>CM070479.1:52022023-52264063 GCA_036324585.1 Champsocephalus esox
GCAGCAAAGAAGACCTCCCATTTATGGTTGCCCTTCTGTTTTTTTCACCGGTCAAAATGTCCATTAAAGATTAAGACAAAATTAGAAAAGTGCTGGTCAAAGGTCTTCTTTGTTATTTATTGAGCTTTAAAACAAATTGATAACGACTCTATATAATAATATAAGAATAATACACAGAGTCTCTCTTTTCCTCCCCCTCTCCTGACAGCCCGTCAGTATCCGTCTCATGCAGCTGGATAATCCAGTAATGAGTGACCCGACAGTAAAAATAAACATATGTATAACTAGTTTAGGTAGTTTGAGAGGTAATTAAAATACAGGGATGCAAACACGCATATGGTGAAAAACAAGAGAACAATTGGAAGCAGAAAAAAAACGGCGTAATATACCATTTGACAAAGGCCAGTGCTATAATGCATCAATTAACTGGCTATTCTTTATCATATACTCAGATCAATAGGAGACAGAGATGTTAAGCTATAAATTAAGGGTTTTTATTATTATTTACAGCAGGGGTGGGGAACCTTTTTCCTCTCAAGGGCCATTTACATTTTTACAACATCCTCCGAGGGCCGTACAGATGATTGAACTCAACCTCTGCTTAAAAAAACTAAAATCACAGTCAAAAAGCAACCTCTTCATCCAGATGCATGTGCAAGGTTGTGGCATGACCACCAAAACAGAAAGATATGGACACAAGATGTGTGCAAATGTATTAAGTATCCTATCCATGTGGACATCATTTAAGTGGGGGTGGACCTCACATCCTCTAGGGGGGTCTGGGGGCATGCCCCCCCGGGAAGATTTTTTTTAAATGAGAGCAACATTAAGAGATCTATGGATACATCTCTCAACATCCAAATGAAACATACCTGTAAGCAGATTTTTCTTTTTCTTTATGGATATTTTACAAATCACTCCCCTTTTAACACTAGAACCGCCAACGGGTCAATTTTACTCGCAGCTGTTTTTTTATTTTATGTCACTTTTTTTCAATAAAATATTGACTTTTCCTGAAAGTGTGTTATGAAGCACCCTCTGTTGTTAAAAATTGTTAATATGAAGTTAGATTGGAAACATCGCCCACAAAATTGCCATTTCTACCTATATCCACCAGCGGGTAATATTTAGGGTTGGGTACCGAGTTGGGAACCGGTTCCGACATTTCGGTTCCAATGGCATCATTTAGACATGTGCATTTCAGTTCCGCTTTTTGATGCCTGAGGAAATGTTTCTCGCCGCTCTCCGTAGCCTGTATGACTGTGGCGAGGCGGGAAATGTAGCGTTGTACCTACACTTCCTACAGCGTAACCTGAGATTGCGTAACCACAATTTATGTAAACACATTATTTCCAAGGCACTCCTTTGTAATTATTGGCATAAAACAGGTTTGAAATCATTCCAATGTATACTATAGGACAGTAAACCAGACATATCGTTTTAAACTGGAGAGATAACAAAATATGCATAAATAAAATGGTAAAATAAGATATGAATGAACAACAAAAATAAAATACGTGATACATGTATTTGTTATTGGCTATGGTAGGTTATTGGTTTTGTTCACATACTTATTTAATTATTAAAATGTAAACCGATCTTTTTCATATGAGTGTTTAGAGTTGTACCCCCTAGATCTAGTCTCTAGTAATTCTGCTTAAAGTGCACCAGATTGAAGCATTTTACTTTCAAATGTTCAAACATTTCTTCCCGGTATGCCTGAGAAGGCAGATATGCTTGTTTGTCTCAACAAGAACTGGGGGGGGGGTCCTTTAAAAGTTGGACTGTTGCACTGTTGTAGCTTCAGTGGTTCTCAGGTTACAGTTGCATAGCCGTGAATATTACTGTAAACTAACCTGTGTAAAGGTTTCTTGAAGAAATGTAATTTTTTTGGTGGAAGAAGCATGTATAATTTTTTTACCCTGCCCCTCAAAGAATCGGAATTGGGAACCGGAATCGAAAAGTAGAATCGGAATTGTAATCGTGGAAATTGAACGTTAGTGATGGCAGGCTGAGATCCTCACCGCTGATTAGCAACCGCAAGATCGCGTCACGCGAATATGACGCTCGAGTTGAAAAAATGTAACTTGAGCGTTTGTCACGGCCCCCTTCAATCGCCTCAATCGTGCCGCGGAATTCGTGCCCACCGCTTCATGCTCGCCGTTGGAGCAAATTCGCGTCTGTCCCTGCATTGACTTTAAATGTAATCGCGCCGCCCCCAAACATTGCATCGCGTCCGGTGTGAACGCAGTATAACACCAAGTGTTTAAATCAGCACTGGTAGCGATATTTTATACTTTTGTACAAAACTCACTGTTCTGTATGATAAATAAAAGAACATTGTACCTTGAAAATCAAGTAAATGTGACCCGTTGGCGGTTTTAGGTATACAGCAACTTCTGGCGGTTCTAGTGTGAAATAAGGGGTTACAGATTGTAACCCTAGTCATATAAGCACAGGCGGAGCCCTCTACTGGACTCTATGGGCACTACTCTCTATCATGCTGTGCGTGCTTTCACCTACTGAGTTTACGAAAACGTAGCCGGCCAATCGGGGCGAGCCTACCTGAATGCGCGCGCAGGCCCACAGTATATAAAGGCGGCTACACCCGCCGCACACTATCCTATACACTCTTCAGCGAGCGGACTAGGAAAGACAGGGCCCCCAGGTAGAGGGCTCCGCCTGTGCTTATATGCCTAGGGTTACAATATGTAACCCCCTGATATATTTCACACAGGCTCCGCCCTCTACTGGACTCTATGGGTACAGTGGGCGGAGCCCCGATGTATAAACGCCCTGTCATCCAACAACATCGACCCACCACACCGTCTTTGACCGGCTTTTGGCTCACATCCATTGCATCCCCACTTCCTCCCATCCGGTTGTAACCGTAGAGAAGTCGGGGCCGCAATTTAGATAAGGCACACTCACACACGCTTACTTCGTGTAGAGTGTGCATGGAAAATATCTGTGCGGAGACTCCGTCTGGAGCCTACCAGGTCCCTCAGGAGCATGGGCAAACATAAGTGCACCACGTCCCCCACACTCACACACGCTCCGTGTAGAGTGGGCATGGACAAAAGTGAGGAAGGCTCTCCCAGCCTGCCTCCAGCCCTGTATGGGGCTGATTGCACACCATGTCTCCCCAGTCCATCGGGAGCATGGGAAAACACAAGTGCTTTATGTCCAGGGGGTCGAATTTGTAAAATGTATTGAACTGGTGCTCACAGTTTGACAGCTATAGGCCTACAGCTTTCATGTGCGGAGGCGATTCATAATCAGCCCAGCTGTAGAGAAGACCCTCTCAGCTGGAACGGAGGTTGCGGGTATAGCAACGAAAACGTGTGTATGTGTATATAAGTTTAATTTGGTATAGTTTGACCTCTACACCGCACTCACTAACCTGGTCGAAATATTTCCACACATTACTCCTTTTTGATGCCATGTCTGTTGTGTAGGACTCTTCTTAGAGTGTAAATAATTACGGGACTATGACTGGTAAAATATGTTGAATACCGGCAAAACTAAATCTCTTCAGTCAAAATGTCTATGTACTTTGCCGCCACACACGGTTGCCAAGCAGCGCTTATTGTTGTTTAGGCTGGCCACTCATGTGTCGCGAGTGTTGACAGGGGGCGGGGGAGCACGCTCATGAACTGTTTGCGCCGGAACCTCGCAACGGCTGCGGAGCGCATTTGCGCCACATTTGGGCCTAAGGATAAGGTTTGAGTCTGCGTGATCTGCGTGTAGGGAGGGCCAGCAGCCATGTCATTGGCTAGAACTTGCTAGATCTGATGGATTTGGACATGAACACGAGTGAAGTATAACCGGACGCGAGAGAGAGAGATCAGCACCTGCAGCTCTGCCCGCTGTGAGGGACCGGTGAGCTGAGCAAAACACACCTTTAGACGTCAACTAACACATTTAGCTATGGCACTGTCGTTTACATATACATTGAATTATTCAATTTGATAATATGTAATCAACTTAGGCATCACTCCCAAAAAATAAATATATATATTATAAAAATATTCATAACTCATATTCGAATACATGAATAATTATTCGAATACCTGAATAATTTTCAATATTCGATTAATCGTTCCCATCCCTATCCAGGCGATAACATTTTATAAAGGAGCCTGGCGTAGACCATGACGCCGCCGTGCATATATCTTCTACACTCACACTGCTGAATAAGGCTGTTTGACACAGCCCGTGTAGAATGTGCACAGACCCCAATGGGGAGGGCTCTCCCCACCCGTCCATATGCATGTATAATGCACATCCTGTTAGGCGCTTCTTGGAGAGAGCTTTTCCAGCCACACCATCCCCAAAGCACACAAACAGCTGTTCAGTGCGTCTAATGGCCAACCTGATCTCACCAGAATGTGTGACTCCACCAAGACTTCTAAACACCACAATGCGTGGTGGAGTCACAAACTTTGTTACATTTACGTGTTGGCACCACGCAAACAACCCCTATGTAAAGTGAATGAGGTTCCTTTGTCGTGGTGCACACACGCATTTCTACAACGTCCCACAGTTCGTGACTCCACCACGCATTGTGGTGTTAAGGAGTCGTGGTGGAGTCACGCATTCTGGTGAGATCAGGTTGCTAATGGCAGCCGTGCGCTCTACATAACATGCTAGCGCACGCACCAGGCAGAGGAGGTGCAATTTAGCCTCCCTGGCCTCAATATGGGGTGGAAGAATAAAGCCACCTAACTGAATAGCCCTTGACCTGAACTAACTCCTTAGGAGTAAAGGAGGGGTTTGGTCTGAGTGTCGCCCCGCTACGGTCACCCCGGATCAAAAGGCAGCTTGGGTGCACCGACAGAGCGGTCAGATCGGACACTCTTTTGGCCGAAGTCAAGGCAAGTAGCAACGCTGTCTTCCATGATAGTGCTTTCAGGGAGGAGAGCTCCAGGGGCTCAAATGGTTCTGTGACCAGAGCCTCGAGCACCAACGGCAGGTCCCACTGTGGGGCGGAGGCGTGCACTGGGCGCTGCCTCCTGACCCCCTGCAAAAAGCCGCGCCATAAGCGGCTGACTGAAGGCTGACCTACCTCCAAATCCCTCATGGCAGGACGAAATGGCTGCTGCACACACGTTAATTGTGGAATGAGCCAGCCCCCTGTCCACCAGTATCTGTAAGTAGGTAAGAATAGAGCCCAGCGTGCATGATAGAGGCTCTAGACTCCTTCCTTCACACCATCGCCACTTCTGCTTGGATAGTCTGAATAACGTTGTCAGACAGCCCCACCTGTCTCAGCCTGTCCCTCGCAGGAGCCAAGCCTGGAGAGGTTGGCCCAGAGTGGGTAACGACCCCTATTGCCCTTGCTTCCTGATACAGCACTCCCCAGACCTGAGGAATAGCCCAGGGCTGGCCCACCATCATCTGTGTTACCCCCGCGTACCAAGGCGCCATCTGGGGCCACTAGGATGACTGGCAGCTGCTCCCGCCTCACCCTCACCAGGAGAGGGTAAACCACCTCTGCATGCGACGTGCATGCAGGAGTCTGAGTGTCACTACGGAGTGAGCAGCCGTCATGAGACCCGTCATGAGACCCAAAGTCTGCATGATGATCAAATCTGTCACCGTCACCCCCTGACACAGCCTACAGACTGCCCGCAGCAGGGATGCCCGTCTGCTTTACATCACCCCCAGATATTCTACCTGCTGGTGAGGTATGGGGGAGCTCTTCTTCTAATTGACCGCAACTCTTTTTCAACCCAACTTGGTTAGGTGTAGGATCAATTGGGCTGTGTGAAACATTGCCCATTCCCTGGACCTGGCCATGACTATGAAGTCGTCCAGATAAAAGAACACCCTCATGCCATGGTTCCGCAGTGGTTGCAGCGCCGTAGCTGAACGTGTGTGGGGATAGGGAGTAGCCGAACGTCAGTCTGTTGTACTCGTAGGCTACCCCCTGGAAGGCAAAAACGCAAATACTTTCTGTGTTTTGGAGCAATTTCGCCATGAAAGTAAGTGTTCTTCAGGTCGATGGTTGTGAACCAATCCTGGCTGTACCAGTCCCAATAAATGTTTCATAGTTAACATATGGAACTTCTTGCATGCAATGTGCTGGTTCAGGCATTGAAGATCCAGAATGGGCCTGAATTCTCCTGTCTTCTTGGGAACCAGGAAGTACAGGAAGTACAGTGCCCCTTCTCTCTTACTTGAGTGCACATGTCGAGAGGAAACCTATCTCCTCCTGGGATAACAGATGTGCCACTCTCATGCATCTGAACAGGAGGGATGCTACAAACCTGGAGTGAATAACCCAGTCTCAGTGTCCTGTCCATCCGCTCTGTTAATACACCACTGATTTTCCATTGCCCATAACATTGTGTTGGGGATGTGCAATCAGCTGCGGAGCCACAGCTATGAAGCTGTGGTACTCTCTGGTGGCCCACTCCGCCGTCAAACCCTCCATAAAAGGAAGTTTGACCCATGGGACTTTTTGCAGCAATGGAGAGTCAGGACTCAGAGAGACACGAGGAGAGTTGGAGCTTTGATGTCAAACACTGATGTTTATTAAAAGTATCGGCCGGAGAATTTCACATCACAAGTCACAGCAGCCAGAGGTTCTGACTGCACGGTTGGGTTGCCACATCAATTCTGCCCAGCCTCTCTCTTGATAGACCTTTTAACTAGTTTACAGAGTTAATCAACATATTGGGGAGATAACGTAAACATCTGGGAACACTGGAGATATCCCCAACATCTGGAGACACTGAATCACTTGACTGACCCAGACTAGAAAGCCCACATTCCCACTATCATAAACCATTTGTGACCAATAGTTGCCCGGTCATAAAACTGATATCAACATTATAGCTGAGGATAACAGACGGATAACAGAGTCAGGGTAGGTCATAAACGTCAACAGGCAGAAAGGTTAAATATCTTAGGTGTAAGGAAGAATTATTCTCTGACAGTTTCACCCTTTTTATCATCTATGATAACCTTAAAACATTAGTCTAATAATAATAATTTGGTCAATACTCAAATCAATAGGCGTCTTCAGATTTGAGTGTGGTCTTACACAACATCAATTACATCAATAACAATCACAAGGTAGAATAAGATTGAAACATTCAACCACAATGATTGATACAGACAATCATAATGGAAAAATCATCTCTCGTTAGTGTTTGGATCATCTTTTGTCAAAAGCACAATAATGAACACACATAAAACACAGACGCATAATAGCAAAAACATCTATTTTAAAATAATATGTTTTAACATTTAACCATTAGTTAATCTCACTTATCAAACTATAAAATCAAAACCAGCTTGCAGTTTAAAGATTTACTTCAAGGCAATCACTAGTCAAAAGCAATGTTAAACTCAGGATCATAAGAGATCCAGCTAAGGTATACAATCAGTTGTGATTTGATCAATCTGGAAATGTCTTACATTTTAGGATTACTTTACGTCCCTCATTACATATTAAATCAAAAGACTATGGCACTCAAAGATCTAAAACATGTTCTATATACACAAAATTACCATTTCTCTCAAATATTGTTCACAAATCTGAAAAAATGTGTGATAGTGAGCACTTCTTCTCCTTTGCTGAGATAATCCATCCCACCTCACAGGTGTGGCATATCAAGATGCTGATTAGACAGCATGATTATTGCACAGGTGTGCCTTAGGCTGGCCACAATAAAAGGCCACTCTGAAATGTTCAGTTTTGCTTTATTGAGGGGGTCT
Organism: Champsocephalus esox; assembly: GCA_036324585.1. Lineage (NCBI taxonomy): Eukaryota > Metazoa > Chordata > Actinopteri > Perciformes > Channichthyidae > Champsocephalus > Champsocephalus esox. The sequence goes on from CM070479.1 coordinate 52,029,752, forward strand.
GGGGGGGTCCGAAAACCAGTCCAGTATCTGGTGTGAACACCATTTGCCTCACGCAGTGCAACACATCTCCTTCGCATAGAGTTGATCAGGTTGGTGATTGTGGCCTGTGGAATGATGGTCCACTCCTCTTCAATGGCTGTGCCAAGTTGCTGGACATTGGCAGGAACTGGAACACGCTGTCGTATACGCCGATCCAGAGCATCCCAAACATGCTCAATGGGTGACATGTCCGGTGAGTATGCTGGCCATGCAAGAACTGGGATGTTTTCAGCCTCCAGGATGTACAGATCCTTGCCACATGGGGACGTGCATTATCATGCTGCAACATGAGGTGATGGTTGTGGATGAATGGCACAACAATGGGCCTCAGGATCTCGTCACGGTATCTCTGTGCATTCACAATGCCATCAATAAAATGCACCTGTGTTCGTCGTCCATAACATACGCCTGCCCATACCATAACCCCACCACCACCATGGGCCACTCGATTCACAACATTGACATCAGAAAATCGCTCACCCACACGACGCCACACACGCTGTCTGCCATCTGCCCTGAACAGTGAAAACCGGGATTCATCCGTGAAGAGAACACCTCTCCAACGTGCCAGACGCCATCGAATGTGAGCATTTGCCAACTCAAATCGGTTACGACGACGAACCGGAGTCAGGTCGAGACCCCGATGAGGATGACGAGCATGCAGATGAGCTTCCCTGAGACGGTTTCTGACAGTTTGTGCAGCAATTCATTGGTTATGCAAACCGATTGTTGCAGCAGCTGTCCGAGTTGCTGGTCTCAGACGATCTTGGAGGTGAACATGCTGGATGTGGAGGTCCTGGGCTGGTGTGGTTACACATGGTCTGCGGTTGTGAGGCCGGTTGGATCTACTGCCAAATTCTCTGAAACGCCTTTGGAGACGGCTTATGGTAGAGAAATGAACATTCAATTCACGGGCAACAGCTCTGGTGGACATTCCTGCTGTCAGCATGCCAATTGCACGCTCCCTCAAAACTTGTGACATCTGTGGCATTGTGCTGTGTGATAAAACTGAACATTTCAGAGTGGCCTTTTATTGTGGCCAGCCTAAGGCACACCTGTGCAATAATCATGCTGTCTAGTCAGCATCTTGATATGCCACACCTGTGAGGTGGGATGGATTATCTCGGCAAAGGAGAAGTGCTCACTCTCACAGATTTTTTCAGATTTGTGAACAATATTTGAGAGAAATGGTTATTTTGTGGATATAGAAAATGTTTTAGATCTTTGAGTTCATCTCATGAAAAATGGGAGAAAAAACAAAAGTGTTGCATTTATATTTTTGTTCAGTGTACATTACTTCAACTATCAATCATTATTCCATTTCAAAATCTGAAGGGAAAAATAAACAATCCTCAAAATGTTAAACAATCTGAAAAGGAAAAGTTTGGCAAATATTCAAAGACTTTTGTAAAAACCTGGAAAGGAAGGATTACACATTCTTAAAACTTGAAACATCATTTTAGGTCTGTCTGTGCATGGGTAATACATTGAAGATTAAGATAGAGCTTTATTGTCTCCCTTAGGAGAAATTTGTCTTGGGCATCGAGATAATACACATAAAACATTCAGGTCAATCAGACATAGATACAGAACAGAGATCACATGGCAAAGAAACAAACAAGAAACATACAGGTACAGCACTTTCCCTATTGCACATATCCCTATTGCACATACATAATCAAATATTGCACCTTCCCTACTGCATTCATACACAAATCAATATTGCACTTTCCCTATTGCACCTATGCATAGTGTCCGTCAAATTGCACATATCCCTATTGTGTCCATACCTATTTACACATAATGCACTTCCCCTATTTAACCTTCTCGATTGCACATACTACACTGTAAACATTGCACCTCCCAACAACTCCTAAAAGCAGAGTCACAATTGTTTCTGACTGTTCAGCAGCTTGATTGACAGCGGAATAAAGGAAAACTTATACCTGTTCAATTTACAGTTTGATAATCTATACCTTCTGCAACTCAAACTCTCTATACAGTATGTGTTTGGAGTCACATGTGATTTGACGTCCTTGCTTTCTCACCATCTCCTTGAATATCTTCTGAAGAGAGGATGGTGGAAGCATGCCAATTACTTGTCTAGCCCTTTTTATCCAGCTCTGGAGTTGTGATTTAGATTTAACTGACAAGTTACCAAACCATGTTGTGATGCCATAACGAATAATAGACTCAATTGCTGCCCTGTAGAACATTAACATGATACATGCATCCACTCCATGAACCCTGAGCCGACGCAGAAAATGCAGGCGCTGGCTTATCTTTGAGCATACCTGATCCACCTGATGGGCCCAGCCTAACTGAGCATCAAAATAAATCCCCAAATATTTAAAACGTGAAACCTGCTCAACTCCCTCCCTGTTGATAAGGACGGGGCTGTGATCACCTGCTGACTGGGGTCAAAGATCATTTCCTTTGTTTATTTTAACATTTAACACCAGGTTGTATGCCTCACACCACTTCACGACCTCTTCGATCTCAAGTTTATAAATAGAAATGTCTGAGTCTCTATTCAGTAGACTAAGTATGGCTGTGTCATCAGAAAACTTTATAATGTGGTTGTGTGTGTGCTGACTCCAACACTCATTTGTGTAGAGTGTGAAGAGAAGAGGAGAGCTAACCTCACAGCCTTGCGGCGCCCCTGTGCTTATGACCTGTGTGTCAGAGAGGGTCGAGTTTACTTTCACCTGCTGCTGTCTTTCAGTTAGGAAGGAGTGATACCATCTGATTAAGTAAGGGTTCACATCCATCTGTTTGAGATTTTTTAACATCATTTGGGGAAGAATAGTATTAAAAGCTGAGCTAAAGTCCATGAACATTAATCTAGCATAAGCTAAAGGATTTTCCAGGTGTTTTAGAATAAGGTGAGTGGTAGAGGTCAGAGCATCAGTACCTCTACCATCGCTGTACACAAACTGGTAGGGGTCCAAGAGGTGTTGCACCTCAGTTTGCAAGTTCCCTACAATAATCCGTTCGAGTGACTTCATAACTATTGAGGTCAAAGCCACTGGTCTGAAGTCGTTGTTGTCATGTGGGCATGTTTTTTTTGCAACTGGTATGATGACAGCTTTCTTCCATATTTGAGGGATGCTTCCCGAGTCAGCAGAGAGCTGGAATAATGGACTCCAGGCAGGGGTGAGCTCGTCTGCAAACGTTTTCAGCAGGAGTGCCGAAATACCGTCCGGCACACTGGCCTTCTTAGTATGCAGTTGTTTGAAAACCCTGGCCACAGCACTATCATCAATTACTATTCTTCTAATGTGTATTGGTTCACAGGTTAAAGAGGTTGACAAGTTATTACATGCATCAATGTTAGAAGCAGAATTAATATCAAAACGTTTGTAGAAGTTGTTAAGTTAATTTGCTTTGTTAAGCTCATCCAGAACATGCATCTCCCTCTTGCCGGAGTTCAGATTTGTAATTTCTTTCACAGAGTCCCACAGTTCTTTCGAGTTCTTGGTTGAGAAAGCCTCTCGGACACTCAGACTATGTTGCTCTCGGGCTTCTTTAAGTTTCCCCTTTAGTTCTCTTTGAGCTGATCTCAGTTGTATTGCATCGTTCTTTTGAAAAGCGATATTTCTTCGTCGGATACACTGTTTAATATCCGATGAGATGTAGTCTTTATTCTTTGGATATATCCCAATGGTCTTTTTTGGCACAACAGTATCGACACAAAAATGAATGTAGTCTGTGATGGTCTCAGCGATGAACCATTGACTGTGGGTCAATTGGCAACCATAGAAAACAACAATTATGTCAATCACAATAGAACTTTACTCAAATTAACAAACAAACAAACATACATGTATACAGGTGGAGCACTACAATTAATCCTATCACTATTTGAAGCACAATTCTTGACACTCAGCTGCACACATTTTTTTGTTACGGGTCCCAAAAGCTTGGGTACCACAGCAACAATAAATGATGTCTGTAGAAAATAGAAAAGTGCAGCGGCAATAATTATACACAGGATCCGGTTGATTGTCTGGATTGCTTCTTTTTCAAAATTCAAAGTACACAGTTACATTCAAATAGCTGAACTTTACAAACATCACATTTCTCCATTTAAGTTATCCGCCTGTCAGTCAATTACTGTATCTCAAGGAGAAATTCAACATACTAAATATTGGGAACTAGGACTAGGGTCCCCCTCGCAGTGCGGGTGCAGCGAGTTGTTTGGCTGATGCAGAGCGGAGTGCACGTGCTGGGGTATACGGTTTAACCATGTCCTGGATGTAAGGCAAGGCAAGGCAAGTTTATTTATAGAGCACTTTTCAACGCAAGGCAATTCAAAGTGCTTTACAAAAAAATAAAAATGAAAGACATTAAGCATTAAAAAAGAAAAGCTAATCAAATAAACATTAAGAAAAAAATACATGGATAAAAGTTACAGTGCAGTCAATTAAACATTACAAGAAAAAGTACATGGATAAAAGTTACAGTGCAGTTTAAGATATGAATAGTTCAAATAAAAGCAGCGACAAAAAGAAAAGTCTTCAGCCTGGATTTAAAAGTAGTCAGAGTTGCAGCGGACCTGCAGGTTTCTGGGAGTTTGTTCCAGATATTTGGAGCATAATAACTGAACGCTGCTTTACCATGTTTAGTTCTGACTCTGGGGACAGAAAGCTGACCAGTCCCTGAAGACCTGAGAGATCTGGATGGTTCATAGTTTAGCAGGAGGTCAGTAATGTATTTTGGGCCTAAACCATTCAGTGCTTTATAAACCAGCAGCAGTATTTTGAAATCTATTCTTTGACACACAGGAAGCCAGTGTAAAGACTTCAGAACAGGAGTGATGTGATCCACTTTCTTAGTGTTAGTGAGGACTCGAGCAGCGGCGTTCTGAATCAGCTGCAGCTTTCTAATAGATTTTTTAGTGAGACCTGTGAAGACACCATTGCAGTAGTCGAGTCTACTGAAGATAAAGGCATGGACAAGTTTTTCCAAATCCTGCTGTGACATTAGTCTTTTAATCCTAGATATGTTCTTTAGGTGATAGTAGGCTGATTTAGTAACTGTTTTAATGTGACTGTTGAAACTCAGGTCAGAGTCCATGACTACACCTAGATTTCTGGCTTTATCTGTTGGTTTGAACATTGCAGACTGAACATTGCGCTAACTTTTAAACGTTCTGCCTTGGCTCCAAAAACCATTACCTCAGTTTTATCTTTGTTTAATTGGAGAAAGTTCTGACACATCCAGTCATTGATTTGTTCAATGCACTTACTCAGTGTTTGAATTGGAGCATAGTCTCCTGGTGAAATTGTTACGTAAATTTGTGTGTCATCTGCATAGCTATGGTAACTTATTTTGTTGTTCTTCATTATCTGAGCCAGTGGTAGCATGTAGATGTTAAAGAGAAGAGGCCCCAAGATGGAGCCTTGAGGAACCCCACATGTCATATTTGTCAACTCAGATGTGTATTTACCGATAGAAACAAAGTTGTTTCTGTCCTTTAAGTAGGATTCAAACCAATTTAGAACTGTTTCCGAAAGTCCCACCCAGTTTTCCAGTCGGTCCAGTAATATGCTGTGGTCAACAGTGTCAAACGCAGCACTGAGATCTAATAATACTAACACTGAAGTTCTGCCACTGTCTGTGTTTAAGTGGATGTCGTTAAAGACCTTTACAAGAGCAGTCTCAGTGCTGTGGTTTGGACGAAAGCCTGACTGGAACACATCCAAACAGCCATTTAAATGCAAGAAATTACTCAACTGTTGAAAAACAACTTTTTCAATGATCTTACCTAGAAATGGCAGGTTTTATATGGGCCTGTAATTGTTCATTACTGAAGCATCTAGATTATTCTTTTTTAAGAGCGGTTTAATGACTGCAGTTTTCAGGGCCTGTGGAAAAATACCTGAGTGAAGAGATTTGTTTACTATATGAAGTAGTTCTGAGGCCATGCAAGGCAAAACATCTTTGAAAAATCCTGTTGGAATAATATCAAGGCAGCAGGAGGAGGATTTCAGAAGTTGTATAATGTCCTCCAGGTTTTTATCATTAATCTGATGGAATTGTGTCATGATGTCTGAATTGATGTTAAGTGGACACAGAGACAACACATTTGCTGTACCTGATGCAGTGTCACTGACTGCTTGTCTGATTTTCTGAATTTTGTCAGTGAAAAAGGAGGCAAAATCATTGCACGCCCTGGTGGATAGAAATTCAGAGGCTACTGACACTGGGGGGTTAGTTAGTCTGTCGACGGTAGCAAACAAGGCACGTGCGTTGTTTTTGTTTTTGGTAATGATGTCAGAGAAGAATGATTGTCGTGCGTTTTTCAATTCCAAATTATAAAGGCTAAGTCTCTCTTTATAAATTTCAAAGTGAACCTGGAGATTTGTTTTTCGCCATCTGCGTTCAGCTTTTCGACATTCTCTTTTTTCTGCTCTCACGGTCATGGCCTTTCTCCATGGAGATATTTTCTTCCCACTCACTTCCTTTACCTTAATTGGAGCAATGGCATCTATAACATTTTTAATTTTTTAATTAAAATGATCTACTAGCTCATTTACTGAGGTGTTAGCAGGGGCAAGTGTGGAAGACAAATTCTGAGTAAACATTTCCCTAGTATTTTCAGTTAAATATCGCTTTGTGGTTACCTCTTTTTGAACACTTGTGTGAACAGAAATAGAGCTCTCAAAGAAAACACAGGAATGGTCAGACAGTGCAACATCAGTCACCACAACCGTAGAGATATTCAGACCCTTTGAGATAATTAAGTCCAGAGTGTGCCCCTTATTGCGAGTGGGCTCCGTCACATGCTGAGTCAGTCCATAGCTATCAAGAACACAAAACAGTTATTTAGCCCCTCTGTCCTGGGGGTTGTCAACATGGATGTTAAAATCACCAACAATGACTAGACGGTCAAAGTCAATACACACTATAGACAGCAGTTCAGTAAAGTCATCAAAAAAGCTTGCACAGTATTTGGGTGGCCTATAGATATTTAGGAACAGAGCTCGAGAGGAGCATTTCAGCTGAAGGGCCACATATTCAAAATAATCAAAGTTTCCATACGATGTCTTCCTGCATTGAAGGGAATCATTGAACAGAATAGCAACTCCACCCCTTTTCTTATGCATTCTTTCCTGACTCATAAAACTAAAGTTGGGAGGGGTTGATTCGATAAGAACAGCTGCACTGTTATTTTGTTCAATCCAAGTTTCTGTTAAAAACATAAAATCAAGATTGTGCTCAGTCATAAAATCATTGATTAAAAATGTTTTTCCTGCCAAAGACCTGACATTCAATAAAGCTAGTTTAAGTTCGTTAAACACACTATCAGTCATGTTTTTTGTAACAAGCTGTGGCTGACATGGAATCACTGCTAAATTAGATAAACTCACACAAACGTTTGAGTGCTTCCTGTTTCTAAGATGATTCTCCGCTCTTAATCTATTACCTATCAACACAGATATCGGCAAAGCTACTGGCAGGCAGGGCCCCGGCATGCCCTGGAAAGAGTTGAGAGTGCCATACGCCCTTGAGGCTGGACCCAGCAGATATCAGTTTGCAGATTGTTTTGGTTTGGATGATTGTGGTAGGCATGGTGATGAAGCCGGGAGAGATGGTGCACATCTCTGCTTTGGTGATTTTGGTGGGCGTCGTTGAGGGGCGGGGGTAAAGGACATGCTGCCAGCCCTGCGTGTCGCCTTAGTTTGGTCTTTGAAATCCAGGAAGGAATCGGTGCCAGCCCTCTGTATCTCCTTCATGTGTTCAACGATCTCCAGGATTGTGGGCGAGGGTGAAAGGGTGAACGGAGTATCCTCAAAGGCGTTGACAGGGGGGGGGGTGACGGGCGGTGGAGACTCCTCCGTGTGTTTCATAGGTCTCCCATAATCAGAACATTCCTCAGGCGGGTGCAGTGATACTTCTTCAGGGTTTTCTGCGCAATGTGTTGTGTCTATCTCCTGTTTTGATTCCTCTTGTCACTTGTCCTTGGCAGAGGGAACAGATTGATGACGCAGGCAGTTGAATATGTTAGAGATAAACAATTTCACTCCTGACTTGTTCAGGAAAACTCCATTTGCCTTGAAAAGATGTCTGCGGTCCCAGAAAAAGTTAAAATTGTCAATAAAATGCACAGAATGGTCAGTACAGGCAGTTGAAAGCCAGGTGTTCAGTGCAAACAATCTGCTGAATCTCTCCACTCCTCTTCTGACTGGCGGTAGAGGGCCACTGATGAAAACCTCTGCATTTAGAGAACTGACAGTTTCCAACGGACATTTAAAGTCTTTTTTCAGCACTTCTGACTCTTGTTTCACAACATCATTTGTTCCAATGTGCAGTACACACAATCAGAGTTTCAGGCTCAGTCGTTAGCTTTCCCTCTAGCCTTTTACTTTTGGAGTAGCTATTGGTCCTTACCCTGCTGTATGAAGAGGACGGGTTATCCAGGTCATCAGAAAGAGATCTCCGGCTCTCGGTCAGCGGAGCGTATCTGTTCTGGATTGGCACACTTGGTGGTTTTGGAGGATTTTTTGTAATTCTCCCTTTAGCAGCTGTCCACGGCTGTTTAGGGGTTGAAGAGGCGCTCTTCCTGGGTGATAACAATGCAGGCCAGCCGGTCGCATCACATATTAGTGAGTGTTGGGCTCTGCCTGTTATCCGTCCTCCAAAAATCCCATGGAAATAATTTACTCTTCGGCTTTGCACCCAGAGAGTTCCAGGGAGGACTACCACTTGTAGATTTATTACCCGGTACACAGCCCTCCTGTTCCTTGGAATCCTTGTAGCTGCTAACTAGCTGTGAGTTAGCATACCCTTTTCCACTATTTTGCAACACTGGTAAAGTGGTGTCATTCCCACAACATAGTCCATTCACTTCCACGTTAACTTCCAACCGTTGCATTTTCATTTCCAGCACAGCTATCTTCTGTAGAAGTTTGTGGAAGTCATCTGTAGAGAACGGAGGCATTTTTCTACCAACTAGCTTAAGCTAAATAGCATGCAGTAGCCTACCAGGCTTTAGCTGTTGCTAGGCCACGCTACTGTAAGACTGGGGTCGTCGTAAAAATGTTGAAATATGGCTGAAAACCTCCGTCTATTCACGAAGATGAACTGTCCCAGTGATAGGTTAATGTCCAGGAGCCGCTGCTCGAAGTTTTCAGAGAATAAGAATAGGAAAATCAGCATAAAAAGTAAGCAGAGGCAGGAGCAAGCAGAAAAGCGTCTGCACTGTAAGAAAGATAATCAGTAGGAGCTTTTAACAGCTTTCCAACTTACAGGCATCCTCTGCATAGCAGTAAGAATAGCCTTAAAAAAACAACCCACTCTGCGGTAACAAGAGTTATGTATCTGAACCAAATGCCCTAAGTGAAGCCGTTAGTCCCATCCGACTGAACCAAGGGTTGGTGCTGGTGTGACAGGGAGGCTTCCAGGTGTTCAAAGCAGATGTCAAGTTTTCAGTTCATGGCTCGGTGGGGGGGAGCAGACCCACGTGAGACAGTATCAATGGCTGTAATGTTCAGTTTGAGGAACGTCATTCTCTCTGGGAGCAGGAAATGGTGTCCATTCTCGGACCAGACCATTAATGTCATGTAGAGCAGCCATAGTATCTCAGTGACTGCACTCAGCCGGACTGACAGGGCAGAACTGGGTGACTCTTAGTGAAGCCGTCCAAGGCCATAGACAAAATGGAACCCCGTACTAACAAAAGGGACACAGGGTCATCAATGTCTATCTTTACCATTGGCATAATCATAAAACAAATTAGTAGGAAAAATGTGGAACACTAATCCATCATGTGAAATGTTGAGTTAATTTAAATAATTACTTATGGGTTGAAATCACATTAACATTAGAACTAAAGTCAGTTAAAATTGGACTTGCACGCATCAGAATCTAAGCAATACACCACTGTCCAAGCTCTGTAACGAAAAGGATAACAAGACTAGGTACATTGCGGGAGTGTTAAAACACCCAAACGTATCTTATTCTAGTAGAGATTAGAGGACAGGTCTAATGTTGTGAACAAAATCATCATGTCAAAGTTTTATATATTTTATCTTATGTACCACATTTAATTTAATAATTCATCTTGAATTACTAATAACTCTGAAGAAGGCAACAATTTACAATGTGGACAAGGTGAATATTCATCCAAAGTGTGTGTGTGTGTGTGTGTGTGTGTGTGTGTGTGTGTGTGTGTGTGTGTGTGTGTGTGTGTGTGTGTGTGTGTGTGTGTGTGTGTGTGTGTGTGTGTGTGTGTGTGTGTGGAGACACTGTGATGGATCGTTGGAGCTATGTGCAGCTCAAGGCATACGCTCGAACGGGAGCTGCCTGGACACTGCAATCATGTTGCGCGCACTATCCGTGCTGACTTTTCGTACAATGTCCCACTGTCTGGCTTCCTGCATAAAGTCAAGTGCTCGAGGAAATTTCGCTCCTCTGTTTTCATTGAAACAGCTCCTTATATCCGTTAGCGCAGCTAGCTAGCACCAGATGCTAACAACAGCAATACACGTAAGGTATGTCTCGCTCGCGCCACACATACACACACCTTCCCGGTCCTCCCAATAGCCAGTCGGTGCCTGCCGGTGAGCGTGGAAGTGTGGTCTGCCACAAGCGGGCAGCAGTAGCGGGGCTGTCAGCATCAGCTTGTAGATGGTATTTTAAACTCGATGCTCTCTGAAACTACGGGGCGGCCGAGGACAAAAAATACACATGCGTTAATGGCGTTAAAATAATTAGTGGCGTTAACGCGTTATTAACGCGTTAACTTGACAGCCCTAGTTTTTATTCATTATTAACATACAATACATAGATTTAAGAATAAATTAAACAAATAATTCAACATTGACCTAAAAGAACAGACAGATTTTGCAACCCTGATCTCCTCAGGCAGTTTTTTTTTATGACCAGCAGTGATGCCTCTGAGGGTCTCAGGGTGTAAGACGGGGCATATGGTTTATACAAGGTCACAAAGATATCTTAACATACCAGTAATACAATTTAAGAGTGTATTCTTAAAGCAATATACTGTAATCTTATTTTCTTCTTACACCTATAGCGCATACACTGAACAGTGTGCTTCTTGTTTACATTTTCCCCTGCACACTCAGATGCAGGACATAACAACACTCTTTTGCTATTTATTTTCATTTTGCAGCACATTTATTTTACCAGAATTTTGCTTTACATCTTTACATGATTTATTTTTCTCCAGTCCTTTACTTTTGGTGAGTTAACTTGAGTTAACTTAAGTTTAGTTCATTTTACCCTGGCTATGGACTGATTAATTATTAGTTGTTACAAAACATACACAAGACGGCGGGTAGACAAACCAATATAGACCCCCCATACATACAATTAGACAAACAAACATGAACTCGCAATAAACACAAGCGCGACAGCAAAGTTCATCCAGCTCAATTTATTCCGAATTAAGAGGTTTCAGAGGGGGTGGGGAATTATAGATGGGGCACCTTGACTCGCGCGTCCACCCTTGTATACAAGTCCTAGATCGGTGCCTCAGAAGACCGTCCAAGAGCAATAACTAGCTTATCCTCTTGCAACGCCACTACTCTATTCTAGTGGCGCTATGCCCCCCGATCAGGAGCGCATAGATTTTTTTCCGCTACCCTTTCTCTCCAACAACAGCACAGTTAACTGTAGTCCTACACGACCAGCCTATACACCCGCCATCGAGTTCATCAGAACGATGAAACACAGTTTTGTTCTACACTTGCTTGCCACTGCCCACCCGTGATCAATTAGCTTATAATTTTATACATACTTTTTCCACCCTGCACTGTGAATGTTTACATGGTGTGTTCAATAAGAACATATAATTGTGTGTGTGGTATTAATTTAAGCAGACTGTGTTTGTCTATTGTTGTGACTTAGGTGAAGATCAGAACACATTTTATGACCAACTTATGCAGAAATCCAGGTAATTCCAAAGGGTTCACATACTTTTTCTTGCAACTGTATGTAAGCTATCTGCTGTCCTGATGTCAATGGGGAGCTCATTCCACCATTTTGGAGCCAGGATACCAAACCGACGTGATCAATTAGCCTATAATTGTATTGTGGCAGTAGCCGCAGAGGGGAGGATAGGTGAATGTATTTGTTAAAGTTGGTTTGATTCCACCATTCACAATTCCAACAACGTCACCTTGGGAGTTTCACCCAAGGAAATATTAACACTTTCTTTAGTTATAAAGAGGACACATAGGTTCGAATACTAATGGAGCAGGAGACGTGGTTTCAATTGATCAAAAGTCAATAGTTAAAATGCAGTTCAAAACAGTCACACAGGGCTGTAGCACAAAGGGGAAAAATTAATTAGGGGCTGAGGCTTACCAGTGGGGAGATAGGGTCGACGAGTGAGTGGAAGGATCCCTAAACAAACCAAACTTAAATCCCCCCAGTCATACGTGCAGGAAATCAAATCCCGGGGGAGCACTTCACACACAAAAGAAGAGAAGAAAACCACCACCTTGGACACCTTCAGCTCTCAGTAACTAAGTAGGGAAACAAAGAGTGAGACGCAGTTAATGGGGGCTAAATACGTAAATCAAAGTAATAAACAAACACAATATCAAATATGTTCTCATAAGCAGATAACTTGTGTAAACATTTAAGAATAAAACAAATCACAAGAGAAAAGTTTCAGTGAAACAAAATAAACAATTAACTAGAATAAAATAAACAAACTAATTTAAATCAAGTTGGCCAAAGTAAGGACAAGTTATAGAGGGAGTTAGCCCCAGAGTTCAGTGACTCAGTGAGTAGGTGAGGCAAAGCTGGCCAGAAGCAGCAATCAGAAGCCACAATGTGGTAGCGGTAGCCCAAACATCTAGGCAGGATCAACAGCAGTTGTGAGTTTACTGCCGATAAACACACTTTCTCCGGTGAAGCAAAACAGCAGATGTCCCTTAAACATTGGATTGGCCCCAGGTTTATGAATACATACAAATACAGCGTTAATATCAATAAAATTAATAAGGTGGATTGACTAAATAGATTGCTGTACACCCCTGCAAAATGAACCATGGTTGACCATGGTAGACCATGGTTGGGATATGGCACCACAGTCAACCATGGTAGAGCACTGATATAAACCATGGTCTACCATGGACATAAACCATGGTGCACCAGTACCATGGACATAAACCATGGTCCACCAGACTGAAAATAATATAAATTAATACAAGCTTTTCAATAGTTTCAAGCATTTCATTTTCAAATATTTGTATCGATCATGTTAATTGCACTTCATTTCATCTACAGTACACTGTCACTCTATAGTTGCACACACACTCATTAAATGTTCATTAAACAGTTGGTGAAAATGTAAAGACTATTTTATATACATTCATCAGGTGACGGTGCCTGCATGAGCCTCATTAGAATGATTGTCGACCATGGTTTCTGTAGACCATGGTTCAAATATTCAAATGGCTAACCATGGTTGACCATGGTTTCTGGAGATGACATTGTGACCATGGCAGGCTGACCATGGTTGACCATGGTTTCTGGAGATGACATTGTGACCATGGCAGGCTGATCATGGTTGACCATGGTAGACCTTATCGTCCGGTTGTCAGCTCGACTCGCGGACCGGCGCTCCTCGGTGCTTCGCGAGTTCCGGTAGCTTCGTTAGCTACGCTCCGGTAGCTTCGACGGTCCTTGCTAGCTTTGCTAGCCTCGGGCCTTCACTTCCCGCCGCTCGTTGCGACCACGGGCTTTCCTGCTCGTTCGGTCGTGAGCTCCGGTAGCTTCGCTTCGTTAGCTCCTCTAGCTTCGACGCTCCTTGCTAGCTTCGACGGTCCTTGCTAGCTTTGCTAGCCTCGGGCCTTCACTTCCCGCCGCTCGTTGCGACCACAGGCTTTCCTGCTCGTTCGGTCGTGAGCTCCTATTTAATCAAATCCAAATAGGTTGTTAACCTTAGAAGAAAAAAGGACAACAACAATACACCAATTAGGATCACACATATCCCATACACATTAAATCACATTCAATATAATAATCACACTTACTAGTGGCCTCTCCTGATTCCTCAGTCTCAATGACGTTAATGTATGTATCCCCTCTATTTATACATATCAATAAACCCCGCGAATCTCCATCCAGATTTAAAGTCACACTCACATAAACTGAACCCCATTAATTTAACCCTCATACACCGAACACAAAACCATGCATTTACAGCACAACGTGCATTCGACCAAGAAGATACAAACTAGACGAAAACAGAATCATATAAGTACATCAGGTTTAGTAGAGCCAAAACATTTCAAGTGCTACTCAACTAGCATTAGATAAGCCAGTCCTTTGTTAGTATATAAGTGCTTTGTTAGTAATTGCATTGCTCGAAGTGGAGTCGAAAGAGTTGAGTTTTTAGCCTGCGCCAAAAGATACAGTTGCAAGAAAATGTGAACCCTTTGGATTCTCCACACATAGCGTTGTGTGTTCCTTCCAAACAACTCAACTTTGGTTTCTGTCCACATAATATTTTGACAGTAGTGCTGTGGAACATCCAGGTGCTCTTTTGCAAACTTCAAATGTGCAGCAATGTTTTTTCTGGACAGCAGTGGCTTCCTCCGTGGTGTCCTCCCATGAACTCCATTCTTGTTCAGTGTTTTACGCGTAGATTCATCAACAGAGATGTTAGCATGTGCCAGAGATTTCTTTAAGTCTCTAGCTGACACTCTTGGACTCTTCTTCACCTCATTGAGCATTCTGCGCTGTGCTCTTGCAGTCATCTTTACAGGACGGCCACTCCGAGGGAGAGTAGCAACAGTGCTGAACTTTCTCCATGTATAGACAACTTGTCTTACTGTGGACTGATGAACATCAAGGCTTTCAGAGATACTTTTGTAACCCTTTCCAGCTTTATGCAAGTCAACTATTCTTAATGGTAGGTCTTCTGAGAGCTCTTTTGTGCGAGGCATGGTTCACATCTGGCAATGCTTCTTAAGAATAGCTAATTCAAAAGTGGTGTGTATTTTTTTTATAGGGCAGGGCAGCTTTAACCAACACCTCCAATCTCGTCTCATTGGTTGGACTCCAGGTTAGCTGACTCCTGACTCCAAGTAGCTCTTGAAGAAGTCTTTAGCCTAGGGGTTCACATACTTTTTCCACCCTGCACTGTGAATGTTTACATGGTGTGTTCAATAAGAACATATAATTGTTTGTGTGGTATTAATTTAAGCAGACTGTGTTTGTCTATTGTGATGACTTAGATGAAGATCAGAACACATTTTATGACCAACTTATGCAGAAATCCAGGTAATTCCAAAGGGTTCACATACTTTTTCTTGCAACTGTACGTAAGCTATCTGCTGTCCTGATGTCAATGGGGAGCTCATTCCACCATTTTGGAGCCAGGATAGCAAACCCACGTGTTTTTGCACCCTCGTAGCGCGGGTGCAGCGAGCCGTTTGGCTGATGCAGAGCGGAGTGCACGTTCTGGGGTGTATGGTTTAACCATGTCCTGGATGTAGGAAGGGTCAGATCCAGAGGTGCGGACTCGAGTCACATGACTTGGACTCGAGTCAGAATCAAGTCACCAATTTGATGACTTGAGACTCGACTTGACAAAATCACAAAACACTTGCGACTCGACTTTGACTTGAACACCAATGACTCTGGACTTGACTTGGACTTGAGCCGTCTGACTTGAGGTGACTTGATCATTTAATTCAGAGGTCTCCAACACGCCGATCGCGAGCTGCCACTAGAAGAAAAGACTTCCGTCTGGGAGAGCAGAATCTTCAGCCGCTTCGACTCTTGCTGAGAATCCTTGCAGGCAGGGGGCAGGTCTTAATTTAGCTGGGCCACCAAGCGGCCAATCATATGCGAGGACACACTAGGATCATACCATTATGTGAAAGAAGGGTGGGTGGCACAGAAGGTGTAGTGGTACAGGCCAGCTGCACAGAGCGACGGGGAGACGGATTGGAAAAAGTCAAGAAATTAGCGAAAACCGAAAAAAGAAGCAGCATCTGGCTGCATTTCAATGATATTGGAGAAAGCAAAGCTGAGTGCAGGATTTGTAAAATAAAAATAAGCTTTTTTGGTTACCTTTAATTTGGTAACCACTCAGGATTTACTGTCAGAGGTGGGAGAAGTTCAGATCTTTTGCTTGAGTACAAAAGCACCAGAGTGTAGGAATACTCCGTTACAATAAAAAGTCCTGAATCCAAAATGTTACAAGTAAAAGTAGAAAAGTAATAGCATCAAAATATAGTTAAAGTACAACCTGCAGAGGGATCTAGATGCAGGTGTTCTTTTCCTGGCTGCATATTATCCCTTGCATAAAGATAGATAGTGGGTCCCTTACAACATGTTGTACACAGTGGAAATAAACATTCTGGCCACCTCAACATCAGGGATCATATACATTAAACTCCTCCTGAATCAAACCGTCACGGTAGCCTTAACGTACTGATCCCTCTTGAAATAGAAAAAAACACGTTACTTTACCAGCAGAGAGAAAATTGATTATTAAATTATTAACGTGACAAATAAAGAGCAGTTTGATTATTAAGTATTATTCTGTTGATCGATGTCATTACATTTGGTGAAAAACACACTTGTTTATGACTCGTTTTGTCAAAGTTTAGGACTTGGACTTGACTTGAACTTGCCCAACCTGACTTGAGACTCGACTTGGACTTGAGCGCAAAGACTTGAGACTTGACTCGGACTTGAGCGCAAAGATTTGAGACTTGACTCGGACTTGAAAAACAATGACTTGGTCCCACCTCTGGTCAGATCCATTCGAAGCATGGTATGCTAGTACCAGTTCCTTGAAGTGGATTCTAGCAGTTACTGGAAGCCAGTGAAGCGAGCGGAGGAGCGGAGTGGTGTGGGAGAATTTAGGAAGGTTGATGTTGTAGAGCGTGTATCTGCAGCAGCAGGTTTTGGCAGCGATGTTTGCCGTGAAGGACAGTTTGTTATCTAGGGTCACACCCAGATTCCTTGCAGTCTGAGCCGGGGAAACAACAGAGGTGCCGATGTTGATTGTCAGGTCAAGAGTGGGACACTCTTTTCCCGGAAGAAAAAGCAGCTCATTCTTGTCAAGGTTGAGCTTGAGGTGGTGAGCAGACATCCACCGAGAGATGTCTGCTAGACAAGCAGAGATGCGTGCGACGACATGGGTTTCAGAACGGGAAGACATAATTAATTGGGTGTCGTCAGCGTAGCAGTGGTATGAAAAACCATGCGGGTGTAGCAGGATGAGAGTCCGAATCCCTTGTAATGCATATTCTCCCCGTTTGGCTCTTGTGAGCATATCACCACCAGGGGGCACCCTATAAAAGGGCAGAGGTTTCTAGCTGTCTGTCTCTTGTTTGTTGGTACACAGACCCGCCCCACTTGCGTGTTTGCCGTGTTTGCTTCCGCCACCGGTGCAGGTATGTTGCAGTAGCATTGCTCGCTTCAGGAAAGGTTCTGCAATTTACCAGCGTATTGAGACTGAGCCCTGCTTTACCTCACCTAGTGGAGGATCCTCCGGGTGCAGCCTGTCAACGCAGCCATAAAAAGCATGAAGCTCTCCCCTCTCTGCGTTATCGATAGGAAAACCTGATCGGTATGTGCGCTGTACGGCGTTCTATTTAGTAAATCCACCTCATTACTTTTATTGATATTAACGCTGTATTTGTATTTATTCATAAACCTAGGGCCAATCCAATGGTTGAGGAACATCTGCTGTTTTGCTTCACTGGAGAAAGTATGTGTATCGGCAGTAACTTCACAACTGCTGTTGATCCTGCCTAGATGTTTGGGCTACCGCTACCACATTGTTGCTTCTGATTGCTGCTTCTGGTCAGCTTTGCGTCACCTACTGCGGTGGCTCGCTCACCAGTTAAAGTGCTGCTTTAACTGCACGCCTTCCTGTTGCCTTGTTTGGGCCGACACCCAAAGTGTGGAAGTCACTAAACTCTGGGGCTAACTCCCTCTATAACTTGTCCTTACTTTGGCCAACTTGATTTACATTAGTTTGTTTATTTTATTCTAGTTAATTATTTATTGAGTTTAACTGAACCTTTTCTCTTGTGATTTGTTTTATTCTTGAATGTTTACACAAGTTATCTGCTTATGAGAACATATTTGATATTGTGTTTGTTTATTACTTTGATTTACGTATTTAGCCCCCATTAACTGTGTTTCCCTCTTTGTTTCCCTACTTAGTTACTGAGAGCTGAAGGTGTCCAAGGTGGTGGTTTTCCTCTCTTCTTTTGTGTGTGAAGTGCTCCCCCGGGATTTAATTTCCTGCACGTATGACTGGGGTGATTTAAGTTTGGTTTGTTTAGGGATCCTTCTACTCACTCGTCGACCCTATCTCCCAGAGGTGGGACCAAGTCATTGTTTTGCAAGTCCAAGTCAAGTCTCAAGTCTTTGCGCTCAAGTCCGAGTCAAGTCTCAAGTCTTTGCGCTCAAGTCCGAGTTAAGTCTCAAGTCTTTGCGCTCAAGTTCAAGTCAAGTCCAAGTCCTAAACTTTGACAAAACGAGTCATAAACAAGTCATTATGGGTTTTTCACCAAATGTAATGACATCAATCAACAGAATAAGACTGAAAAATCAAACTGCTCTTTATTAGTCACATTAATAATTTAAGAATCCATTTTCTCTCTGCTGGTAAAGTAACGTGTTTTTTTCTATTTTAAGAGGGAACAATAAGGTAAGGCTACCGTGGCGGTTTGATTCAAAAGGAGTTTAATGTATAAAATCCCTGATGTTGAGGTGACCAGAATGTGTATTTCCACTGTGTACAATATTTTGTAAGGGACCCACAATCTATCTCTATGCCAGGGATAATGTGCAGCCAGGCGGTCTCTATGGGGAAGAGAACACCTGCATCTAGATCCCGCTGCAGGTGGTACTTTAACTATATTTTGATGCCAATACTTTTGTACTTTTACTTGTAACATTTTGAATGCAGGACTTTTTATTGTAACCGAGTATTCCTACACTCTGGTACTTTTGTACTCAAGTACAAGATCTGAAATTATCCCACCTCTGACAGTAAATCCTGAGTGGTTACCAAAATAAAAGGTAACCAAAAAAGGTTATTTTCATTTTACAAATCCTGCACTCAGCTTTGCTTTCTCCAACATCGTTGAAAAGCAGCCAGATGCTGCTTCTTTTTTCGGTTTTTGCTCATTTCTTGACTTTTTCCGACGCACTTGCATTTAAATCCGTCTCCCCGTCGCTCTGTGCAGCTGGCCTGTACCACTACACCTGCTGTGCCCCCCACCCTTCTTTCACATAATGGTATGATCCTAGTGTGTCCTCGCATATGATTGGCCGCATGGTGGCCCAGCTAAATAAAGTCCCGCCCCTGCCTGCAAGGATTCTCAGTAAGAGTAGGAGCGGCTGAAGATTCTGCGCTCCCCGACGGGAGGCTGCTCTTCTCGCGGCAGCTCGCGATCGGCGTGTTGGAGACCTCTGAATTAAAGTATCAAGTCACCTCAAGTCAGAAGGCTCAAGTCCAAGTCAAGTCCCGGGTCATTGGTGTTCAAGTCCAAATCGAGTCGCAAGTGTTTTGTGATTGTGTCAAGTCATCAAATTGGTGACTCAAGTATGATTCGAGTCCAAGTCATGTGACTCGAGTCCACACCTCTGCTATCTCCCCACTGGTAAGCCTCAGCCCCTAATTAATTTCCCCCCTTTGTGCTACAGCCCTGTGCGACTGTTTTGAACTGCATTTTAACTATTGACTTGTGATCAATTGAAACCACGTCTCCTGCTCCATTTGTATCTGAACCTACATGTCCTCTCTATAACTGAAAAAAAGTGTTAATATTTCCTTGGGTGAAACTCCCAAGGTGGCATTGTCGGAATTGTGAATGGTGTAATCAAACTAACTTTAACAAATACATTCACCTATCCTCCCCGCTACTGCCAAACGGGCTAATGACCGATCCGAGCGAGTTTCTGTACAGAGAGAAGAGGAGGGGACCAAGGACAGAGCCCTGAGGAACCCTTGTATTTTATTGACAAGGATCGGACTCTGACCCTCTCCAAGTTACCCTGTAGGTACAGTCTTTGAGGTATGAAGTGAGGAGGGAAAGTGCAGAGCCTGAAACTCCAAGTTCTTGGAGAGTGCGAAGGAGGATCTGATGGTTCACCGTGTCAAATGCAGCAGACAGGTCCAACAGGATGATAACAGAGGAGAGGGAGGCTGCTTTAGCAGTGTGCAGTTCCTCAGAGACAGTGAGGAGGGCAGTTTCTGTGGAGTGACCTGCTTTGAAACCAGACTGGTGCGGATCAAGCAGGTTGTTCTGATGGAGATAACAGGAGAGTTGTTTAAAGACAGCACGTTCAAGTGTTTGACATTTAATGTATTTAATCTTAACACTTCCTGTGAGTCACAACACGTTCCTTAAGAAGACCTGCCAACAGGCTTTTATGTGTGAACATAAGCTTTAAGTAAATAAAGGCCATTTGAAATCTCTTGAATTTGTAGAAACGTTACTGATAATGTGCAAACAAAACGAGACAAGGTGACTTGGGTTAGCAGGTGATAAGTGCAATATCTGTGTTTGTTAGGGAGTGCAAACAGTGATAAAGCGGTGGTGACTTTGAACAGCAGACCAACAACTCCCACACAAAGCTGTAACACTGCTGGCATGGATTTCAAGACCAACGTCCGGCAGTAAAATGTAAACACAAGGTGAGTAACCATGGGAGTGTTTCAACACACTCGCTACAATTAGTTTTTGCAAAGAAGTTAAAAGTGCTGATATTATATTTTTTCTACAGAAAGCCCCATCCTGATCAGACTTATCAATTGGTATCATTGGACGCTCTTACACTGGTACTTTGTGTTTCACTCCGATCATTTAATCTCCCATTGTGTATGAGGCCTCAGGTGACTGAAAGGTTCGAATAGCATATTTCAGATGTTAGAGTTAAATCGCTGTTCTCAGTAAGTGATGGTGGTACAGGCACAGGGGCATCATGGGAGTCCCTTCTGCATGCTTCATTTTAAGAGAGGTTTTACAATAGGCTATGAGTTTATTTTGCCTTATGTACAACAGTAAGATGTTTCTGCAAAAATATTGCCAATTTGAGCTGTACAGTGCAGTTTGTCTGTCCTTCATGATGCCCTCCCATGCGCACCACTGTCAATGTTTTTAATATTGCTGAGACATCAATTGCAACCTTATTAATGTAAATGTCTTTAACTGTCACCTAAAATATGCTCGTTTGAAAGCATGTGTGAATGAGGGACGACTCACACCACATGTGAAGAAATGAGAGCAGTAACCAACATTTTGAGAGTGGTTTTGTACTGAACAAGGCACACGTTGTTAGAGGTTATTAGTGAAGTACTTCACAAAACATATTAGATTATATATATCTATATGTATTATAGGGACTTTAAGGTTGACAGTTTTTCATCAATGTATTATGCATATACAGGTCATTTCAAAGGGTTCACATTCTTTTTCTTGGCACTGTTAAGTACAGTAAGAGTATTATTAGTTAAATGTACTCACTCTTTGAATGTACTAGCAAGTGGAAGTGAATCTAGCATATATCTACTCTCTATACCATCCTTAGTATATAAACATACAATCAGAGCTATTAAGAAGCATACAAATTAAAGTAAATCATCTAAAATCTGTACATACTGTAAGTACAATATTTGAGTACATACACTCCACTTAAGTACTAATTTCCACTGCATCAATGCAGTGATTGCATTGATGCAAACAATCAATTGTGATTGATGCATTGACTGCATCAATAAAATGCTGTTATTCAAACATTAGTGATTTAACACATCTTAACATAAATGGACAACATTCACACATTTTAAAATAACTTGTCACAATTTTTGCAATTTCATTTGAAAACTGAACTAAGTGTTTGATATTGAACATTTTGCAACTGCTTATTTTAAACACTAATGTGTGACATGAATTAGGGGTGGGCGATATGACGATATAATATCGTAGAGACGATATTAGGTCTCCACGATATGCCTTTTCAGAGATATCATATCTATCGTGATACAGAGAGTCACTCAATCAAAGAATGTGAGTGCTGCGAGTGCACCAGGGTAGGATTTTCACGGCGGCCATGACGGCCATGCCGGCTTTAAAAGCGTCAGAACAGTGGTTTCTGAACTGCATTATGCTACATTCACAATGGACGCGATGCGAATATTCTCACCCTTACGGCCCCTACACACGGCGGCGTGCGTTGCCGCTTGGCGGTGGGCGTGTCTTGAGCTTGGGGAGTCAACGCGAGCAACACCACCAACAACCAATCACATGAATGTCCCGCCCCGGACATACAAAGCAAAGCATTCATGCTACATCCATGCTGGCTAAATATAATGTCTATGCTTGCTAGCTGTCCATTCAAACGAAGTACACTGGATATAAACTCCCCAAACAAGCGAAAACCTACCAGTTTCACCCACTGTCTCTGCCACCTCCCCCCATGCCTGGCTCCTCCGGTTTGTATCCCTGTATGTAAAGATGGACTGGTCATAGAGTACCGGGTGATTCCCTACCGCCACGATCATTTTCTCCTCCCTTTTTTGACATATGGGAAATAACTGCGGTCTGGCAGGTCTGGCTCTCCCAACATACACGTGGTTTGATTGGCTAGTGCTTGTACTGTCAGATTTTCATACGAGGGATTTGATCGGCTGACGCCTCCGTCGAGGCGGCAAAAGTAGACCATTGCTCTACTTTTGCAGCGAGCACCGCGAGAGAAGCTACGCTTTGCTCCCACAATGCAGTTCGGCGAATCGTGACGTCACCCCATTCAAAGTGAATGGGCAGAAGCGTTGAAGCGGCAACGCACACCGCCGTGTGTAGGGGCCGTTACCGCTGGAGTTTCACCGCGGCTGTCAGCAGTGTTTACTCCTGTCATTCAAACAGGACCCGCTGGAGAGGGGGCGGGCTTATATCCATGTAAATACTGAGGTTGAAACCAACTACGACAAAATTAGCGGGCATGCCGGCCAAACATTACAAAATGTGGGGTCATTCAAGTCGTCTCATGAGTGGTATTGTTATACATCTGGAGCAGAGAAGGCAAGTGGTCTGGCCAGTGTACTTGGTCCGCCAAGCTCAATGATCCTAGAAGAGACAACAGAGTCTTGTTAAATCTTTCACAGGCCCCGTTTCCTTGGGGCCTGTAGGGTGTGGTTCGGACCTTCACACACCCATAAAGGCTGCAGAGCTGTGCTACCAGGTTTGACTCAAAGGCTCCCCCTTGGTCAGACAGGATACGTTCTAGGCAACCCCATGGCTGGATGAGGTGTCACCAGAGAACACGAGCTGTGGTGGCTACCGTCTGGTCTTTTGTAGGGATAGCCCATCCATACTTTGTGAAAATGTCAGTCATAACCAATAGATAAGGGTAAGTTTCGCCATGCCGGCCAAGAGACAGGTAGTCGATTGAGACAATTTCCAAAGGGTATGATGTTAGGATAGGAACCAAAGGTGCTCTTACCTCTGGGCCCTTGTTCTGTTGGGTGCAGCTCGCACAATTGGACGCCCATGTCTGTAGGTCAGTTCCCATCCCTACCCAGTAGAAAGTCTTCCTCAGCAGGGCATCGATCTTGGCTATGCCCATGTGTCCTGAGGCTTGGTGATACTTTTCCCACAGCTCCTGTGTCTTGCCAGTGGGCACCACAATGGTCCAGTGGTCCAGCAGTTCCGCATACATGTACATAATATACAAACATAGTGGACATTTAAGAGACATACACATATCATCAATCATACACCGTTTGAACAAACACAATACACACAGACGCACATACTGACAATGGCGACCTATTGCACAACGCTTATGGCCAACATTTAAAAAGTACATTTCATTACATTTGACTTTTGACTACATTTCATTTCCTGTGAATGTTAAGAAGCTTAACGGACATTGGTAGGAATGAGTGCTTATAGCGGCTCAGCCTGCTCTTGGGAACCCTGAATCTTCTACCAGAAGGTAGGAGCTGGAATCCTGGGTGGAGTACGTGGGTGGGATCAGACACTATTTTGTTTGCCTGTCTGATAACGGACTGCTCATATATGTTTTGGAGAGATGGGTGTTTTTTAACCCCCATAATTTAACCCTAACCCTAACCCTAACCCTACTAGGCAGTACTACCATACCTAATGATGCTCTCCAACACTGCATGATAGAACAGTAACATGAACTTCTGGTCGACTCCGAAAGCCCGGAGTCGACGCAGAAAGTACAATCGCTGTTGAAGTCTAGAGCACAGACCTTGAACATGCGCCTTCCAGCTGAGTGTATTATACAGATGGACACCAAGGTACTTATAGGAGCTGACCTGAGTTATGGGTTCATTGTGGATAACCACCGGGCTAAGGTCACCCACTGCCTTTGGGTCCCACACCATCTCCTCAGTCTTCTTCATATTCAGCATTAGATGGCTAGAATCACACCACTGCACAAACCTCTCTATTTCAGAGTGATAAGCCGATGAACTGCTGCCCTTGTGCATTAAGCCAAGGATAGCTGTATCATCTGAGAATTTGATGATATAATTCTCCGGGTGGGCTCTTCTACAGTCGTTTGTGTACAGTGTGAAGAGGATTGGGGGGCTCCTGTACTGATGGTCCGGGGCTCTGAGAGGGCATTGTTGACCCTGACTTTCTGAGTGCGGTTGGATAAAAACGAAAAATACCATTTCAAGATAAAAGGATTTATATTGATCTTTATCAGTTTTTGAAGCAAGATGTGAGGCTGCAGTGTGTTAAAAGCCGAGCTGAAATCCAAAAACAGTAGGCGTACATATGCCTTAGGGTCTGACCGTACCTGCTTGATGGTTGAAGGGGTTGTCCAGTTCCTTACAGCGGTGGTCTTTTCAAGGTCTGTGGATACTCCGTCCTTCGAGATTACGTGTCCAAGGTAGGTGACCTTTTTCCGAAACAAGTGGCATTTATGGGGCTGCAACTTCAGGCCGTGGGCGGCCAGCTTTTCGAAAACCTGCTCCAGGTGTTCAATGTGGGTGTCAAAATCAGGGGAGTATACTACCACGTCATCCAAATAGATCAGTAGAGACTCCTGGACCTGTCCTCCCAGGCAGCGCTGCATTAGCCTTTGGAAAGTCGCTGGGGCATTACAAAGGCCAAAGGGCATCCTCTGGAACTCGTAGAGGCCCATGGGGGTGGTGAATGCCGTCTTCTCCCGATCTTTTGGGTCCATTTCCACCTGCCAAAATCCACTGGCGAGGTACCAAGCAGCTTGTTTGAGACTTGTGAGGGATTCTTCAATTCTTGGCAGGGGGTAGGGATCTTTGTGAGTTAGAGAATTCAGCCTTCTGTAATCGACACAGAAGTGCCAGGATCCATCTTTCTTCCTTACCAATACGATGGGTGCCGCCCAAGGGCTGGAGCTTTCCTTGATAACATCTGTGTCCAACATGTTTTGGATGAGGCTCCTCAACTCAGGGTAGAGGGTTGGTGGGATTGGCCTGTCGCGCTCCCGGCTAGTGCAGAGCCTGTGGGGATGGAGTGGAGGACTGCATCAGTTTGACCAAAATCCTCATCCCCTGCTGCAAAGACATCCCGCCATCGCTGCAACAGGGAGTCCATTTTCTGCTGTTGTTCGGTCAACAATCCCTCTCCTTTTAGCAGGTTGACTGGATGCTGACCTTCAACGGTGACCCGGTTCACCTGGACATCCACCTCTACTACACCTGGGTCTGAGGCATTCAGTACAAGGTCCTTTTCTCCCCGAATCTGGCTTGGTTCAACCTGGAAGACATTAGCAAGCGGGCGCCGTTGGGGTATTGTGACTCGGTAAGGATTTGGGTTACATACCCTTATGGGGAGCCGTCCTTTCACCACCCAGGCGACGGTGCGGGCTACCTGCCTCTCGTCATCTCTTTCTGGTCCTTCCACCAGGGCACAAAAATCTGACTTGGTCTCCGCCCCATACAGCTGTGTCCAGAGCACCATCTCGCTGTTTGGAGGCACAACCACTGATTCCTGGCGGGTCAACCTGACCACTCCCACCGGTCCATCCGAGGAATCGATTTCTGACACCTTTTGGCAGACAGCAAAGGCACGTTCCCACTCTCCTTTGGCTTGTTGGGACATGGTGGCTCCGAATGCAGTCAGCCTGGGGTGGATACCCTGAAACAGTTCTTTCCAGCAGTGTGAAATCACATTCATCCCTAGTATATCTCTTTCCGCCTTCAGACACTCATCTTTGACAATGGTGACTCCTTTTCCTGGCACAGTGACTCCTCCCACTGAGAAATCCAGGATGGCGTACCCGGTGTAAGGGATCTTTAGTCCATTGGCTGGCTTGAGCGTGAGCCAGTGCAGATCTTGTGGGTTTCTTTTCTGTTCTCCACTCCACCATTTCTGAAAGAAAGTTTCACGAAACAGTGTAACTTGTGAGCCTGTATCAAGCAAGCAGGGCAATTTTACTCCTGCTACTAGTATGTCAACC
Source organism: Champsocephalus esox (assembly GCA_036324585.1). Classification (NCBI taxonomy): domain Eukaryota; kingdom Metazoa; phylum Chordata; class Actinopteri; order Perciformes; family Channichthyidae; genus Champsocephalus; species Champsocephalus esox. Next base: position 52,056,230 of record CM070479.1, read on the forward strand.
CCTGGGCACTCCCCAACAATAGAGGGCCTGTCTTCTTGGTTTCCCTGATTCCCCTCCCCAACCACATGGCTCTCAGTGGCTGAGGCTGTTAGTTTAACGGCCCCCTTACATGCTGGCAGTTTCTCTGAATATGGCCAGCCTGCCCACAGCCTCTGCAAAAAGGTTGGCCACGTTGGGCCCACTCGAACCTTTGTTGCCTGGGGGAGGATGAGTTATGGCCTCTCTGAGCTAGTCTGTTAGGGGGTGGGGTCTCTACTCTCTGTGCCCATCTGGGGTATTTTGTGGTGAGAGTTGGCGTCTGATCTCTTCTGTAAGAGTCTCTGTAATAATGGACAGTTGGTCTTTAATTTCTTTCCTGAGTTCAGTTCTTACTGTTTCTCTCCATTCTTCCAGGCTAGGTGGTGCCATGGCCGGTCGTGGCTGTGGCACTGAAACACGTGATGCACAGGCAGACTCCATCCTTGGTTCAGTTTCTAATGCTTTAACTTCACCAGACACCTCACGGAAGGACGTTGTAGGATTTCTACGCACCTGCCGTTGAAGTTCCTGTTGTACCATACCGGGCTTCAAACCAAGGACAAGCTGGTCTCGGATAGTCCTCTCATCCTGGGCTGAGCCAGCTGGTTCAACGTCTTCCCATTGGTGGAATAGTTCACGGAGCCGAAGGAGGAAAGAAGCAGCCGTTTCCTCTTCCTGTAGGTAACATTTAAAAAACTGTGTCCGAAGCTGGGCTACTGGGGTTACACGTCTATACAGTCTCTGTAACTCCTGCAGTACGGCTATGCTACTTGAGATTTTGTTGGGGTCAAGCAGCCGCATCTCCCTTTTTGCGTCACCCTCAAGTGCCCCAAAAATAAAATCAATTTTCTGTTCCTCATTTAACCCTTGTGCCCTCAGCATTGCCTGAACCTGCCCATGCCATTCAGAAAAACACATCTTGCTTCGGTCACCATTGAACTTTGGGATCCATGGGACACCCATAAACCAAGGCATCATCATTGCATTTACCACAGGCTGACTATTTTCTAGCCTGCCCCCATTTTCTGATGACCCACTGGGCCTTGCAGCTTCATGTTCTGCATCTGCCATTCTGCACTGTATGGTGTGGACAAGGAATCCTGCCGACAACACCACTAATGTAACAGCCTAGTGAGGCCTGTTAACATCAAATTTATATTAAAAGATTCGGATTCCCGGCCACACCAATACAGCGAGAAGGACAATAGGTGTAAAATTGTTTATTTATACAAAGTTACCTTAAAAACACTCCTTTGATAAATACTTAAAATAACGTAAGGTTAAAATAATGTTCAATAAATATAAACCAGTTACTTAAGAATTACAGTTCTAGCAGGGGTTGATAAAATCCTGAAAGTCCTGTCCGCTTGGAAGCAAACTCAACTCCGGGTTTTTGCCAGGCAGAAGTGCAAGGTTCAAGTCCCTTCCAGGAAATCCAGTGCCAGGATTTCCACGTTGCCGGTCCGCCGCACTCTGTCCGTCAGCCTCTGGTCCCGCGACCAGAGGCTGACGGACAGAGTGCGGCTCCGCAGCCCTCGGTAAACAACAAAAGGAGATTCAGGGGAGGGGACAACCATGTAACTTTCGTGACGTAAAACTAGACGCCCAAAAGCAGGAGAAATAGCCTCTTCCCTTTATCTGGAGTTTGTTTGAGCGTTGAATCCGATGGAGGGTCCGAGGTGAGGAGGAGCAGGAGGGATCCGATCCGGTCCGATTTGCTGCGAGGTGAGGAGGAGCAGGAGGGATATCCGATCCGGTCCGATTTGCTGCTAGGTGAGGAGGAGCAGGAGGGATCCGATCCGGTCCGATCTGCGGCGAGGTGAGGAGGAGCAGGAGGGATCCGATCCGGTCCGATCTGCGGCGAGGTGAGGAGGAGCAGGAGGGATCCGATCCGGTCCGATCTGCGGCGAGGTGAGGCAGCAACTGTCAAGAGAAGAATAGCTGCCGTCTAGCAGGTAGTCGGCGTATTTATGGAGGAGTGGATTTGGCAACTGGCGAATGAGATCGCTGATTTTCACTGGGTGCCGGTGTGTCAATCGGCAGTGTCTGTGTCTTTGTTGTGACAGTTCGTTGAGGAGGTTAAACATGCATGCAAATAAAAAGAGTTCATCACTAAATAGCGCACAACATTAAAATCACAACACTATATGTAACATGCAACAATTATATAAAAGGTTTAACCATCCGTCCCACTGTCTAACATACTGACTTTATTCACTTTGTGACAATAATAATAAAACAATTATCGTTTTATTTCGATTACGTTGTTTTCGTAATCGTTGCAAGCCATAATCGTAATCGCGATTAAAATATGATTAATTGAGCAGCCCTACCTGCTTGTATGTCAGAGCATCAGGAAGACTCTCTCTCTCTCTGTGTGTGTGTGTGTGTGTGTGTGTGTGTGTGTGTGTGTGTGTGTGTGTGTGTGTGTGTGTATTACATGTTGCACTACACTGAGGCATTTTAAAGGCTGAATGGAGGAGTGTAGAGGAACAGGGAGGGACAAGCTCGCTGTCAGAGGAGGGAGGAACTCAACACATAAATCCTCCAGCTTCTCTTTGAGAAAGCTTCAATTCACCACGGATCTGGCTGGCTGGAGAGGGGCCTGCTGCCCCTCTCCAGCCAGCGCACATAACACAGGCACACTCACAAACACAGAAATAATATGTATCACTGTGTAACTCACATAAAAAAACATGAAAACAAACAGAAACAGAACAGCTGTTGATTAAAACTGAACAATAGATTACAGTAAACTTAATACTACAAAAATATAAAAGGAGGCTACGTCTCGACACCCATATAAAGTAAAACGCACACAAATCACACCTGTACACAAACATAGAAATACATATGTATACATTATGGAACTTTCACTGTGTAACACACATTCATCTTATAAAACAACACATCCTCACTCCCAGGTCGGCCTATGTTGACGTTATGTCAAGTCCCCTGCCGGCTTTTTCCAACGCCAGGGGGGGGGCCTTAGCGTCCATTTTCAACGCCAGGGGGGGGGCCTTAGCGTCCATTTTCAACGCCAGGGGGGGGGCCTTAGCGTCCATTTTCAACGCAAGGGGGGGGCCCTTAGCGTCCATGTTTAGCTTTCCGGGATGTCCATGTGCTTCTATGGACGCTCATGTAAGCACGGCATTCGTTTGTGTCAACTGCCCTTAAAGGCAATGAAGACACTACACTACCCAGAATCCCCAGCTATCGTTTGGCCTACACCATGTGCTCTGTTTGACGTCACGTGATTTCTCCCTGCAGAAAAAGAAAACATGGCCGAACTTCGTTTTATTCTGGGTGTAAAATGCCTATTTTAAAGTTAGTTTGGCCATTAAAATGCGTTTTGATGTCATTTGATGCGAGAAATATGAGTTGTTATTTCAGATTATGTGTGCAGTGGATGTACATGATCTTTAGTTTGCTAGTTATTACGAAGATTACTTCAGGAAATTGCGTCCAACGTTTTCATTGTTACCAAGGTGGTTGCTAGGGACGCTGCTATCGATATTATTTCTGTTATGTTGTGCAACTGTTTAATGGTGTTATCTTTATTGCTACCCCCTTCCCCGTCAATGTATAGTGTTGGTCCACAGCCTAAACATATTAGTTTAACACAATCCGCATCTAAAGATACGTTATTTTCCCCTGTGCAATTCCAGGCTCACATCACACAGCACATCGTCATTAACAAATACCGGAAACAGACCGAAAATATTTTAAAAAAATAAAATAATACCTTATTCCGAGTGCTCTTGCTTTTCTCTTTGAAAGTCATCACATAACGGCATTGTAATACACGGTTCGGCTGCATTAAATATTACATATCTGCCGCAGTTCTGTATTTATAGAGCCCTGATGAGAAGACAAAGATGAGGAACTGAAAACGTGACGTGGATCATAAATATATCAGCCATTAAACAACATCTTACATTTCTTTTCACACATTACGTCTCCTTGCAGTATCAACACTAATTCGGCTCACTTTTATATTTGATCCAATTGGTAGATAGGCTGCATTTACACCATAAAGGTGCACAGATGATATAAAGAGACACCTGGTGGTTAAAGCATGTTATTGAATTTCATTATTTTTATTATTAGATATTAATAGAATCCCTATAAAGTATATTCATTACTCGTTATTCTCTACTAATAGTTAATTAAAGACTGTATATAATGACTATTTTGCACATCCCGTTCAAGATTTCAAGATGTTCTAAGGTTTATTGACATATCATATAGGCCTACACAACTGTGGTGTAGTTCTGCACTGAATGAAAAACTTGGGTCGCAGGTTCCTCAATAGTGCATTACAAGACATCTATCAATATGTGTGCATACCTCCAGCAATGTTAACTATGTTGTATGTATACTATGATGTAACGCAAATGTTCCAACTTGGGATCAATAAAGTATATCTTATCTTAAGCTGATCGATGGCTACTGCCATATTTGCAAAATGTGCCTCTGAACCTTGACAAGTGCATGTTTCAGGCTTATCAATTAATGTAATGTAATGTAATGTAATGTTATCAATTAACAACAGGAGGGGTCACAAACATAAGTCCAGCTGTTAAATAAAGCTCTTCTGACCTTAGCTGGCATGTGTGTATATATATTAATGCTGCCCATTATGGGCACAAGCAATTTTCACCCATTTATTAATTATATGTTTTAAATGTGAGTGTTTCCTGTCCCCTAAACCTCCAGGGATGTACACAGTTTAATACTGGCAACTTCTTATTGTGGGAAATACGAACACGTCTTTTAAAACTACAACTCCCAGTAGAGACGTGCCATAGAGAACATGTTGCGAAACAGAATAGCCAGCATGTGTAGTTCTGGGGACAGGGTGGGGGAGGGGGGGACGCGGTGGACCCGTTCAAATCCAGTTTTGAACAGTCTGCCGTGGTTCCATCCCATTTCAAGTGCTGTTCGAGGCTCGGTAACCCTCGGAGCACACTCTCCAATCACAGAGCTTGAGGACGATCACGGGGTTTGCCAAACAGAGCACATGGTGTAGTCCAAACGATAGCTGGGGTATTCTGGGTAGTGTAGTGTCTTCATTGCCTTTAAGGGCAGTTGACACAAACGAATGCCGTGCTTACATGAGCGTCCATCGAAGCCCATGGACATCCCGGAAAGCTGAATATGGACGCTAAGGGCCCCCCCCCTTGCGTTGAAAATGGACGCTAAGGCCCCCCCCCCTGGCGTTGAAAATGGACGCTAAGGCCCCCCCCCTTGCGTTGGAAAAAGCCGGCAGGGGACTTGACATAACGTCAACATAGGCCGACCTGGGAGTGAGGATGTGTTGTATAAAACACATGTATGCTAAAAAACAAACAGATATTGATCAAAACACTGACAGCTGAAAAATAACTATAATTGATTTAAAATAACTTTATTCTACAGAAAATGTGTAGGGGGGCTATGTCTCTACATAGCCAGTTTAAAAAATCACATACACACATAACACCAACAGGCCAAAACCAGGCCGTTCCTGTCTTGAGATGTTCACACAATTAAGTCAACCTAATGCGAGTGGACAGGCGCCCACTGCCTGTGCTCCACACACAATATGCCATAATTACACATTCACTAAATGCAAACATGAGAAAATGTAGAAGAAAGACTGAAGGCTGCAGGGTGACACTGAAGCTGCTAACTCTGAGGGTTACATCCATCCTTACTAACATCCTGCTGTGTCTGAGGGGAGATTCCTTATACAGTGGGGCAAAAAAGTATTTAGTCAGCCACCAATTGTGCAAGTTCTCCCACTTAAAAAGATGAGAGGCCTGTAGTTTTCATCCTAGGTATACCTCAACTATGAGAGACAAAATGAGAAGAAAAGAAATCGAAAAAATCACATGGTCTGATTTTTAAAGAATTTATTTGCAAATTATGGTGGAAAATAAGTATTTGGTCAATAACCAAAGTTCATCTCAATAGTTTGTTATATACCCTTTGTTGACAATGACAGAGGTCAAACGTTTTCTGTAAGTCTTCACAAGGTTTTCACTGTTGCTGGTATTTTTGGCCCATTCCTCCATGCAGATCTCTTCTAGAGCAGTGATGTTTTGGGGCTGTCGCTGGGCAACACAGACTTTCAACTCCTTCTAAAGATTTTCTATGGGGTTGAGATCTGGAGACTGGCAAGGCCACTCCAGGACCTTGAAATGCTTCTTACGAAGCCACTCCTTCGTTGCCCGGGCGGTGTGTTTGGGATCATTGTCATGCTGAAAGACCTAGCCACGTTTCATCTTCAATGCCCTTGCTGATGGAAGGAGGTTGTCACTCAAAATCTCACGATACATGGCCCCATTCATTATTTCCTTTACACGGATCAGTCGTCCTGGTCCCTTTGCAGAGAAACAGCCCCAAAGCATGATGTTTCCACCCCCATGTTTCACAGTAGGTATGGTGTTCTTTGGATGCAACTCAGCATTCTTTCTCCTCCAAACACGTCTAGTTGAGTTTTTTCCAAAAAGTTCTATTTTGGTTTCATCTGACCATATGACATTCTCCCAATCCTTTTCTGGATCATCTAAATGCTCTCTAGCAAACTTCAGACGGGCCTGGACATGTCCTGGCTTAAGCAGGGGGACACGTCTGGCACTGCAGGATTTGAGTCCCTGGCGGCGTAGTGTGTTACTGATGGTAGCCTTTGTTACTTTGGTCCCAGTTCTCTGCAGGTCATGGACTAGGTCCCCCCGTGTGGTTCTGGGATCTTTGCTCACCGTTCTTGTGATCATTTTGACCCCACGGGGTGAGATCTTGCGTGGAGCCCCAGATCGAGTGAGATTATCAGTGGACTTGTATGTCTTCCATTTTTCTAATAATTGCTCCCACAGTTGATTTCTTCACACCAAGCTGCTTACCTATTGCAGATTCAGTCTTCCCAGCCTGGTGCAGGTCTACAATTTTGTTTCTGGTGTCCTTTGACAGCGCTTTGGTCTTGGCCATAGTGGAGTTTGGAGTGTGACTGTTTGAGGTTGTGGACAGGTGTCTTTTATACTTTTATACTACTTTTATACTTTATACAGTTAACAAGTGGAGGACAGAGGAGGCGCTTAAAGAAGAAGTTACAGGTCTGTGAGAGCCAGAAATCTTGTTTGTTTGTAGGTGACCAAATACTTATTTTACCGAGGAATTTACCAATTCATTCATTAAAAATCCTACAATGTGACTTCCTGGATTCTTTCCCCCCATTATGTCTCTCATAGTTTAATTGTACCTAGGATGAAAATTACAGGTCTCTCTCATCTTTTTAAGTGGGAGAACTTGCACAATTGGTGGCTGACTAAATACTTTGTTGCCCCTCTGTATCTATCAATGATATGTGTAACACAACTTTACATTTTTGTGACATATAAAACGTATGATGGAGACACTTGGAGGGGCGTGATTGGGAGGAACGGCCCCCCTGATATGAACCGGAGTGGTGGTTTGTTACTGGACTTCTGTGCTAGTCATGGATTGGCCATAACAAACACCATGTTCGAACATAAGGATGCTCATAAGTGTACGTGGTACCAGAGCACCCTAGGCAGAAGGTCCATGATCGATTTCGTTATCGTATCATCGGACCTGAGGCCGTATGTTTTGGACACTCGGGTAAAGAGAGGGGCAGAGTTGTCAACTGATCACCATCTGGTGGTGAGTTGGGTCGAGTGGCGGGGGAAGCCTCTGGATAGACCTGGTAAGCCCAAACGTGAAGTTCGGGTGAACTGGGAACGTCTGGAGGAGGCCCAAGTTCAGGAGGCCTTCAACTCACACCTCCGGCGGAGCTTTTCGGGCATTCCTGTGGAGGTTGGGGACATTGAACCAGAGTGGTCGGTATTCAAAGCCTCTATTGCCGAAGTCGCAGCGGGGAGCTGTGGTCTCAAGGTCCTAGGTGCCTCAAGGGGCGGTAACCCTCGAACCTCTTGGTGGACACCGGTGGTCAGGGAAGCCGTCCGACTGAAGAAGGGATTTGTTATCCCGGGGGACTCCCGAGGCAGTTGCAAGGTACCGACAGGCCCGAAGGGCAGCAGCCTCATCCGTGGCCGAGGCAAAGCAGCGGGTGTGGGAGAAGTTCGGAGAAGACATGGAGAAGGACTTTCGGGCAGCACCGAAGTTGTTCTGGAAAACTGTCTGACACCTCAGGAGGGGGAAGCAGGGAACCATCCAAGCTGTGTACAGTAAGGATGGGAGTGTTAGGGCATTGGAAGGAACACTTTGAGGGACTCCTGAACCCGACAACTCCGCCCTCTATGTTAGAGGCAGAGCTGGAGTATGACGGGGGATCAACACCAATGCAGTTCGGTGGACTAAGGATTGCACCACTGCTTTTTTCAGATGATGTGGTTCTGATGGCTTCACCTTCAGCACTCACTGGATCGGTTCGCAACCGAGTGTGAAGCGGCTGGGATGAGGATCAGCACCTCCAAATCTGAGGCCATGGTTCTCAGCAGGAAACCGATGGACTGTCCACTCCAAGTAGGTAATGAGTCATTACCCCAAGTGAAGGAGTTCAAGTATCTCGGGGTCTTGTTCTCGAGTGAGGGAACAATGGAGCGTGAGATGGGCCGGAGAATCGGAGCAGCGGGAGCGGTACTGCAGTCGCTTTACCGCACCGTTGTGACGAAAAGGGAGCTGAGCCAGAAGGCAAAGCTCTCTGTCTACCGGGCCATTTTCGTTCCTACCCTCACCTATGGTCATGAAGGATGGGTCATGACCGAAAGAACGAGATTGCGGATACAAGCGGCCGAGATGGGTTTCCTCCGCCGGGTGGCTGGTGTCTCCCTTAAGGTGAGAAGTTCTGTCATCCGGGAGGGACTCGGAGTTGAGCCGCTCCTCCTTCGCATCGAAAGGAGCCAGTTGAGGTGGTTCGGGTACCTTGTTAGGATGCCACCTGGGCGCCTCCCGAGGGAGGTGTTCCAGGCACGTCCAGCAGGGAAGAGACCAAGGGGTAGACCTAGGACCAGGTGTAGGGATGATATCTCTTCGCTGGCCTGGGAGCGCCTTGGGATCCTCCAGTCAGAGCTGGTTGATGTCGCCAGGGAAAAGAAAGTTTGGGGCTCTCTGCTGGAACTGCTACCCCCGCGACCCGACCACGGATAAGCGGGAGAAGATGGATGGATGGATGGATAAAACGTCTGACAAAGTGTTGTTCCAGGATCCATAGTGTTTTCCAGGTTCCCTGCAGAACAATATGGCGAAATGAAAGCAGTCTGATTTAATTCGAGTGGGGTTGCTCTAAGCCAGGGGTCGGCAACCTTTTTGATATGAAGTGTACGGTGGCCGGCAGGTGCAAACGCGGAACAACGGACAAAAACGCATACATAAGCAGGAAACAGCTGCAAATAATGAAATGAAAATCAAACAAACCCTGAAAACAAATACATCCAAAAAATGCTGCTTTTCGATGAACTGAAATACGTGTACCGAACCGAAGGGCCGGTACCGAATAATTTCGGTACGGGTACATGTACCGTTACACCCCTAATAGAAGGTACGTTTTGTTTTGATACAAAGAGCGTCATATTTACCCAGCTAGCGTTAGCTTGTTTGGTAACAGAGTGTGCAAGTCAAGAGACAGCATTGTGCACCTAAATGTAACTCTTGACATCATATACATATATTATAGGTGCAGAGAGGAGTTGGTTTATTGTGCCCCAATGTAAATCCTAATGTGAGAGTTAAAGGACGGTCAACAATATAATGTACAGTACAATGTCAGTTTGGATTTATCGTGGCATTTATTTTTAATTAAAGTGAATCTATTTTATTTCAGTCAGTCATTTGTGTGTATGCAGGTGTGAGACGGGCCCGGCGCCCCCTCACTTTGAGAATCATTCATCCATCAAAAAGTACAATAAATGTCACAATTATTAAATAACTTTAAATAATTATTTTCCCCAATACACGTTACTATGTTTAGATCAGAGATGCAGTCAAGCAACGTGTAAAAAAGCCTCAACCCCAAGTGAGCTTGTAGTCTTAATTAATGTTAGCATCTGTGCTTAGCTGTAAACACAGTCGGATGGGTGACCAAAACGTCCCCGTTTTGCGGGCAGAGTCCGCGTTTTCGGTGGCCGGTACCCGGTTGAAACTCCCGTTTTTTAATGTGCGTTAAAAAACTTAGAGCAAGGTGAAAAAATATGTTACATGTCAGTAAAAACAGAGGAACAGTGTTGTGCTTGTTTGTAGCGTTAGCGTATTTCTTCTTCTACTACTACTTCTAATTCAATGTAACTGTAACATTTATGTTCTCAATCGCAAAGTGTGGGATTGAATATTAAATTAGTTTAGATTGATTGTCCCCAGGGGGAAATTCATGTTCACAGCTCTGTGAAAACAATATGAAATCAACAAAAAATAAGACAGACCACAACAGATAGCACCACACATGATGGTTACTTGTTATTATTTCTGGAACATTGATTGCAACTTTGCACAACCATTGAAGAGGAGTGGACCAACATTCCACATGCCACAATCAACAACCTGATCAACTCTATGCTAAGGAGATGTGTTGCACCGCTTGAGGCAAATGGTGGTCACACCAGATACTGACTGGTTTTCGGACACCCCCAGACCCCCCCCAATAAAGCAAAACTGCACGTTTCAGAGTGGCCTTTTATTGTGGCCAGCCTAAGGCTCACCTGTGCAGCATCTTGATATGCCACACCTGTGAGGTGGGATGGATTATCTCGGCAAAGGAGAAGTGCTCACTATCACAGATTTGTGAACAATATTTGAGAGAAATGGTTATTTTGTGTATATATAAAATGTTTTAGATCTTTGAGTTCATCTCATGAATAATGGGAGCAAAAACAAAAGTGTTGCATTTATATTTTTGTTCAGTATATTATCTTTTCAATTTACACACGGCATCTATTGCACGTCTGTCCGTCCTGGGAGAGGGACCCCTCCTCAGTTGCTCTCCCTGAGGTTTCTCCCATGTTCCCTTTAAACTGTGGGTTTTCTCCGGAATTTTTTCCTTGTACGATGTGAGGGTCTAAGGACAGAGGGTCTAAGAACAGAGGGTGTCGTATTGTCATTCTGATATTCTGTACAAACTGTGAAGACCACTGAGACAAATGTAACATTTGTGATATTGGGCTATATAAATAAACATTGATTGATTGATTTTGTGTTGCCTTAAGTTAGTCTCTCTCCGTTGGTGTGCTGGGCTAATGCTAATGCGAGCAAATAAAATGGCGGCTTCACAAAACATTTCGGAGTCTTACGGGGCGTGGTTTGCAATTTGCCCAGCCAATCAGAAATTGGAACCTTTTCCTCCCCAGGAAAGTACCACCTCTCTAACAGGGACTGAAAAGGGGTGAAAAAGTTCCCGAAAAAAAGTTCTAGTTCCACATTGTTTTGGTGTGAACGCAAAATCCCAGGAACTATCGGAACTATTCCTGGGAAAAGTACTCCGGTGTGAAAGCGCCTAAAGTTCTTCACATTTTGGGTGAATCTGTCAGCAACATAACGGCCCGTCTAAACACAGGCATGAAAAAAATCTTGAAAAATCTTGATGCTGGGCGTGTCTAAGCTTGGCGATTTCACGTGCCCAAGGCGATCAACAACCGATCAGGAATCTCCCGCCCGCCCCAAAGCAAAAAAAAGGCCGCTTCTTCTCCACTTTTGCCAAAATGGATGCCGGTTTTGTAGCAAGGGTAGCAAGAGTAGCGTTGATATATGCAATGTCTCGCAGGAGGCCACATATTGTGCGTCGCTGTTGGGTACATCCGATACTCCGAAAACGTCTGCAACGGGGGGAATACCACATTCTTGTCCAAGAGCTCCGCCTGGATGATGTACTGTTTCAGCAGTACTTCAGGATGAGCAAAGACGTGTTCGACGAGTTGCTCGGAAAAGTGGGTCCACTGATTACAAAGGCGGACACCCATATGCGTCTGTGAATCGGACCCGCCGAGCGTTCATAACATGGACAGCTAGCAAGCATAGACAGTATGCAAGCATGCTTATACTTATTATATTATTATATCTTATTATTATATTAATATATATATATTATATGTTATGCTACATTACTAGCTGTCCATTCAATGTTAAGACGAAGTAAACTGGATATAAACTCCCCAAACAAGTGAAAACCTACCAGTTTCACCAACTGTCTCTGCAACCTCCCTCCATGCCTGGTTCCTCCGGTTTAGGTCCCGGTAGGTGAACAGAGAGCAGTCGTAAAGGACCGGGACATTTCCAACAGCGATGATTAATTCATCCTCCATTTTATGACATATGGAAAAGACCTGTGTATGCAGATACACACGGTTTGATTGGCTAGCGCTTGTACTGGCGGGATTTGGATAAACGGGATTTTATTGGCTGATGCCAGCTTCGAAAACATCGGGAGCATCAAAAGTTGAACATTGCTCAACCTTTGATGCTCACGATGCTTACAAATGCAGTTCGACAAAGATTCAAAATCTTCTACGTCACCCCATTCAAGTGAATGGGCGAAGCTTTGAAAGATTTTTGTCATGCCTGTGTGTGGACGGGGCGTAAGGCTTTCTCTGGAAGCATTGAACCACTGAGATAGTGAATGAACTGTGCCACTCCATAAGCTGTAAACGAGGGCAATAGGACAAACAAAGAATACATTCCTCAGACAAGAGGGTTTCCACGGCCTGTTCTCCAATAAAAGGAGAGCAGACGCTGCTCCATAAAACATGCAGGGCCCTCTGGCTGGGAAAACTTTAAGCATTTAATGCCATTCCCCAGCGTTTCTGCGTCATTTGGTCAAGGGAAGAGAGAAAAGTGGTAATTGCAGGTCAAAGTCCTGACTTTCAAGGTGGTCCCATTAAGGATCAATCGTTTTATTATGGTCCTGATCACGCCTCACTTCATGGATGACCTAAACTATTACTTTGGAATAAAAATAAAGAAATACACGCAAAAGTATTCAAAGATGATTCTCAAATAATTCCTTTAATTGAACTAGTCACAACAGTTTATACATTTTAAGAGGTTGGGGTCCACTGTCTGCAGAGGTTTCATTTAAAGCCTTTCTTTTTACATTTATTAAAACAAGTTCCTTGACAGTGAGTCTCACACAACATGGTACAGATACAGTATCATACTGTTATATACAAATATATACACATATATAAATATATATATACACATACACACATATATACATACACACCATATAATTAAAAAGTACAATACAGTATACAGTAGTTATTATCAACAAAGCATTAGAAATCCAATTAGAGGCTTACAATATATTCACTTTGCCAGATACCTTACAACAGGTGACCATTTCTCTAAATACACTTCCATCTTGAATTGTAGTTTTGCTGTTACATTTTCCATACACTTTACAACCTTAAGTCTTTGTGTCCATTGGACCAAATCAGGGGGATGAGGTTTAAAGGGGACAATATCATGCTATATTTGAACAATATATTGTCGGGCCATACCTATATAAAGTATATAAATATAGTTTTTTTTTCAAAATACCAAACAGATCCTGCATTTCAGCCATGCCTCATTTCGCTCTATTTGCTCTTTCCAGCACTGTTTTTGCAGGGGGCTGATTCTGTGAGCTGCAGCTGACCACGCCCCCCTGCAGGAGAGGGGAGCGTGCTTTGAGATGAGCTGCTGGGCTGCAGCGGGGAGAAGAGGGGGAGAAAAAGAGATCTCCGTCCTCCGTGTTTTATTCTTATAGAAGTAAGAAGATAAGTAATGGGGCAGAAACCCTCCTTTTTACGCAGCGGTCCAGACATAGACATCAAACGGCGACACATATTCAGTTGCCAGTTACTTTGGCATTAGGGCAGGGATATCTAGATACTTTCCAAGGTTTGATATAATGAATTGTGCTACTTTTAAAGCAAGCAACCATGTTTTCAAATCTGTAATCAAAAAGCTTCTCAAAAACGCTATCGAAGCAGTTCCTGCCGTTGCTACATTAGTTCAAACAGTAACAACGGACTATTTTTCTTAGCGGATGCATGTCAATTTAAATCAATACATAAAACTATTTTTGAAATCAATAAAATCATTTTCTAAATCCATAATGACCGCATCGCTGTACATTATCCATTACATATGATTATATAGTCATTATTCATTTGTTTTAAAGCAGGAGGCGCAAACGCTCGGGGAGAAAAAGAGCCACAGCGGAGAATAAACAGAAGGGCAACCATGGCAACCATGCAAGGGAAGTCTTCTTCGCTGCTTTTGTGGCAGACTACAGCGCCACTTACAGGCCTGGCATATGTACTACAGCGTCAATGGCCGGCCGTGGCCCAACCTCTCATTCCCCTGATAGGTGGAGAATTGACCACTAAGCGGAGCACCACTTTTGTGACGTAGGAAATAATTAAAATCTGCATCAGTCTGTATCAGATCCGTTGCAGCCCCGTTTTTAGAGATTTGGGTATGAAGGAAAAGAGAGAGGGTTGTATTTTCTGACACTTGGTGAGTTCCATGACACACCGGGGACACATATTCATGTATAAAAGACGTACAAGAGTGCATTTTGCATGATCGGTCCCCTTTAAGGCAGTTTATAGTAATAATTGTATGGGCTATTAATACCAGAGCTCTAAGCATATACATCTTGTCTTTTCCAATTCCTCTTGAAGGTACATTCCCTAAAATCAACCTTTTTGGTTCATATAATACATTTAACTCCAAGATCTCTTTAATTTCCCTCATTACCATGTTCCAAAAATAATTGCAGTTTGGGGCAATCCCAAAAGATGTGTAAGAAGTCTCAGATTGATCCACAACCTCTCCAACAGAGTGGGCTAGTCTTCTTGTCATAATTATATATTACAAAGGGAGTTTTGAAGTATCTCATTCTCAACATCCACGCAAATTCCCTCCAATATGGACTATTTAGGCATTTATGCCAAGTCAACCAGGAACTCTCCCACTCATCATCATGGTATTTGCTTCCAATTCCCATGTATCTCTTACATCAAATGTATTATCTGTTAAATCCAACCGAGTTCTTTTTCACAAACAGGATATTGTTTTTGTTGTATGAATTTGATTCTCCACCACGCCAATCCAGTATTTTTCAAAATTGGTCTGTGGTCCTTTAATTTTGTCCCATTATTTGTGCGTTGTCAAATAGTGTCTTATTTGAAAATATCTAAACATTTCAGTGGCCGCAATTCCATATTGGGCCTGGATGTGTGAGAAAGCCCTGAAGGTTGTTCCGTCAAATAATTGATTAATTGTGATCAGGCCTTTTTCCCCCACCTAGCAAAGCCACCATCCATTTTAGCCGGTAAGAAGTCACAAATAGAGACTATTTTAGTTGCCCTGGATAGAGACAAAGGTAAATTCAACAACTTCCTTATTTTCGCCCAAACCTTAAGAGTATATTTTACCCATTCATTTTGAACTTTACATTTTCGCCATTCCTTTTCCGCCATAAACGGGAGGGCAGAAATGAACACATTAGTTACAGAGTTTTGTTCCATTTTGTTTCCATATCAAGCCTAATCCATGAGACCAATATTCGAAGTTGTGCTCCTTTTTTATCTGAGAAATAAGTTTATCATAATTAGCTGTGTATACAGTAATTGTGAACAGTTAGAGGTCAGAATGACTCCGAAGTACCTAAAGCCCTTTTTTGACCATCTGAATTTTGTCTCGCTATCTAATTGTTTGGGCCAGTCTCCTGTGATCATCATTGCTTCAGATTTCCCCTCATTAACCTTGTACCCTGAGATTTCTCCGAAGCTCCTTAGACATTGTAAGAGTACAGGAATAGATGATATAGGGTTTTTTATAAACAAAAGGATATTGTCTGTGAACAACAATATGTTGTGCACTATGCCTCCCCCATCCATTATTCCCTCAATGTGGTCATTTTTTCTAATTAATTCAGCCAGCGGTTCAATACACAATGCAAAAAAAATAGGCGAAGCTGGACTTCCCTGCCGAACACATTTCTTAATTTCCAAAAACTCTGAGCAGTATCCATCAGAGGTGGTACCAAGTTATTGTTTTGCAAGTCCAAGTCAAGTCTCAAGTCTTTGCGCTCAAGTCCAAGTCGAGTCTCAAGTCAGGATGGGCAAGTTCAAGTCAAGTCCAAGTCCTAAACTTTGACAAAACGAGTCTTAAACAAGTCATTATGTGTTTTTCACCAAATGTAATGACATTGATCAACAGAATAATACTTAAAAATCAAACCACTCTTTATTAGTCACATGAATAATTTAATAATCAATTTTCTCTCTGCTGGTACAGTAACGTGTTTTTTTCTATTATAAGAGGGAACAATAAGGTAAGGCTACCGTGACGGTTTGATTCAGAAGGACTTTAGTGGATAAGATCCCTGATGTAGAGGGGACAGAATGTTTATCACTGTGTACAACATGTTATAAGGGACCCACCATCTATCTTTATGCCAGGGATAATGTGCAGCCAGGCGGGCTCTCTGGGGAAGAGAGCACCTGCATCTTGATCCCTCTGCAGGTGGTACTTTAACTATATTTTGATGCTAATACTTTTGTACTTTTACTTGTAACATTTTGAATGCAGGACTTTTTATTGTAACCGAGTATTCCTACACTCTGGTACTTTTGTACTCAAGTACAAGATCTGAACTTCTCCCACCTCTGACAGTAAATCCTGAGTGGTTACCAAAATAAAGGTAACCAAAAAAGGTTGTTAACCAAAAAAGGTTATTTTCATTATACAAATCCTGCACTCAGCTTTGCTTTCTCCAGTATCATTGTAAAGCAGCAGATGCTGCTTCTTTTTTCGGTTTTTGCTAATTTCTTGACTTTTTCCGACGCGCTTGCATTTAAATCCGGCTCCCCGTCGCTCTGTGCAGCTGGCCTGTACCACTGCACCTGCTGTGCCCCCCACCCTTCTTTCACATAATGGTATGATCCTAGTGTGTCCTCGCATATGATTGGCCGCATGGTGGCCCAGCTAAATAAAGTCCCGCCCCTGCCTGCAAGGATTCTCAGCAAGAGTAGGAGCGGCTGAAGAATCTGCTCTTCTAACGGCAGCTCGCGATCGGCGTGTTGGAGACCTCTGAATTAAATGATCAAGTCACCTCAAGTCAGAAGGCTCAAGTCCAAGTCAAGTCCCGAGTCATTGGTGTTCAAGTCCAAGTCGAGTCGCAAGTGTTTTGTGATGTTGTCAAGTCGAGTCTCAAGTCATCAAATTGGTGACTCGAGTCTGATTCGAGTCCAAGTCATGTGACTCGAGTCCACACCTCTGGTATCCATTCACCCTGACTCTAGACACTGGGTCCTTATTTATAGTAGTAATCCACCTTGTAAAAGTTTAACTGAATCCCATTTGTTCCATAGTGAAATTTAGATATGCCCAATCCACCCTGTCAAACGCCTTCTCTGCATCCAGACTGAGAAGCATTGAGGGATGGACGGAGTCTCTTGCTATAGACTGTAGATTTAAGTTTCTCCTGATATTATTTGCACCTTGGCGACCTGGTATGAATCCAGTCTGGTCAGGGTTAATTAATTTCCTTAGATTGCATTTGGTTGGCCAATATGAAGCTAAGAATCTTCACATCACTTCCAAACAGACTAATAGTTCTATACGAGCCACACTCACGTGGCTCCTTCCCCTCTTTGTGAATTACTGTTATTATCGCCTCAGACCAGCTCTTAGGTGGGTCATTTTCATTCAAGGCATAGTTAAAGACATGACAACATTTCGTTGCAAAATAAAAGCACCGAAGATATTAGGTGTGAATGCACCCTCAGTAAACTATTCTTTGTTTTCTTTTCTCAATTCCTTCAGCTCGTTGAGAATCTCCGCCATGCTCCTCGTGGCCTCGCTTTCCCCAGTCTCGGCTACGGGAGATGGTGGATTTGCTTTTCTCCTGCGAATCTTGTAGCTTGCCAGTGTTTTTTGCTGCTCTTAATGTGCTCATAGTTATTTCCACGACTTAAATTATTATATTTGAATTCAAAACTGTTATAAAGACTTTACAAAACACCAATCATAACTGAAATTCGGGCGAGCGAATATCAGACATAAGTCTCAGAACATGGCGTTACCGGAAGTATAGGGTTCTACACCAAAAGCAAAACGGGTCCATTGTTCTACAAAATAAAGGTTCTGGTACGAGAAAGTAGCTTGTTGGAAGACATGTACACTAGGGATGTTAAGATTCACCGATTTGCATCGGTGCACCGGCATAAACGTTCAAGATGCGAATGCACCGGTTGAAAGAGTGCACATCGGCTACAGTTGTGGTTGAACTCGCGATGCATCGATTGTAGCGTCTTTGCTTCGGTAAAAAAATGATTCATTCATATAAAATCCCCTCATCCTGTCAGCACTCCGCAGAGACGATCTTTGATCTCTGCTTCGCACCACGGAGGCCGAGTCTCAGTGATCAATACACATGGAAGTCGAGGAGAAAGAGAAACACAGCGTACCGAAAAATACCTACAAGTCAAACGTTTGGCAACACTTCGGATTTTTCAAGAAAGGCGGTCAGCTTGAAAAATCGCTCGCAAATTGTAAACGATGCCGTGCCGCTTTAAAGTACTCAAGTAGTACGAGGAACTTAGCGACGCACATAAAGAGGCGACATGGGGTCTGCGGCTGCAAAGAGAAACCTGAAAGTTAGACTATGAGTTAAATCACTCAGTGAGGCGTTGTGTCAGAGAGTGGTGTTTAGTTTACAGCAGCCTGTGACGGCCAATCACAGTTTAATGTCTTGAAATGTCTTGAAGTAAGCAGTTATGAAATAGCTGTTTGTGAAAGGTTATTTGTGTTCTTTATTGTTCCTATAGAAACCACTGCTTCCTGCTCACTGGTGAGTGTTCAGCACATCAGGCAGCAGCTGTATGGGCATTGCTCTATGGTAGCTGTTATTTGCACATTGTTAATCATGGGCAATGCATCCTTACATTGTTTAACTGTGAGGTGTTATAACATTGAACTGTAGCTACTCTGTAGAGCTTTTATAAGATAAAAAAGGTAAAAAAGAAACAGCATGATGGGATGCGCAGTACTAGTAGAGAGAACTAAATATGTAAAGCACTTTTTTGTTCATGTATGATTTGCTGCATATAAGGAATTAAACTAAAATCCTCTGTCGTACCATATTGAAGTATCATTATTTTTGCATCGTGTTGAATCGCATCGTATCGCACCGAATTGCATAATGTTGAATCAAATCGTATCGAACTGTATCGCAACAGGGGTGAATCGTATCGTATCGCAGCGCCTGGTGTTTCAAATGTATCGTTAATGTATCGTATCGTTGGCAACGTATCGAGATGCGCATCACATCAGCCTCAGTGAAGGAGATGCACATCCCTAATGTACACACACACACACACACACACACACACACACACACACACACACACACACAGGTGTCTTAATGTCTTTGTTGCCTCCTAAGCCATTAACATGCTGTTAAGATGCTGTGTGTGTGTGTGTGTGTGTGTGTGTGTGTGTGTGTGTGTGTGTGTGTGTGTGTGGTGTGTGTGTGTGTGTGTGTGTGTGTGCGTGCGTGTGCAAGTCTTATCTATGGCTATTTGTAGCGACATTAAACCAAAGTGAGTATGTTTTGTTTGTGACTAAATCTTTGAGTTCACTTGATGATGATGAACGATCTGAAATGATACAACACTTTCCGATTAACTTCTACGGCAAAGACATCTACCTGACTGACTCTCGCTTTGCCACGGCCTGTCTTCAAAACCAAACACGACACTTCTAGATAATGAACAATAACATGCAGCAACCATTACATCGTGATGAGAACCATTCACATGCATGCTGACAAAGCCCGTCACTGCTGGGTCTCTGCTGGCTCCTCCTTTGTGTCTCAAGCCTTTGTCTTCTGGAGTTATTGCTTTTTACATTTTCACAAGTTAAGTTTTATGAAGTGATTCAAAGTGTGAGTGAACAACCAACAGCTTGAGAAAACACAAGCAGGAACCAAAAGTGAGAGACGAGTGCAGATGAGAATAACAGCAGCCTGCTTTAAGCTCCCTCCCTCTGTGCTCCAAGTCTATGGCCATTTGCAGCGACCATTAGCTTTGAAGGGCCCGGTACTCTGTAGCTGCAGGGAAGGACATTCACTTTCAAAGAGCAGGGGCCATTCTCTGACCCCCCCATCCCTCCTGCAACAACCCACCCCCCACCTCCTCCTCCTCCTCCTTTATGTTGACATCTGTCCACCACATTCCAAACACATCTCCTCATCCATACCTGTTGGTTCAACACAACACAAATATTCTTCCCTGATTCACAAGAACAGTTTTGTGCTTTCCTTGTCCTTGTTAGAGCCATTGAGAAGACGTTTAGTGAATGAGAGAGTAACTTCTCCACACAGCTTCCGTACCATGAGTAAAGTCTGCTGCATGCTATGTGTGGTGGTGGAAGCACACTGCACAGCACTGTGATAACGAACAATGTTCAACAGCCTCATATTTTAATAACAAAAGAACAACAGGATTATGAAATAACATTTCATAATCCCCCCCCCTTTTTTTTATTCTTTACGCTAAGCTAGGCTAATAACTTCCTGGCTTCAGCTCAGTATTTAACACACAGACATGACAGTAGGGTTTCAATCCTCCTCAAAATCTTGAAGAACTCGAGCAAAGTTCTACTTGCTAGCTGCTTCCGAGCTTTCAGCCGCATCTCACTGTCTTCCTCGATGGATGTTTGTCGAGTTGTCATCAAGATGTCATGTTGTGTTTTATAAAAGACTGTTTATAACTGCAATGGTCATACGTCTTCTCACTCATTTTGTTGCAAACGGATCATATTATCGTTATCGCTGCTGCTGCTGCCGAATAAAGATCAAATGCACAGAATGGCCACTACAGGTGAATATATCTCCTGATGTGTGAGTTAAAGGGCTCAATGACTTTTTATTTATACATTATGTGAGGCAAGTTTGTCAAATTAACAGATATGCTAAGAACATGTTTTGGGGTATGTGGGGATGAAACACACACAGCTGGTGGATGACACATGCTCTGCTCATCTATGGCGCCCAAATTCTGACTTTTCCTAAAAAATCTTGTTTTTCTAAAAATTCTTAATTTTTCTCAAATTTCTAAATTTTTCTTAAAATCCTGACTTTTTCTCAAAATCCTGATTTTATTTGAATATTTAAAAATGTTAATAATCCCTGGTCATCGGCTTGAGCTTCAACGTCACAGCGTGCAACACTCACAGTGTCACATACTGTATGCAGAAGTATTATTTTAAGCAACACATAAGTTGACGAAACACTCGAGACAAATGTAATTAAAGTCAGATCGTGTTTTAGACGGGCAGTGATATCATAAACCTGTTAATGTACACTTTATCTTTTTCCAGCTGTATTCAACTTGCAGGTGCAGCTATGTGGCTTTTATCCTGGATAAAGTGTTTAAGTCATGGATGTTTAAAGTTTAACTTCTTCATTTTTGACTCGTATTAAAGTTCACTTTTCATTCAGGAAGTATGACGCTGCGCTGTCAGTGCGCTTCTCCATGTCTGTGATTGGTCGAATGCTCCAAATACCACCCCTTTCATGTGAACGCGCACGTAACTAGATTGGAAACGGCTGGCTTGAGAGATCCACTTGATAACCAGCGTCGTAGTACAGTTTAGCGAGAGCGCGTATGTTTTGGATTTGGCCAACCGGCTAACTCAAACATATCCAGGTTAGGTTGAACCAGCTTCGTAGTATAGGCCCCTGGTGCTCTTCTGGGTCATCACACATCCTGTCATGTTCACAGCTCCAGCTGATACCTTTGTTAGCATGCTACTCTCATGTTGGAAGAGGACACTCAGGGTTTTCCCAACAGGTTTAAAATGCTGTTAAACGACTGGAGACTTTGTGTGAAGCTTGTTGCTGTACTTCGACATGTGGGACCCACAGTCATGTTGGGCCTGGTAATGGACATGAAACCGTATAATATTGCAAAATCACTTTTTATGTTGTTGTATGGCAACTTTAATATTTAGTAGTAGTTATAGTTGCAAGGAGCAAAGCTCACACAGGCACAGAGGGACGTGGTCCTTGAGGTGAAATGCAGAAGAAGTAAATACATCGTGTTTTGGACCATGCCGCGAGAATGCAGCGACGATGCAGAGATGGGCTTTGTATATTGCAGGTGAGCTAAAGGGATGAACGGTTGTGTCATGCATGTGAAAGTTACCAGCCAGCCGTATGATCTAACTCCTGTAGTGTAACCACCTGTAGCTAGGAAGCAAGGTGTGTATGTGTGATGTCAGTTGGTGGATTAAAGTACACTTTATAATATGTTATGTTTAATGTAAGTTCGAGAATGTGAACACATGTTAATGCTGAGTAATCACTTATTAAACAGTGACAATATGCAGCCTGTTGCAGAGATGAGCTTGTGTTGTGCAAAAGGAATTTATTATCCTGCATGCCTGGAAGTCCTTGTTGTGTCGGAGTGTGGACACTTATTCAAAGACTAGGAGAAGATGAACCTTTATTGATCCCCTTAGGGGGAATTCAGTGTTCCACTCTGTGATGTACACACAGGTATACATACACACAGGTATAAATACACACAGGTATAAATACACACAGGTATACAAACACACAGGTATAAATACACAAAGGTATAAATACACACGGGTATAAATACACTGCTTTGAAACTACGCAGCAAAGGGAAAAGCTCTTAAACTCCATGTCGGCAGTGTCCTGTTCCACCCCACATGTGTATGAAGTTGTACTTGGGAAGGCTGACATTATTTTCATTCCCAACCAACAATCCAACAAGCATGTGCCCTCCACACAGAGCAGGCGTGAGGGTCTCTGTTTTCCATCTCTACCCAACACAAAAGTGTTGGAGGAGGGATGATCAGAGGGGGCCATATCCTCACTTAAACAAATCACGGCACCTTGCCCCTGTCCATAACAACCTGGTCTTTGAGTGCAGTCACTCAGAACATGTATAGAAATGCTGCCTTCACAAGTGCTATGTTCCAGGATGTAAATGGTCTTTGGGTTGAATGGAGTCCTGGCAGGTCCCCCCTCTGGTGGAAGCCTTCACAGAGGAGCATGAGGGCGCTGTCAAAGCCGCAGGAAGGAGATATAACGTTTATATTTGAAAAACATTCAAAGTATAGAGAATGTGAACATTTCAGTGTTTGCTCTTAAATTAAAAAGGAAATAAAATGTGTGTGTGTGCGTGCGTGTGTGTGTGTGTGTGTAGGTGCGCGCGTGCATGTGTGTGTGTGTGTGTGTGTGTGTGTGTGTGTGTGTGTGTGTGTGTGTGTGTGTGTGTGTGTGCATCCTCTTCAGTCTGATAACAATGATAGCTCTGTGGAGGGCCGCTCCACTACAACCCTTGATAGAGAGATTCAGAGAGAAAGGGAGCATGAAAAAGAGAGGTCTGATTTGTGGAGTGTGCCTCACACCCTCCTGTGGGCCCCCCCCCGCTCCTCTCT
The DNA here is from genome assembly GCA_036324585.1 of Champsocephalus esox. Taxonomy (NCBI): domain Eukaryota; kingdom Metazoa; phylum Chordata; class Actinopteri; order Perciformes; family Channichthyidae; genus Champsocephalus; species Champsocephalus esox. Next base: position 52,079,668 of record CM070479.1, read on the forward strand.
CCCTCTCTCCTCTCGTTCTTTTCTTCTCGGCCACTCTGATGTAATCCAAAGGCCTCGGCAGGAGCAGCTGCACAGCGAACCAGCCTTCCCTCTCTCCCTCTCCCTTTCTCTAAATCTCTTTCTCTCTTTTCTTTGCTCTTCCACAGGCATGCGAGGCGAGGGAGAAGAGGGCGCTCAGACACAATTGGGGTCTTTTTCTGCCTTAAAAAAGGGGGCTATCGCCTCACATCTCCTTCTGCCTCCCTTCTACTGTACTATACTGCAGCGGGCGGGGCACGGTGTCTTAGTGTGCTCGAAGTGCAGCACAAAGACACAACTGCACATCAATACCAGAGCAAGACAGCACGTTCAGCCGGAGACAAGCCGTGTGAGCAGAGATGCACAGACGGGGACTTTACTCTTTACTCTCCATCGTGTGTGGAGTTTACCAATAAACAGACCGTACTGTCCGACTACAGGCCGGTCTGTCACACACTACGCACCGCAGTGATGCTCTGTAACTAGTTAGTGTCCACAGTCGAGGAGCATTCTCCTGAAGGGTCCTTACAACAGCCTGATGTTTGGATCTCTGCTCCTGTTCTGTTGAAACCGCTCTGAAGCTCTGCTAGCGTCCCCTACAGGCCACACTGACCATTACACCTCACACCACTTTAGTGTTGGGTGGTTGAAACACACTGACAGTGGAGTTACTCAGTAGAGTACACTTTAAGTTCCTCCACAGGGTGGCTTCAGGAAATGTGGTGGTGGTCTATTGTCAGATCATATTTGCAATGCACTACAGTATTGCAGAAGTACATGGTACACGTGTTTGTCTACAGCTTTGAACTGCTCCACCAGTTGAAGATCTGCTCAAAGAATGGTGATTCACCCTGTGAGAAAGTCTATGAGTCAGCATACCATATGACATTGTGAGGCTGACCAACAGCATCAGCTATGGATTAAACTGTGGATATGAATGGTTTCCATCACATCAGAGATACAGGGTCCTGTGATGTATAAGGTGAGACTGAAGCACTGCTTTGTGCACCAGTCAGTCATCAAGTCAAACACAGAGCTCAATCTCAGGTAAAGTGTACGTTAGAGGGTCTTGAGCATGTTTCTCTCAGTGATTGTGATGTTTTGTTAAATGTGTGTTTGCCTTGTACTGTGTCCTAATATGTGTTCTTGTTGATGTAGCAAATGGAGCAAGAGAACAATTTCACACATGATCTGACAATTATATTATTATATATTATTATCGTATCATACTGTTTACCTTTCTGGGATCATAATTGTACTCAGGTAATGTCGAGGCGATAAATGTTTCTGATTTTATTTCGCGTCAGTGATCAGCATTCACACATTCACGTAGGCAGACGCTGCCACACTCTCTCACACACACACACACACACACACACACACACACACACACACACACACACACACACACACACACACACACACACCATTGGCCTGCAGGAGCAGCTTGGGGTTAGGTATCTCGCCCAAGGATACATCGACCTGCAGGGGCTGGGGATCTCACCAAAAACCTTCCTATTGGAACACTTCCTGACAGCCACAGCCGCCCTCAAGTGTTCAGTGTCAGTTTCCCAAACACTTAGTAACTAAAAGAAAAAAGGACTGACCTTGTAAACCAGGTTGAATAAATCCTGTGAAGTCTCAGCAGTGGATCGTGTGTTTTATGTCCGGCAAAGAGTTAACGTTCCGCACAAAGGGAGCGAGAATAAAAGTGATCTAACACCAAGCTGCAGTTTTGCCCACTGTGGGAGGGAGGTGACGCCCTTGGTTTGACTTCTTTCATTCAGAGAAAGTCAACAGTCTGCTGATACAGAAACCAGAGCGGAAGACGTTCAGAGTACTTCACAAGCTGCAGTAACGTCATTCAGAACACCACTGAAAATGTGGACTTCAGTACCGACAGTGAAGCAAACACATGTGTCTGATAACAGTCATTCAAGGCATTTATCCACAAGTCTCAATTGTATTATTTGGTTTGCATAGAAAAGTAAAAGAAAACCGAAATGATGAAAGAAGCACAATGCTGAACCTGAGGCTGAAGACTGTAAGGAAACATTTTTCAATGAGAAGCAATTGTACTTCATCACATGTGGCCGCCATGAGACATCCAAAGTGTATGTGATTGTTAGCTAAGTGTCCTGGTTTATGCGCAAGTGTGTGTTGGGTTTAAGTGTGTTTAAATGTTGGGTAAAGTGAGAGGGGTTTAAATGCGTTTGTGTGTGTTATTCTTTAACACTAGAACCGCCAGAGGTCGGTGTACACCTAAAACCGCCAACGGGTAAAATGTACCCGCTATTGATTTTCAAGGTACAATGTTCTTTTATGTATCATACAGAACAGTGAGTTTTGATTGCACAGGGATGAAACTTATACCAAAAGAATCTGTGGACTCTCAGCTTTTCATATGATATCGTTTGTGCAGATAGCATGAAGTATAACATTTCGCTACCAGTGCTGATTTAAACGCTTGGTGTTAGACTTGTGTTTTGTTTAGGTATAAATCTCTCTATCTCGCTATCTATCCTTGTAGCTGACATCCTTGTGGATTCATCTTCTCATTACAGACACATGCATTTCCTAACATTTGGTCTATATGCTGTAAAATGTATGATCTCTTCGATTTACACACGGCATCTATTGCACGTCTGTCCGTCCTGGGAGAGGGATCCCTCCTCTGTTGCTCTCCCTGAGGTTTCTCCCATGTTCCCTTTAAACTGTGGGTTTTCTCTGGAAGTTTTTCCTTGTACGATTTGAGGGTCAAAGGACAGAGGGTCTAAGGACAAAGGGTGTCGTTTTTCTCATACTGATATTCTGAACAATCTGTGCTGTTCTATTTGCTGTAAAGTGTCTCTACTGTAGACTGTTTTTATTACATGTACTCGACCAAAAATCGTTTTTGAATGTGCTATATTGATTTGATTTTTTCTCTCTCTCTCTCTTGCTATAGCAAATGATGGAGATTTTGAGGGATTACTGGTCCGCTTTCACATTTATAAATAATATAAAGATTAGGATAAAACAGAGAAATCAATATAAAACACAAACACAGGTATTGTTTGAACAGTATTCACTTAACTGCTACTATTGATAATTACCAGAGAAACTCAAGGGACCTCTTTTAATATCTGGAAATTGCAACAAGACTTTCTGCCATTTCAAATGTAACACACTTCTTAAATATCAGATGCTAATACTCTGCAATACACAGAGAGCCAAAGCCGTATTATTCAAAAGCCATGCTCAACAAACAATTGTCTTGCTCATCCAACAATTGTCTTGAAAAGACTCAACATTCTACTGCCATATTTCTGAAAGTGCTTTTTACTCTTAACTTTTCTCGGTTGAGTTATTTGAAGTTGATCACCTACTATTGATAATTACCAGAGAAACTCAAGGGACCTCTTTTAATATCTGGAAATTGCAACAAGACTTTCTGCCATTTCAAATGTAACACACTTCTTAAATATCAGATGATAATACTCTGCACAACACATCATGTTTACGCTGCATTTTCTACAAGGTAAATATCACCCGCTGGCGGATATAGGTATTTTTTTCAATCTGACTTCATATTGACAATTGTTAACAACAGAGGGTGCTACACAGTGTTGGGCAAGTTACTTCCAAAATGTAATATATTACATATGACTTATTACTGTCTTTTGAAAGTAATAAGTTACAATATTACTGTCTCTGAAATGTAATGAGTTACACTACTTTAGTTACTTTACCAAAATAACCACTAAAGATTGGCTAGGTATTTTAAATGCTAAAATGTAGTTTAGTGCAGCTCATTCTACATCCAGTGAAGGGCGATGTGGTATAGCATAACAACTGTGTAGGCCCTTAAGGCTACTAACAACTTGTATTACATGGCTTAGTTGAATAGTCGATTCTGACTTCTTAACATGTGACACGTTGTTAATCCAGCAGTACAGACCACTGTCAAGGACTATAATGAAGGTTGCTAAGGAGGATCAAGAAAGAGAAAGGAAAAGAGGTTAAAAGACGGAGCGCTGGACGTCAGATAAATCACCAGAAGAAGGCAGAGAGGAAGTAAACACTAACAGGACACGGAATGAGCTCTGTAGTGTGTTTAGTCTATGGCCGTGTACAGGCCCGGTTCCAGAACAACATGACTCAGGGTGCCTCTGAGGTTACAGGGGGTGCAGCAGTAGCAGGTTTACATGAGCAATAGTGTCCGGCAACAGCAATGAAAAATAGCATTGATGGTCCCCATTATGGCATTTGTTATGTTTGAAACCAAGCAAGTAAGAACATTTCAAGTGAGTTAAAAGTGCAATCCTGAAATATCTCATACAGTCCAAAGTGGGCTGTGGCAAAGAAAAGCACAACAGCTTCAAAGCTGTAGGCTACTGATAAAACAAATGAGAATATATGGTAAATCAAATATTATTTGAACCAGCTCATGGTTTGAAATGGCAAACATTGAAAAGCAAAAGTATTATTAAAACTATGTACTAAACATCACCTTGGTCCCATCCTATACTCTGGGAAGAGAATATTTACTGTGCTTGAAAACTGGATCACATCATCATGTGAGGTTGACTTTGTGACCTGGAGAACATTTCAGCTGCAACATTAGCTCGTTGATAAGCTTGGGATATGTGTTTTTTTTGTAGCCATTCGTGGTGAAGGCATCTGTGCTATTGTATGCATTATTTTTTACCCAACATTTCTACAGGCATGGCAGAATATGAATCTATTTTCACATGCATATTCTAGCCATTGTCTAATTGTATACCACGAGCTGCACAATGACCGCCTAACCTCAGCTTCTCTCCTGGACGCGAGAATAACAATCACGGTTTACACTAGTTAATCACTATCTGACTGTCACACAAGCAACGTCCACTGAAGCATATACCTCATAACCCCAAGTGGATGTGTTTCAGTCTGAACCTCTTTGGCATCATAACGATATTATTTAAGTTTCTCTGATACTAGCCAGGAGCGGATGGACCGGGGTGCAAGGCAGAACTAGCGCAGCAGCAGCTGGGGAACTCTGGGGGTTGGGGACAAGGGCGAAGGCAACGGCTGAGAAACTCTTGGGGCCGGCCTGGAGGGCGGCGGTACCCCTCCAGAAGACTGGCAGCAGGATCACGGGACCACCTTGGAGGACGAGCAGGAGGGCTGGGAACAGGAGTCGACCCGGGCACCAACAGGAGGGGAGAGGGGACAGAGAGGGAACAGAGAGGGGACAGAGAGGGGACACAGACGGGACAGAGAGGGAACAGAGAGGGGACAGAGAGGGGACAGAGAGGGAACAGAGACGGGACAGAGAGGGGACAGAGAGGGGACAGAGAGGGGACAGAGAGGGGACAGAGAGGGAACGGTATCGTCGGCTGCACTCAAACCCAACAAGGAGCGCAAGGGAAGTCAAGACTAATCACAAGACTAGACACAGCTGGAGTGGGCAAGCAGAAACAGAAGAGCAACAGCCGAAAACAATTATTCAAAATAAAACTTAAAAATAAACAGACCGTGACCGATAGTATGACATGGCAAAGTGTGTAGCCCCATGTGTTGATATCACCTGACGTAAGCCTGACGAATTTGGTTCTTGACGACCAGGGTATTGGTGGCAGACAAGTTTTCGGGGCCAAAAGCCGGCCCCGCTGAGATGGAAACAGGAAGAACCGGTGCTTAATCTGGCACTAGCTCCGAACCGACCCTGGAACTGCTTTGTTGGGAAAGGGGTAAAAGGGACCATTTTACACAGCATTTCCTTATAATTAACATAAACAGTTGTTATGTTGAATGAGGTAGATAACACTTTGCTTATTCATCTATAAAGTGAATACAGAAAATGGGAAATGTCTATAAGTGATAATGATGTCCACCATGATGTCCACCAGCTACTCTCTTGTCTGTCCGTCTGCTGGAATGAAAGCGTAATGATGTTATTCAATTCAAATGTATTTATATAGCCCAATATCACAAAACACATTTGTCCTAGAGGGCTTCACAAATCAACAAACATGAATGATAATGTAAAAACAACAAACATATCAGAGAATATAGTAGAGGCCCAAGATAAATGTGAAAATACCAATCAATGGGTACAAAACACAGTGACACAAATACAGTTAGAATACAATGATTACAATTCCATAAAATGAAGGGTCCATGAGGATGTTTAAAAGGGAGTTTAAAAGCAGTCCTAACTATACGCTGTACTAAATAGGAAAGTCTTCAGCCTAGTCTTAAATGTGTGGACACTGTCTGCCTCCCTAATCAACACTGGAAGTCAGTTCCAGAGGAACGGAGCTTCGTAGTTGAAAGCTCTATCACCTGATCTAATTTATGGGCTATATTCAATTCAATTAAAAACCTTTATTTATCCAGGTAAAATCCCATTGAGATTAATGATCTCTTTTTCAAGGGAGACCTGCAGCAGTAGGTTCCACAAGAAGACATAAAAACATAAACAGAACAACAAAAGGACATCATACAGCAAAATGTACAGGGATTACAATTTACATATTTAACCACGTGTACAGGTACCAACATCATCTGATTTTGTAGCATCCAACCGAGCTTTAAAAACATGTAGTGGTACTAGCTTGGTAATTTCCCATTCTTTTCGCAGACTGTTCCATGTTAGTGGAGCTGCACATCTAAAAGCTTTCTTCCCTAAGACGGTCCTTGCACTTGGCACATTTAATAAAACCACAGCATGCGATCTCAGGCAATAAGTACTTTCAATTAGCAGAGAGATCAGGGAGCAGATATAAGATGGTAGTTTATCCAACATGGCTTTGTAAATGAAAAAGTACCAGTGACTGAGCCTCCGTACAGTAAGTGATGGCAACACCGCCTTGGTATACAGGGTACAGTGATGGGTAAGTGCTTTACAATTTGTCAAAAATCTCAGTGCACTGTGATACGCAGCAACTAAATTGCTCAGGTAATTGGCAGGTGCATTCATATACATCAGATCACCATAGCACAGGTAAAAAGGTCACAGTGACTAGCCTTTTCCTGGCCTCAAGCGAGAAACAGGACTTGTTCCTGTAGAAGAAACCTAGCCTAACCCTCGGCTTTTTAAGCAGGTTATTTACATGACATTTAAAAGTGAGACAATCATCAAGCTAGATACCCAGGTATTTGTAACAGGTAACCACTTCAAGTTGTATTCCTTGCGTAGTTACACTATCCAAAGCAGTCTCCGGTGTATTTTTAGCTTTAGAAAAGAGCATTACCTTGGTTTTATCCACATTTGAAAGAAGCTTAAGTTCAGAGAGCTGAGCCTGAATAATGTTAAAAACAGCGTGTAATTTAACAACAGCCTCGTTAATCGACAGTACATAACGGTATCGTCCGCATAAAAATGTAAGGTTGCTCCTTCGACATTTTCACCTAAACTATTAATATAGATAGAGAATAATAGCGGACCTAAAACTGAACCTTGTGGTACACCATTAGTGATGTTTATTACATGGCTTAGTTGAATACTCGATTCTGATTGGTCAATTCAGAACACGTGACACGTTGTTAATACCGAACAGACAGACCGCTGTCAAGGACTTATTGACCGTTGTTAAGGACGCTCACATCTTCAGAAAGAAGTCCGGTCGATTTAACTGTAAACAGTTGGGCCGAAAAGCAAACTGCATGCAGTTTGCTTTTCGAACTGGGACAAGAAAAACAGCGGAGAAGTAACGGGGCAGAAACCCTCCTTTTTACGCAGCGGTCCAGACATAGACATCAAACAGTTACTTTGGCATTAGGGCAGGGATATCTAGATACTTTCCAAGGTTTGACATCATGAATTGTGCTACTTTTAAAGCAAGGAGCGATGTTTTCAAATCTGTAATCAAAAAGCTCATAAAAAACGCTATCGAAGCAGTTCCTACCGTTGGCTTTTCAAACTGACAAGACAAGAGACACTCTAACTGTTTTTCAAATGTAACAGTTTGAAAAGCAAGCAAACTGTCTGATTGTCTTTAGTTTTTCGCTGTCGTGTGATAGCAACATGGAGGATTTTAACATTAATTTTAATTAGTGCTGTCAAAATTATCGCGTGAACGGCGGTAATTATTTTTTTGAATTAATCGCGTTAAAATATTTAACGCATGTGCAGAATGGTCCGCCCCATACGTGCCACCAGTGGCAGCGCCAGGGTATGGCTGGGGTAGGCTACACCCATACCAAGAAATGGCTTAGCCCCACCATGAAAAATGATGTAAGCATCGGGCTCCTGATCAGCCTGTCGGTGTTCTTTTCCCCATAATGACCGCGTCGCAGCACATTATCCCTTACTTAACCACAGCCCATCAAACTGAACACATTGGGACCTTTCAGAGAGGTAGTTCACAAACCACCCACTGCATGGCTGGACATGCCAATACTGACCAGCCTCTGCATCAAAATGCGATGATCGATGGTATCAAACGCTTTGGACAGGTCAACAAATAGAGCTGCACAACTCTGCTTATTATCTAAAATACTCGCCACATCATTCACCACTTTCATTGTGACAGTGATGGTGCTGTGCTGCTTTCTGAAGCCTGACTGATGTTTAGACAGGATATCATTTTTACATAAAAACTCCTTTACTTCTTCACTCACTAGGCGTTCAAGAACCTTAGCCAGAACTGACAATTTAGAGATGGGTCTATAATTGTTTAATAAGGTGGCCTCCCCTCCTTTTAGTAGTGGCAGGACATTGTTAGGAACCTTGACTCAATAGCTTGGAGGACTCAAATGCACGACCCAGAGACAAAAAGGTTTTGAAGAAAAAATAGTCTTTACTTGCAAATAAACAAAATCACTCTTTTAGAGCAATGAACAAACTGACAAACGTAAAGCGCTCTCGTGGAGGGTAAAAGGCAAAACAGGGGAGGGAGAGGTTAAAAAGAGTAGTGAGAGGTGGAGCAATACAATCTGCAGCTATCTTTAAAAAGAAAGGTTCTACGTTGTCCGGACCAGCCAGCTTTTTAGGATCTAGCTTGGTTAAGACTTCACGAACAACATCAACAGTAAAAGGAGTAAAACTGAAAGGGTTTTCCAGACCACATTGTTCTGAGTCACCGACTGTGGTGTTCACAGAAGCAGAATTAGAAACAGAATGAAACAGAGAGCCACAGGACACAAAATGCTCATTAAAACAATTTAACATAGTAGCCCTATCCGATATAGTGCCAGATGCTGTGGTAAGGCACGGAGGTCGCTCATTACGGATATCACCGGTGGATATCGATTTTATGGCTTTCCAGAATTGTCTTGAGTTGCTCAGGTTCTTTGTGGTAACTGTACTTAGATTTAGCACTTTTGACATGTGAAGTGAATCTATTTCTTAGCTGCCTAAAACGCAGCCACTCTACCTCTGAGCCTGATTTCATAGCCTTTGCCCAGGCCTTGTTTCTCTCATGAAGGAGACTAGATAATTCAGCAGAAAACCAAGGATTGTCTCGTCCCTTCACTCTAAATGTACGCAGGGGTGCATGTCTATCAATAATTTACATAAAACCAAGATAAAAATAAGACCATGCAGTCTCAACATCAGCACACAAATCGATTTTTCCCCAATCAAACCCAAACAGATCATGTACAAAACCCTGCTCCACAAAATGTTTTATGTCTCTCTTGATGATAATACGAGGTTTAACCTTTTGTTTCCCTAACTGTGGCTACAACACAGTGGTCACTCAGATCATTCGCAAATACTATAGTATACTATAGTACAAATAGTATTTATAGGGAATATTAGTTAGAATGAGATCAATTAGGTAGGATTTATTTGGGGACTTAATATTAGGGTGAGTAGGACTGTCAACAATCTGAGATTCAATGAGATACAAAGGTTTTTAAAATCCTCTGACACAGCAGTTAACCAGTCCCAGTTAAAATCTCAAAGTAGCACTATTTCCTTGTAGTCTAGTTACGATAAAAGATTTGCTAGCGAAGACAAGGAGTCTTTGCCAGCTGAGGGGGGTCTGTAACAGCCCACCACCATGACCTGTTGACCCTTTGCTACTTCTATATTTAAGGCTAAAAATTCAAATTGCTTACTGATAGATTTGGAAACTAATGTGAATACACTGAACTTATTCTTAACATAAATGGCAACGCCACCACCTTTATTAGGCCGGTCGGTCCGATACACATTATAACCATTTAAGGCAATGTCAGAGGCCAAAATAGATGTATTTAGCCATGTTTCTAATAAGACAATGACGTCAGCGTCAGTCGAGCTCGCCCAGATACGGACAAAATCTAGTTTACCTAACGGACTGCGCACACTCAAGTGGATGAAACCCAACCCAGATATCGCTTTAAAATCAGCAGGAGTAGCGATCTGACTACTACTACTGGGCGGACCAGGGTTAGGTTGTACATTTCCTGACAGTAATAACAACAACAAAAACAGGCATATTTTCCTCTTAAGCGACACACATACATTGTCATCTACTTTAGAATCACCGGAAAAGTATGCGAGAGTGTGATTAGACCTTAAGAAGCAGTTCTGAAGAACCATCATTGCAGGAAAACAAAAAAGACAAACATATTTTGTCGAGCAGATTGACTGTGACAAGGCAACCGGTAATTGTTTGTGTAACACATCCGGACCTTTGCAGGGGATGCCACTGCGGCTGGCAGAACAGACCTGAATCCAGTAGACTCCTCAGAATAACTAGAGATCTTCTCATAGTCCAAAATAGTTAACAGGCACAGCAGAATCCTGATATGGGCCATTTTCCCAGACCAGCACCAGTATCCGCGATGTTCCTAGAGCAAAATCAGCACAGCAGCAAAGGACAGACGAAAGCAGCAGCGTGGTATCCCCGGGGTGAAAGCAGGCCTCTGCAACAGCAGAACCAGGACAGGTGGAAAGCAGGCCCCGGCCGTGGTAAAATCCTTCTCAGCACAGCAGCACACGCCCGGTGGAAGCAGGCCAAGCCCGAAGCGTTTCTCCGCGACGACTCCGGGGTAAAAACCTCTCCAGTGCAGCCGTACTCTACAGGTGGGAGCAGGCCTCCGTAGATCGCAGATCGCAGGCAGCAACAGGTAGAGCCGCTCCATCTCTCCGCGACGACTCCGGGGTAAAAACCTCTCCACAGTACAGCCGTACTCGACAGGTGGGAGTTGGCCTCTGCAGACAACTAAAACTATTACTTGTGTAAGCAGGGATGGCTAAATGTTTGTGAGCAGGAGATGTTTTTATATCAAAACTATATGCTTAAAACAGGCTACTACACTTGGTAGAGCTGAGGACAATTGGTACCCCAGAAACATGCTGTTTATTTAATGACTTTATTCTTTCTACTGCATGACGGATGATATTCCAGAATTATTTTCCTAATCTTAGTTCACAATCTGAGAAGCGCAGTTTATTCCAACATCCCTCTGACCTGCCTGACCCCTGCTCTAACTGGAGGAAACCACCAGCTGCGGAAACCACTTACCTGTGTCTGTGTTTCTGTTAAAAGGGGCCACTGGTGTTTATTTATGCCTGTCGAGGTGTCAAGCGTCTAACTGAACGTTGTACTTCCCAGTCACCGGGCTGGAGGGACCATGGAGGTCACATATGGCACAAAGGCACAAAGGCACAAATGCCTGCCTGCCTGCCTGCCTGCCTGCCTGCCTGCCTGCCTGCCTGCCTGCCTGCCTGCCTGCCTGCCTGCCTGCCTGCCTGCCTGCCTGCCTGCCTGCCTGCCTGCCTGCCTGCCTGCCTGCCTGCCTGCCTGCCTGCCTGCCTGCCTGCCTGCCTGCCTGCCTGCCTGCCTGCCTGCCTGCCTGCCTGCCTGCCTGCCTGCCTGCCTGCCTGCCTGCCTGCCTGCCTGCCTGCCTGCCTGCCTGCCTGCCTGCCTGCCTGCCTGCCTGCCTGCCTGCCTGCCTGCCTGCCTGCCTGCCTGCCTGCCTAGAACATGTTGCGAAACACACAATAGCCAGCATGTGTTGTTCTGGGGGGGAGGGACTGCTCTTCTTCCAATTGACCACAATCCCCACTTGGATCAATTGGGCTGTGTTTGCCCCTTCCCTGGACCTGGCCATGACTATGAGGTCGTAAAAGAAAACCCTCATGCCATGGTGGCGAAGCGGCTGAAGCGCTGTGGGCACACATTTGCTGAACGTGCGTGGCGATAGGGAGTAGCCTAACGGTAGTCTGTTGTACTCGTAGGCTACCCCCCTGGAAGGCAAAACGCAAATACTTTCTGTGTTTTGGAGTAATTTCGACATGAAAGTAAGTGTCCTTCAGGTCTATGGTTGTGAACCAATCGCCCGGCTGCACTAGTTCCAGTAATTGTTTTACATATGGAACTTTTTACAGGCAATGTGCTGATTCAGTCTGCGAAGATCCAGAATGGGTCTGAATTCTCGTGTCTTCTTGGGAACCAGGAAGTACATGGAGTAAAGCCCCTTTGCTCTGTCCTGAGAGTGCACAACAGAAGCTAAGAAGCTGTGGTACTCTCTGGTGGCCCTCTCTGCCGCCAAACCTTCCATAAAAGGAAGATTGGCCCATGGGGGGCTGACACAGAAAGGGCCGATTTTCTGTGGCGGTCCTTGAACGCGCACCGCGGCCACTTCCGCGGCGTGATCCCACTGTGGCCAGAGCACCACACGAAAAGCAGCGGCGCCCACACCGTGGACCAGGATATTAATTTGGCCGATGCTGCCAAATGCTGCAGGGTGGGGGCATCGTGCGGGAGAGCAATCAGAGAGACGCCCAACACACCCATGTTATTTTCAGCCGCCCTGTCACACGGCTGTGGGGCAGAGTTTCTCCGCCCTGCCTGTGGGAGCAGATGGGCTGCCAGGCTCTCATCGGGGGGGGCTGCACCCTGAGCGGTGGACTTCCATGGACGCCGGACCCGGAAGTACCCGACAACGAGAAGTCCTCGTCATACTTCTCCCCGGCAAACCGAGCATTAGCCTCGGCCATATCCTTGTCCCCCAAACACTCGAAGCAGAGGTGTCTCGAAGTCTCCATGAAGGTATGATAACTTCTTTCTTCTTCTTTCAAACGTTTTACTTTTCTCTGTCAGGTGTTGTCCTGCTCGCTGAAGAGAAACGGATGACAGTCAGGAGGCGTAGCCACCTTATATATGGTGGGCCTGCGCACGCATTCAGGTAGGCTCGCCCCGAAATTAAACTGCCGCAGAGGCATGGTATCAGATCTAAGCAGGCTAAAGTCTATTGTTTAGGCAATAATTTCATTTGTGACGTTTATTTTCTCATGTTAAGACAATCAAGCTAAGGGTTAGGTTGTACATTTCCTGACAGTAATAACAACAACAAAAACAGGCATATTTTCCTCTTAAGCGACACACATACATTGTCATCTACTTTAGAATCACCGGAAAAGTATGCGAGAGTGTGATTAGACCTTAAGAAGCAGTTCTGAAGAACCATCATTGCAGGAAAACAAAAAAGACAAACATATTTTGTCGAGCAGATTGACTGTGACAAGGCAACCGGTAATTGTTTGTGTAACACATCCGGACCTTTGCAGGGGATGCCACTGCGGCTGGCAGAACAGACCTGAATCCAGTAGACTCCTCAGAATAACTAGAGATCTTCTCATAGTCCAAAATAGTTAACAGGCACAGCAGAATCCTGATATGGGCCATTTTCCCAGACCAGCACCAGTATCCGCGATGTTCCTAGAGCAAAATCAGCACAGCAGCAAAGGACAGACGAAAGCAGCAGCGTGGTATCCCCGGGGTGAAAGCAGGCCTCTGCAACAGCAGAACCAGGACAGGTGGAAAGCAGGCCCCGGCCGTGGTAAAATCCTTCTCAGCACAGCAGCACACGCCCGGTGGAAGCAGGCCAAGCCCGAAGCGTTTCTCCGCGACGACTCCGGGGTAAAAACCTCTCCAGTGCAGCCGTACTCTACAGGTGGGAGCAGGCCTCCGTAGATCGCAGATCGCAGGCAGCAACAGGTAGAGCCGCTCCATCTCTCCGCGACGACTCCGGGGTAAAAACCTCTCCACAGTACAGCCGTACTCGACAGGTGGGAGTTGGCCTCTGCAGACAACTAAAACTATTACTTGTGTAAGCAGGGATGGCTAAATGTTTGTGAGCAGGAGATGTTTTTATATCAAAACTATATGCTTAAAACAGGCTACTACACTTGGTAGAGCTGAGGACAATTGGTACCCCAGAAACATGCTGTTTATTTAATGACTTTATTCTTTCTACTGCATGACGGATGATATTCCAGAATTATTTTCCTAATCTTAGTTCACAATCTGAGAAGCGCAGTTTATTCCAACATCCCTCTGACCTGCCTGACCCCTGCTCTAACTGGAGGAAACCACCAGCTGCGGAAACCACTTACCTGTGTCTGTGTTTCTGTTAAAAGGGGCCACTGGTGTTTATTTATGCCTGTCGAGGTGTCAAGCGTCTAACTGAACGTTGTACTTCCCAGTCACCGGGCTGGAGGGACCATGGAGGTCACATATGGCACAAAGGCACAAAGGCACAAATGCCTGCCTGCCTGCCTGCCTGCCTGCCTGCCTGCCTGCCTGCCTGCCTGCCTGCCTGCCTCTGCCTGCCTGCTGCCTGCCTGCCTGCCTGCCTGCCTGCCTGCCTGCCTGCCTGCCTGCCTGCCTGCCTGCCTGCCTGCCTGCCTGCCTGCCTGCCTGCTGCCTGCCTGCCTGCCTGCCTGCCTGCCTGCCTGCCTGCCTGCCTGCCTGCCTGCCTGCCTGCCTGCCTGCCTGCCTGCCTGCCTGCCTGCCTGCCTGCCAAGACACAGGTTAGGGTCAATCAACCATGTGTTTGTTGATGCTTTCAGAGAAAGGTGAACCAGCTACTGCTTCTGGGAATTATCCTCAGAGCTGACCATGCTTCAGGTCTGTTTTCTGTCTGTGTTGGTGGTTTGACTGCAGTTACTTGTGTCAACTATGTATTCATTTCCTATCATCAAGGTCTCCTTTGAAGTAGCATGAGACATGACCCTAAAAATCCTATCCCGAAGGTGATTAGAGGCCTGGGCTCATATTTATCACACTTGGCTGCAGGCCTGACTTGATTGAAAGATACGATTAAGTATTCGCTAAAGGTGAATGTTTTGGCGTCATGCATCCATAAGGTTCATCAGGGGGAAAGGAACATTCTAAATGTTAAACTATGACTATATTTTGCATACACTTTTGTAATTGTTATTATTTTCAAAATATATTTAAAACGAAAGCCGGTGTATAACTTAATTCGATTTTATTTATTTTTGTTTATTTTCGAATTGTATTATTTTATTTTTATATTTTTCATGTTTGTCTTTTTTCCCTTTTTGTGAGAGAATATAGCAACAGGTTGCATTTTATATTGTTAAACATGTAACTAAAATGTTATTGTTGTAATTCATGTAATTCAAATGTATTGCTGTTTAGTATGGAGTATATTAAATACTATTTAGTGTCCTTATTTTTGTTATTTTAGAAGTCAATGCTTTTGTTCTGAAGGCAGCTTTAGGCACCTGGTAAATATGTACTAATTGGTTGAGAGGTGGAGGAGGAATTGGCACTGGAAAGGCTTTTGTTCTTTACCTGGGAAAGGGAGGTTGTTGAATCCATTGTTCGTGTTTGTTTGATTGTCTTAACATGAGAAAATAAACGTCACAAATGAAATTATTGCCTAAACAATAGACTTTAGCCTGCTTAGATCTGATACCATGCCTCTGCGGCAGTTTAATTTCGGGGCGAGCCTACCTGAATGCGTGCGCAGGCCCACCATATATAAGGTGGCTACGCCTCCTGACTGTCATCCGTTTCTCTTCAGCGAGCAGGACAACACCTGACAGAGAAAAGTAAAACGTTTGAAAGAAGAAGAAAGAAGTTATCATACCTTCATGGAGACTTCGAGACACCTCTGCTTCGAGTGTTTGGGGGACAAGGATATGGCCGAGGCTAATGCTCGGTTTGCCGGGGAGAAGTATGACGAGGACTTCTCGTTGTCGGGTACTTCCGGGTCCGGCGTCCATGGAAGTCCACCGCTCAGGGTGCAGCCCCCCCCGATGAGAGCCTGGCAGCCCATCTGCTCCCACAGGCAGGGCGGAGAAACTCTGCCCCACAGCCGTGTGACAGGGCGGCTGAAAATAACATGGGTGTGTTGGGCGTCTCTCTGATTGCTCTCCCGCACGATGCCCCCACCCTGCAGCATTTGGCAGCATCGGCCAAATTAATATCCTGGTCCACGGTGTGGGCGCCGCTGCTTTTCGTGTGGTGCTCTGGCCACAGTGGGATCACGCCGCGGAAGTGGCCGCGGTGCGCGTTCAAGGACCGCCACAGAAAATCGGCCCTTTCTGTGTCAGCCCCCCATGGGCCAATCTTCCTTTTATGGAAGGTTTGGCGGCAGAGAGGGCCACCAGAGAGTACCACAGCTTCTTAGCTTCTGTTGTGCACTCTCAGGACAGAGCAAAGGGGCTTTACTCCATGTACTTCCTGGTTCCCAAGAAGACACGAGAATTCAGACCCATTCTGGATCTTCGCAGACTGAATCAGCACATTGCCTGTAAAAAGTTCCATATGTAAAACAATTACTGGAACTAGTGCAGCCGGGCGATTGGTTCACAACCATAGACCTGAAGGACACTTACTTTCATGTCGAAATTACTCCAAAACACAGAAAGTATTTGCGTTTTGCCTTCCAGGGGGGTAGCCTACGAGTACAACAGACTACCGTTAGGCTACTCCCTATCGCCACGCACGTTCAGCAAATGTGTGCCCACAGCGCTTCAGCCGCTTCGCCACCATGGCATGAGGGTTTTCTTTTACGACCTCATAGTCATGGCCAGGTCCAGGGAAGGGGCAAACACAGCCCAATTGATCCAAGTGGGGATTGTGGTCAATTGGAAGAAGAGCAGTCCCTCCCCCCCAGAACAACACATGCTGGCTATTGTGTGTTTCGCAACATGTTCTATGGCACGTTTAAGACGTTTTCGTATTTCCCACAATTAGAAGTTGCCAGTATTAAACTGTGTACACCCTGGAGGTTTAGGGGATACAAAACACAGTGGTATTATCAAATGTAAAACATATAATTAATAAATGGGTGAAATAATATACCCACATGACACCTAAGGTCAGAAGAGCTTTATTTAAGAGCTGGTCTTATGTCTGTGACCCCGCCTGTTGTTCATTGATAAGCCTGAAACATGCACTTGTCAAGGTTCAGAGGCACATTTTGCAAATATGGCAGTAGCCATCGATCATCTTAAGATAAGATAAGATAAGATATACTTTATTGATCCCAAGTTGGGAAATGTTTTTGTTACAGCAGCATGTACTACTTTTTTCTACTCCACTACAATTCAGAGGTTAACCTGGTTTATCTTACTTCACTACATTTATTTTAGTTACTTCGCCGATTCTGATTAATGATGTGAAATATAAACAACCCTTAAATCAGACTTTAGTTACACCTGACTCAAATTCAGGGAAGGTGATTGTCAAGTGCCAAAATAAACTATGCAATATATTGGACGTTAAGTACTTGGACGTGGATTCTAAAAGTACAATATACACTTCTCCCTAGAAATCTAATCAAAAAGCGTTTTAATGGCCTAATTATTCTACAATTTAGGATTTTACAGAGAGGGTTATTTGTGAATAAACGACCATCTGTAACGTTTGCATTCAACGGGAGCAGGACGTATTAAGTGCTTGAACAAACGACATTTGGTCGTAATAATTGGGCCTGAACAATCGGCATATTTGGTCGTATGAGTTGGAGGACTTGTTGACCAGAATAGTTGTTCACTTTAAACAAACAACACGATTCACATTACTCACACTATTACTGTAATTAGTGATTAAATCAACAATTAATGTAGTTGGGCTCGCCAAAATCACGCTACAGTTTCATTAAACAAATCAAATATGCCAACAGTTTATTTTGCCGAAAGCTAACGAATAATTGTTTTTAGTGCCTTGAATACGGTTAGAAGCTATCATAAGCTAACAGATGTTTGTTTGTATTTCCTTAAGACAGTGCTTCTCAAAGTGTGGTCCGCGGACAACTGGTGGTCCGTGCGCTCTCCCTAGTGGTCCGTGAGTATATTGGTAACATTTCACATTTGAAATAAATACATTTAATTTTTCGAGGGACGCTACAAAGCTGGAGTGAGTTACCCGGGCCGTTTCTCAATGTCGAGTATACCTGCTGCAGTATTTCAAGTATACTACGTCATTGAGTGGTGCTGAAGGACTGTTTAAATGCATGTTAAATGCCCAGCATTCTGTGCCACTCGATTTATTTATTTATTTAACAGGGACAGTGCACATTAATGAACATTTCTGTAAACGTGCCAGAGTTAGCCAAGAGGCTATTTTTCATCTGTAGTCCCTGGACAGATTTTAAAAGTCAACCAAAAACACATTTCATTTTAAACAAGTAAATACAATACATTTAAAACAAGCAACAGTCATTACTGGGATACTTAAATAAAACAATTTAAAATACAGAACATTGAAACAAAACAAATAAAACAAAACAAAAGAACATGTTAAAACACAGGCGGTGGATTGTAAGGAGCAGAAGATTGGGTCAGTGTTGGCAGAGCTGATTCCTCACTAACCAGGTTTTGAGTTGGGATTAAAATAAGTGAATGTGGTCTGGTCTCTGATTGGAGGTGGGATCGAGTTCCATTGCTGAGCAGCTTTAACAGAAAATGAAGACTGACTGAAAGAACTTTTTCTGAGTGGAATAATGCAATCTCCTCTCGCTGCTCGATGCAACACATCCTCACTCCCAGGTCGGCCTATGTTGACGTTATGTCAAGTCCCCTGCCGGCTTTTTCCAACGCAAGGGGGGGGGTCTTAGCGTCCATTTTCAACGCCAGGGGGGGGGCCTTAGCGTCCATTTTCAACGCCAGGGGGGGGGCCTTAGCGTCCATTTTCAACGCAAGGGGGGGGCCCTTAGCGTCCATATTCAGCTTTCCGGGATGTCCATGTGCTTCTATGGACGCTCATGTAAGCACGGCATTCGTTTGCGTCAACTGCCCTTAAAGGCAATGAAGACACTACACTACCCAGAATCCCCAGCTATCGTTTGGACTACACCATGTGCTCTGTTTGGCAAACCCCGTGATCGTCCTCAAGCTCTGTGATTGGAGAGTGTGCTCCGAGGGTTACCGAGCCTCGAACAGCACTTGAAATGGGATGGAACCACGGCAGACTGTTCAAAACTGGATTTGAACGGGTCCACCGCGTCCCCCCCTCCCCCACCCTGTCCCCAGAACTACACATGCTGGCTATTCTGTTTCGCAACATGTTCTCTATGGCACGTCTCTACTGGGAGTTGTAGTTTTAAAAGACGTGTTCATATTTCCCATAATAAGAAGTTGCCAGTATTAAACTGTGTACATCCCTGGAGGTTTAGGGGACAGGAAACACTCACATTTAAAACATATAATTAATAAATGGGTGAAAATTGCTTGTGCCCATAATGGGCAGCATTAATATATATACACACATGCCAGCTAAGGTCAGAAGAGCTTTATTTAACAGCTGGACTTATGTTTGTGACCCCTCCTGTTGTTAATTGATAACATTACATTACATTACATTACATTAATTGATAAGCCTGAAACATGCACTTGTCAAGGTTCAGAGGCACATTTTGCAAATATGGCAGTAGCCATCGATCAGCTTAAGATAAGATATACTTTATTGATCCCAAGTTGGAACATTTGCGTTACATCATAGTATACATACAACATAGTTAACATTGCTGGAGGTATGCACACATATTGATAGATGTCTTGTAATGCACTATTGAGGAACCTGCGACCCAAGTTTTTCATTCAGTGCAGAACTACACCACAGTTGTGTAGGCCTATATGATATGTCAATAAACCTTAGAACATCTTGAAATCTTGAACGGGATGTGCAAAATAGTCATTATATACAGTCTTTAATTAACTATTAGTAGAGAATAACGAGTAATGAATATACTTTATAGGGATTCTATTAATATCTAATAATAAAAATAATGAAATTCAATAACATGCTTTAACCACCAGGTGTCTCTTTATATCAGGTGTGCACCTTTATGGTGTAAATGCAGCCTATCTACCAATTGGATCAAATATAAAAGTGAGCCGAATTAGTGTTGATACTGCAAGGAGACGTATTGTGTGAAAAGAAATGTAAGATGTTGTTTAATGGCTGATATATTTATGATCCACGTCACGTTTTCAGTTCCTCACCTTTGTCTTCTCATCAGGGCTCTATAAATACAGAACTGCGGCAGATATGTAATATTTAATCCAGCCGAACCGTGTATTACAATGCCGTTATGTGATGACTTTCAAAGAGAAAAGCAAGAGCACTCGGAATAAGGTATTATTTTATTTTTTAAAAATATTTTCGGTATTTGTTAATGACGATGTGCTGTGAGATGTGAGACTGGAATTGCACAGGGGAAAATAACGTATCTTTAGATGCGGATTTTGTTAAACTAATATGTTTAGGCTGTGGACCAACACTATACATTGACGGGGAAGGGGGTAGCAATAAAGATAACACCATTAAACAGTTGCACAACATAACAGAAATAATATCGATAGCAGCGTCCCTAGCAACCACCTTGGTAACAATGAAAACGTTGGACGCAATTTTCTGAAGTAATCTTCGTAATAACTAGCAAACTAAAGATCATGTACATCCACTGCACACATAATCTGAAATAACAACTCATATTTCTCGCATCAAATGACATCAAAACGCATTTTAATGGCCAAACTAACTTTAAAATAGGCATTTTACACCCAGAATAAAACGAAGTTCGGCCATGTTTTCTTTTTCTGCAGGGAGAAACCACGTGACGTCAAACAGAGCACATGGTGTAGGCCAAACGATAGCTGGGGATTCTGGGTAGTGTAGTGTCTTCATTGCCTTTAAGGGCAGTTGACACAAACGAATGCCGTGCTTACATGAGCGTCCATAGAAGCACATGGACATCCCGGAAAGCTGAACATGGACGCTAAGGCCCCCCCCCCTTGCGTTGAAAATGGACGCTAAGGCCCCCCCCCTTGCGTTGAAAATGGACGCTAAGGCCCCCCCCCCTGGCGTTGAAAATGGACGCTAAGGCCCCCCCCCTGGCGTTGGAAAAAGCCGGCAGGGGACTTGACATAACGTCAACATAGGCCGACCTGGGAGTGAGGATGTGTTGCTCGATGACGTAGTATACTTGAAATAGTGGCTCTGCAGCAAGTATACTCGACATTGAGAAACGGCCACAGTCTCAGTGTCCTGCCCCTCTACTCTGTCAGTACACAGCTGGGCTTCCATTCCCCACGGAACTGTGTTTAGGGGACATGCAAGCAGCTGTGGAGCCGCAGCTAAGAAGCTGTAGTACTCTCTGGTGGCCTACTCCGTTGCCAAACCTTCCATAAAAGGAAGCTTGGTCCATGGGGGCTGACACAGAAAGGGCCTATTTTCTACTGAAGTCCTTGTACGCACCGCGGCACGCTCTCGTCCTAGGCTCTGTCCTAATGCCGTCTCCTTGAAATGGACATTATGGGGACATGTGGAATGTGGAGAGAGATGACTCTTACTCTGGGATACATGCAATCGTTTTTACTGAATACATTTTACACATACACATCACTCTAGGCCTAGTGTTACAATACGTAACCCACCGTTCTTCTGACATTCGAGCTTGGGGGGGCAAACCTTTTTTACTTTTTTACTCAGTACACAGTCCCAACTATTGCGTGGGATGCTACGGATACAGTAGCAATAAAGCCAGCGCTCACCGCACTGAGTATGACTTTTCCATATACGAACACAACTCGTCCCGTCATGCACGCCTCATGCCCGCCGTACACACACTCTCATATGGAAGGGGCGGTCTCTCCCCCCAACAACAGTGTATTACATATATTACATAACTGTGCACATCTTATACTTATTTGATAACTACTATATCCCTTGGTTACTTGAACACGCTACAATATTATTAACCAGTGTCCTACTTAGTGCAGAAGTAGACGCCTTAAACGTCCCAGAAATTGGACGTTTTAAAAATCGCCGCATAAACATTACTGCTAATTATTGTAATACAATAGCTGAATCACTTGTATGCAAAAAGCGAGGGAACTTGTGTCCTTAACCTCATACGTCACACACACACACGTCAACATGCGAGTGCTCAAAAATGAAATTATTTCAAACAAAACATGATATTATTCAGATTTGTATTGTAACAATCATTATATGACATCTATTAAAATATTGGAACAGTTTTAGACGTAGTAATGCTGTAACATATTTCAGCCACTAGCTAGCACTAGCCACTTCAACCACTGCCCCCCCGCAAAATCCACCTATGGTTTTACTGTATCTATTTACCAGTTTTACCTGTAATTTACCCTTCACAGAGAACATGTATTGATTAATTAGAGTTTTGTGTTCACTATGAAGAAAGAGGAAAATACAGCGAGATAAAACAGAAAGGATGAGAAAAAGGAAGAGGAAGTAGCCAGACAATCAGCCACATGGAACGAGCAGACTGTGCAGTCTTGGCATGACCTGAAAGCTAAGAATGTGTGTGTGTGTGTGTGTGTGTGTGTGTGTGTGTGTGTGTGCGTGTGCGGGGATGGGCTAGCCAAAGCTCACAGTCAGGCTACCAACCTCCAAAGCAGGGTGGCACACTCCACAGGCATGGCACTGTAGTGTGTGTGTGTGTGTGTGTGTGTGTGTGTGTGTGTGTGTGTGTGTGTGTGTGTGTGTGTGTGTGTGTGTGGTGTGTGTGTGTGTGTGTGTGCACGCACCCTGGGTGGCCTGGCCTGTTCAGCTGCCAGATTGGAAGCGGAGTCCGGGCAGCACCGTTTCCACCAGGCAGCTTTGATTTGTATCACTAAACGCTTGTAGAAATCGGCCAATTTAGGCTTCTTGTGCGGAACATGCAGGTCAGACTGGTAACCATGCCGTCCTGTTGGTTAGTGCCAGCACACCACCTCTGTCTGATATGATGACGGAGCCTGTTTAAATACTGATTAATACTGAATTCTGTCAGCGTAGAGATTTGTGAGGCAGCGCAATAAACTGGCCTTGCCTTGCCTTCCCCTGACGGTTTAGAGATAACAACCTGAGTGTTGTTTGGGACGACTTTGAGAAAAAAACATCTTCTAAACTTATTTCGTTATTCTCCAATGAACATCTCACAGTTAATTGTTTCTATAATACAGTTGAATAATTTAGCTTGCTTTTTTTATATATTACATTAATGTTGAGAATAAATGCCATTTGGGCAAGTTACAGAGTAACTCAGAATGAATAATAATTACCAACAAGTCCTCCAACTCAGTGCTTCTCAAACGTGTTTCACTCATGTACCCCCTTTGAAAAAAGAATTCAGCCAAGTACCCCCTGATCAGCGCACAAACTATTGTTAGGGAATACATGCCTATATAAAGGAGAGGGGTCTGCCTGCAGACCTCCACTGTCAGGACAGTTCCGGTGCAGACCTCCACTCTCAGTACACCTCCAATGTCAATACAGGAAGTGACGATTCTGACGAACATGTTTTTGTTCCCGCCCACCGAAGGACTCGTCTGATGGTTTTTGCAAATCAGTAAGGTAAGGTGCGTGACCTGTTTGCACTATCCAAAACAATAAATGCAGTCTAAATGTATTGTTTCGCAGACAAAACAACATTTATCGATATAATATATATATATACTTGCAGAGCATATCATTTGCTTATCATAGGCCACCTATGCCGCTATTCTCTGATGCGTCTCAATATCATCAGCGGTAATACAAAAAAAAGTTGATGGAGGCAATTTAATGCACTCATTTACCGAGACATGGGAAACTGAGCACGAGTTTGTGATACATGGAGACTAGCCGGTATATCTTATTTGCTACGAAGCAGTGGCATTGCGTGAGAAACCTTAAGTAACCGTGTGTGTGTGTGTGTGTGTGTGTGTGTGTGTGTGTGTGTGCCGATAACTAATTTCTTTAATAAATTGTGCAATAGTTGTACACTTGAATGTCTGCTTGCAATTCTTTTCCATAGCTTTCTGCTTTCACAGCTTTATTAATTACGTTATTACTAAAACCAATAATAATCGAATGCAGAGGCAATTGAGTAATGTAAAAAATATATATTTATATAGTCTTTTTACGTTGTTAGCTAAGTGTTTGTCAGTTCGGCTTTATTAACCGTGTGTGTAAAGACGTTAGCAAGGGTAGGTCTGCATTTGTTGTTGTTGACAATGACACTGATGTCTTTTAAAAGAAGAGATAATGCAGATTAAAAGTGTTTCTATCGTTTCTGGCCGTTATCTGTAGAATGTAATGTATAGTGAAATAAGCTGTTTTCACACTTAAACAGTGTGAAGACTGGCCGTATCAAGTATTGTTTTAATTGAAGTTTTAGTCTATAACCACACATTTTGTAACATGTGTTCCTGTTTGTTGTCCTCTGTGGCTCTGCAAAGCCGGCAGTGAAACGCTGAACAACATGTTCCACTGTCCTTTGTGCCCCACATTCAAACCCTGCCCACCATCCCGACTCGAGAAGCACTTGGAAGTGCACTTAAAAATAGCATAATGTTTAAAGGTAACACACGCATATACTGATACACGTGTGTGCTTGTTTTTGTTCTTGTTTCGTGTCTGTCATTGGCAAACTTATTTTTCTTGACTTTCTCTTAGGTATGGCAATCTCCAAGTGCCATTTAACCTGCAGAGTGTTAGAAATTAAAATCAATGTTGATATGGTGTAATTTGAATTAAATACACTATTTAATTTAAATCAGTTTTATTCTGAAAAACCTGAAGTTCACTAACTATTCACTTAATACTTTTATTCTGAAAATGCTTCATTTCCGGTTAGCATTAGCATGTGGCGAAATGCTGCATGTTCAAACCATGAATCGAAGGTGAAATGACATGTGGTGTTGTACACAGAGCACACTGGGTTTAGCACTCATCTATTGCCGCTGAATAACGTTTATTAGGGAATGTTTAAATAACCACAGACACCAGAATGATGTAATTTCACAATGCAACAAGGCAGGAATTGCATTGGACCCGCCCCCCGACGACGTCGGCCAATAGGAGAAGACCTCAGATGACAACAGGAAGAGCACGCAAAAGATTGACCTCTTCCTCCGGCTGACTCCGGCTGACCGGACGCATGGGGAGAGCCGCCTCCACTGCACATTACATGTTGTAATGTACACCACCGCATCTTTTGTGTAATTAAATGCTGTTAACTTTTATAAGCTTCCCTTGACTCTTTTCAGTCTCTCCTGCCTTCGGGGCTTTAGAATGTTCCTACATTTGGCGTCACTGGGTGGGCCCTGAAGTGAGATTGAGCTGGAACAGACGGGGGAAGGCTGCAAGCTAACTAGCATCACACAAGGTTTTTGGCTGGGCCTAAACGAAAGGTGAGACAGTTACCTGTTTAATTCCGTGGTGATTGCAAGTGGTGTGGAGTGTGTATATAGTGTTTCTATTCGTCTATGTTGTATCTTCGGCGCCGCCCGATTAATGTGGGGACCTTCTGGGGAGGCACTAGCTTGTATCTGGGATACCTCTGGGTAGGTACCAGACCTGATCTGTTTTACGCTGGACTGGGTCCATTCATGTTAGTCTATATGTTTGATGTGTTAAACCTGCGTAGTCTGGTTTAATAAAGTATTTTTGTGTGATGATCTAAGCCCAGGTGATTGTGTACAAGATTGGTATGAGATCAGCTTTTAAGGTCAGCATCTATAGAATTTAGAGCTGAGATAAATGAAGATTGTTATGTATTGACAAGCAGTGTGGTTATTTATCTGCAGAGTTTGAGTGTTCCCATTGTTCCCCTTCCCCCAATCACATGTGGTTAATGCTATACTGCTAAGCTAGTTAGCTAGCCAGTTAGCATTATTAGTGGTGAAATAGTTTGAGTAAAGATACAACCGGTAACTACTGATTGAATACACAGGGATGGTGTAGATTAACGTTGAGAGTAGATTGAGTTGTTTTGTTTTTCATGCTTTTCAAAGAAAGTAATTTGAACTTTATATTTTGAGGAAATAAACAGGATGTAGGTTTATGAACCGGAAGTACTAGTTGATACATTTGAGAGGAGTTACAAATGAAACGGCTCCCCTAGCGGACATACTAAGTATTACAGTTAATACATTCTTCATCATACAGATAAAGATTACATGTGGTTTCTTTGAATTGAAGTATTGTAGTTAACACATTTTATGACATTTGCATCATTTCATAAACTTTAGTATACACTGTAGACCTACACGGTTTATTTGGATTTGCACCATATTCCTATTTTAATATTACAAAGTGAAAACCATACACTGTTCATTTTCATTTATTTATTTAGATTTTAGAAATTTGCATAATTTTAATTTTGTCTAATTTAGATTTTCTAATCTCAGTTTTACAACATTTACATTTATTTTCCAAATTAAGTTAAGTTCAGATGACATAGGATATCTTTATAAAGAATACAAAGGTACTATTCAGAGGATTAGTAATTCATTTTTGATAACTTAATAATATTATCCGTGAACTTAAGAAACATGTCGCCAGAAGACACCAAGTTAAGAGCACTCCCAGTGCCAGGCACAACTGCAGATATTAAGGCGAGGGTAAACACCTGGTCAGATGCTGGGACAGTTCCCACTAAAAGACAGAAGAAATGGAACCAAATAGAGGAACTGTTCAAGCAGTGGCAAACAAGAGGATTGATTCCAGCAGATGATCAACCCGGACCAACGGATGCCCATAGAAAAGCTGTAGTTGAACATGAGAATGCTGAATACCTACAACAGGAAAAAGCATGGATCAAAGCCGGACAACCCCCTCGGTATGGACCTGCTAAAAACGCTATGAAAAAAGCTGAAAAAAGAAAAGTTATGGTTGCAAATCTGATTCTCTATCTAAAATATACCAGCCAGGGATTGACAAACAGCTTACATGTGGTAGCAGCAGAAGATCTGCCAGTAATGGAAGAACTTGGCAGAAGAGAGGAAGCACTCAGTAGAAGAATGGAAGCAGAACTCGACAGAAGACTGGAGGAACTCGACAGAAGACTGGAGGAACTCGACAGAAGACTGGAAGCAGAACTCATCAGAGGGATGGAAGAGAGACAAAAGGCAGATGAAGCCCATAATGACATTATTGAAGAAAAACGGAAGGCAGTTGAAGCCCATAATGACATTATTGCAGAAAGACAAAGGGAGGAAGATAAATACCAACAACTTCTGGCGGAAAGACGACAAGAAGATGTAAGATTCCAGGACATGATGGCAGATAGACAGAAGAGAGAACAAGAAGAACAAATAACTCAAAGAAAACGCCGGACAAACTACTCTCCTGACTATTCCAATGGACAGGGAGATGAAAATGACGACAGCGGAAATGAGCAACATTACCCTGGGACATGCCCCAAAGCTAAAAGAACCAAGACCAGTGCACATACCTCCATGCCATTGATAGCGGCTGGAAGAAGAGGATTTCAATACCAACCATGGACTCACAGGGACATGGAAGCATTAGTGTCAAAGCTACCTCCACTCACGAAAGGAGGTCAGAAGTGGGTGAATGATCTGGAGCGATACACAGCCCAAGACCACCTGTGCTTGGGAGACATGAGGGCCCTGCTCGGACGGATTGAAGGACGACTTGAAGTGAGAGCAATAGATTCCGAGGCCAATTGCACAAATGACCCAGATGACACTCCATTCAACTACATCAGGTCGAATTATTGGGCTGCTATTCGTCACATCTACCCGACAACACGCAGTTTACATGCCCTCAACAGCCTGAGGAAAGGCACGGAGGAAGAAATGCATGCCTTCTTGAAGAGATGTGAAGGAGTGTGGGAGGACTACACTGGAGAACGGCATGACGTTTCTCCGGCTGTCGTAATGTTGTGGAAGAACGCTGTCATTAAAGCCCTTCCCCGATCAGTGCAGGCAGACCTGGGAGACGTGGTGGGATTAGTCGCTAAACCCATTGAAGAATGGAGACTACATCTCATTCACCACGATATGAAATACCAGGCAACAAAGTGGGAAAATGACGAAGAAATTAAAACACTACAACTACAACTTTTGAAGATAAAAGTAGCTGAGAAAGATACCGAAGCTAATAAAAACAAGAAAGCGGCAAGGCAAATGGCAACTACAGCAGAGAAGACCATAGAAACAGAGACAGTAATGCAGGCACCGCTAACAGTTCAAGCTCAGGTGGTGCCAGAACATCAGATGCAGTACCAACAAAGAGGTAGAGGGAGATTCCGAGGAAAAGGAGGAGGAAAGGGTTTCAAGAAAGTGGGATGTTACACATGCGGTCAGATGGACCATTGGTCCAGAGATTGTCCGCATCAACAAATACAAAACCCACCACAAGTGCTACAATACAATCCTACACAATTCCAACCTCAGACACAACAGTATTATCAACAGCAAACACCTGTGTATCTTCCTACCCAAGTACAGCCGCAAGCACAGGTATACACTCCCATACAGCATCAACAAAAGGGACAATGGAGAGGAAGAAGGAATGATGGCTGCTTCATATGTGGAGATTGTAGACATCTGGCCAGAGATTGCCCCACTCAGCAATATCCACCACAAGGTAGCACCTCACAATGCAGAGGAGAACCAGTGTTAGATATTAGAAATATTGAGGCGGAAGCATATGCCAGGGCCATGACGAATATTTCTGTTGGGTCAGGTTATTGGGTAAATGTAAAAATCCACAAGATGAACTCGTTGCAACCTGTATGGAGTGGACCATGGGAAGTTGTAGAACGCACTGCAGATGCACTCCGGATCAAAGTTAAAAAGGGAACATGTTGGCACGCACTTACACATTGTGTAGCCGTACCGCCACCTTTCCTGAAACGGCACGGCAGTTAGAACTGATTTTGGAAAACTGGTACAAAACAATAAGGAATTGAACATTTTTTACAAGGACAGTACCAGGAGATGAGTAAACTCAATAATCTGTAGAGTGTAAATACATTGAGAAAAACACATTTTACACTCGAACTGTTTGCACATCATAGACAAGGAATTTAGACAATATAAATAAATGTTCAGCACAAGTAATAAGTATAATGGAAAGTAGACATAGGCCTACACTTGAGTCAAATGTCATTACTGTGATCTGATTTGTGTGCTCTGCAGGGTTACTATTGTAACGGTGGGATTTAAAATATTGGAGAAAATATGAAGATGTTCTTTCGTAGTGTGTGGAATATGTGATGCTGGAAACATGTACGTTTTTCAATTTATAGGAGAAAATGGTTTCCTGAAAGAGTTGTTGGGTAAATATGTAGCAATGGATGAAACCATTTTTACTGTGAGTTTTTGTAATATCATTAGTAGACATCAATGATGTTGTTTAGATGGCATTTAACAATTAAGACAGATAGTATGATTAGAAAGTGTCAGAGTGGAAAGGGTTGGATTTATTTAACCTCAGTGTGCTAGACTTTTTTATAGGTAATGCGTCCCGAGACCTGGACTCCCCCTCTGAGTTACAAAGGCTACGATCCCGACCCTCCAAGCAGACAAAAGACCTAACCCAACAGGAGACTCCTCCTTCTCCATCGAACAGACAGAGAACCAAAGCTGAAACAACAACAACAACAAGACTTCAGCCAGAACTATCTCCACCTGTGGCATCCAGAACCAAACAGCTTGCTGACAGGCAGAGATCTACGCTCATCAGTCCCTCGGGCAGGGCATGACGTTCCAAGCTGAGCCACAAGATATGGCACCAGAGCAAAGTGTGGGACATGAGAGCAGAATCCGCCCTCCATAAAAACAGCAGGGAGACTGTAAAGGAGGAGATGAAATGCAAAGCAGTACAAGAACAGTGGTATGATGGGGGCTGCAGATGTAGCTGGGCCAATGGCTGCCTAAAAGAGTTACAGCGGATGGATTCAAGAGCTGATGGACTGAAGAAAAGACAGAATCAGAGGAGTTGGCATGGTCGATTAGAAGTGAGGAGGCCGGGGTCACGGCTTGAGAAAACCAGGGGAGGAGAAAAGGAGAACGGGAATGAGTGAGTTTACACATAAACACACTTATTCACAAAACGCACATTTAAAGCATAAAGACGGAAAGATTTATTAAATTAAAAATAGCAGTCAAGAGGAAACTATTAAAGTAAAATGAGAAACATCCTAAAACACACTGAGGGTTAAAGGGGGAGACATGACAGAGTAGAACCATATTCTTCAATCTTTTAACAACATATTCTTTGAGATTTTTATTCACGTGTGAATAAAGTAGTGGGATAGTTTTAGGAACCACTCTATAAGACAAATCTTTATCTGTATGGATAATGTTAAAGGGAGAGCTAGTGCCAAGCCAGATATAGTATTCCAATCTAAAGAATTGATTTCACCATTGTGACATAGTTATTACCATAGGAGGGCATAGTTGGAAATATGAAATGACTTCTGTTTTTAAATCCTTGATAAAGGAGGGAATAATTGTTGCATGTTCGGATATCCAGGGTTCCACACACTGCTAAAGAGTTTAACATTGATTTTTAGGTGGACCAGAATTGAAGATGAGCTATGAAATGCATGGCAGCGCTACACAGATCCTAGTAATGTTTTTACACAAGATAAAAGTGATCTACACAATTTTCTGAAATACATCTATTAGACATTTTAATACTAATTAGGTGTAAATGAATTGCAGTAGTAGTACTCTAAGGAAGTGAGTTTTGTACCAAGTTTCAAGAAAGGTGGGAGGCAGAAGTCCCAATGAAAAGTTAGAAACATCTTGAAAATCATAGTTGAAAACGTGAATGAATAAGGAATGGTGCTCCGCATATGATATATTTTTGTAGATAAAGGGTACCCGCCTATGCTGAATTACCTCTGAAAAGACTCTGCAGAGCATGACATGGCCAAAAGACCCAGACCAAATGACCTTTAACCCTGACTGACAGTGTGACAAAAGCACTGTCCATGACTGACTCTGGGGTGTACCTGACCAAACCTGACTTGACAATCAGACGGTGTGAGTGTGAATGAATGCCGGCATCTGATCAGTGTAACTGCATGATTCTAAAACAATAACTAACCAAGCATGTTTTTGGACTAACATATTATTTTGGAGCTCCAAGGGAAACGAAAGGTTTCCTAAAAATTCCACAAAAGGGAAAACCGCACATGTGACCCGTTTCTAATCGACTTGATATTTTACTCCCACAGGAGTTGGCGGTTTGCAAATGTAAAACTCAAACTAAAATCTGAAGGACGGAGAGAAACACTTCTTTTCACTGAAGTGTTTAATGTGGAAATGATGATAATGGATGTAAAATTGTAAATAATGTTTGTTATTTACCTAACAGTTTTTTCCCCCTCCCCATTACAGGGTGTTGTTACACATGAGTTCATGTGTAAAAAGGGGGGAGTGTGTATAATGTCAACATGGCTGTAAAATTCACAATTTAAATTTTTCTTTTAAGGATTGACAGAAACCTACCGCCCCAACCCAGATGTTCAAACTGAGCATTGAATGATAGTTTTATAATTAACCTGCTCCATATCTGGGGATAAGATACTGTTTGATGGATGTTGACATGTTTCTAATATTGATTGAGTTATAGCAGGTAACACAGATGCAGAATCAGTGGCCAAGGGGCTACTGTGAGAGATGTAATTCCAGAATGGAATACCGAAGAAGTTGACCTGTGATAATTAAACAATTTTGTAATATTTTAACAGGTATTAGAGTAACTGAGGTTTGAAATGTAGAAAGAACATATTACAGTTAAGCTAAAACATAGTAATGTAATGAGACCAAATTTAATTTAGACAACATTTTGTAACTAGCCTGTTAAAGAATTAGAAGTAAAAGCCATAGATTTTATTGTTTAGTTCATTATGGGGAAATACATTTAATTTAACAATAGGAAGACATCTGTATTCATTTTTCAGCTTGATAATAGACAGGTGGAAGCCGTATTGCCAGGTGCAATCGATGGGATTTCTGCACACGATCCAAGCAGAGAATGACGTACCTTACAGGACAGATACACTCAGGAAATCATTCACTCTGACAGCATCATGACTTTAGTTGTTTTTGAATCCATAATGAAATTGTATTACATAACGTTAGTGTGTGTCTACCACAAACAGGAATAGTTCATGGTTATATTTAGATTTGAGAAAGATTACAAGGATTTTATTTAGTTCACCATGAAGATGTTTTTTGTTTGTAACATATGCCCAGTAGTAAGATTCAAATATCAGCAGGTTCTGAATTATTATTCCTCTGTCCCACAACCAACAAGCATGTGGATGGGGAGAATTATATCTACTAGAACCAGCAGAGATTCAGAAATTACACCAGAGACACAGCAAAAGTAAATAAAGAGTAATATTTAGCTATTTTCAGATAGTTTAATCCTTCTTATACTTTGTAAAAGAAAAAGTGCCTTTACACCAGATACAGTAAGAAGATGATTTATGATGTGAAAGGAGGGAGTCAGACGTTTTCCATACCAAGCTAATTGCTGCTATTTTACGAAGTGACATTAAAGGTTTAAGCTAGAAGTTGTGCACAAATGAAAAACTTCATAGTTATGAATATGTATTATTTGTTTTTTTACTTTTATGAGTTATGTACCATGCAATGTTCGGATGAAGAACTCATTGATTTCAATATTATGTACATACCTTAAAAGGTATGTAAGGAGGGATTGTTAGAAATTAAAATCAATGTTGATATGGTGTAATTTGAATTAAATACACTATTTAATTTAAATCAGTTTTATTCTGAAAAACCTGAAGTTCACTAACTATTCACTTAATACTTTTATTCTGAAAATGCTTCATTTCCGGTTAGCATTAGCATGTGGCGAAATGCTGCATGTTCAAACCATGAATCGAAGGTGAAATGACATGTGGTGTTGTACACAGAGCACACTGGGTTTAGCACTCATCTATTGCCGCTGAATAACGTTTATTAGGGAATGTTTAAATAACCACAGACACCAGAATGATGTAATTTCACAATGCAACAAGGCAGGAATTGCATTGGACCCGCCCCCCGACGACGTCGGCCAATAGGAGAAGACCTCAGATGACAACAGGAAGAGCACGCAAAAGATTGACCTCTTCCTCCGGCTGACTCCGGCTGACCGGACGCATGGGGAGAGCCGCCTCCACTGCACATTACATGTTGTAATGTACACCACCGCATCTTTTGTGTAATTAAATGCTGTTAACTTTTATAAGCTTCCCTTGACTCTTTTCAGTCTCTCCTGCCTTCGGGGCTTTAGAATGTTCCTACAAGAGACTCGGCTCACTTCCATTGCCCTCAATGTGCAACAACCATTGTAAGAAGAGGAGATATGGAGGGACACCTGGAGGCTTGCCGCAAGTTGCCATCCACATCAGCTTCTGAACATTGCCCTGGTCCATCCTCTTCCTCACCACAACCCAACACATCAGCTGTACTCTCCTGCTTCCAACAACAACGGCGTCCCCCACTCCCGGCTTGATTGCAAAAGTGGCTGACATTGAAACTTCGAAACCTGGATCTTCCTCCCCACTAGCATCATCTTCTGATGTCCAATTTACTAAATGAACAACTAAATCAACTCTGAAAAAGGTCAAATGCCCACACTGCACCCTGATTTGCGACCAAAGAAACCTGGGCAAACACATGAAGAGGAAACACATAAACAAATCAAAGGACATAACGGAAATAAATCATTTAAAGAGTGTCTGTGTAGATGCAACATTGGGGATATCTGCAGTCCAAAAAGCAAGTCAGGGCTTCTCTGTGCCAATACATGTCCAAAGAAAGACCTGGGGTCATGTTCACAACATTCAGTGCGAGTTAGAGGTTTGCAGGCAGTATCACTTAATGGCTCTGAGAAGTGGATTGGTATTTAGCCATTGTGAACGCATCCGGTCACTGGAGTACTGCAGTGTAACAGCTACCGAAGAATCTTAGTTGAAATGGTGGAGTTGAAATTCTTTGGCGAGGCTAAAAGGGCAATCTGTGTGAAAAGGCCAAACAATGCCCAGACAGCCCACGCCCCTCTGTGTCGAAGTGGCATTTGAAGAGACCCACCGGCAATATTGTTTTTCAATCCACAAGCCGACTTTGAAACATTATAGTCGCCTTGGGAGAGTCATGGTGACTGTTACGGTTGCTGTTTGTCTGCTCCTTAATCTGCCTGTGAGTGTTTTCAGCTGTGTGTGTGTTTATGCAAATGAGCTGTGTGATTGCTCCAACATCCTTGGCTGCCCATCTCCTGGTCCGCCTCTGAAGATGGTGATTGGACCGACGTCGTCCAATCGCAGCGCACAGCCGGCGCACACCTGCTGGGGAGGAGTACAAAGGCTGCGGACTATCACCACTCTGGAGGCTCTGTTGAGTGAACAGACGCCTCTCGCATTTTGCTCTTCATTCTGTGGTTAACCTTGTGTGTTTAGCTCCGTGTGATATTGTGTGTTAGTAGAGTGTAGAGTAGTTTAGTTAGTGTTTAGAGTATTGTTAGGATTGATGACTGTTGCCTTTAGGTTAGCTGTGTGTTTTGTGTAGACTCCCTTTGTTAGTTGTACCACTCTTGAAGTGAGGTTTTGTTCTCTATTTAGTATATTCCTATGTATATTCCCTGTATGCCTTTAGACTCCTTTTGAGTCCTCCCTTAGTTTGGTTATCTGTCAACCTGTGCCCTTTTGTTTGTTTCAGGCTGCCTGCCTGCCATTTTGTTACACCTTGCTTTATAAATAAATCACCTATAATTATACCAATACTAATCTGGTCGTGTCGTTTCCCGTTTGTACCCCTATAGCCAAGTGGGAACGTAACAGTGACGTACAATGTACCAGGTAGAACATGTCATTGTCCCTGTGCCAAACCAAGAATGCCATGTGTGCACAAAAACATAGGCAAGTGGCATTTATTTCAAACAAACCGGGAGAGATTTAGAACAGAGACTGGCTGCTCAAGCGCACCTCAACAGCATCGAGACACTGTCTATCCACCATTGGCTGAAGACTTGAAGCGACATGTGGAGTCCATATTCAGTAATAAAAAGCTTCCAGCCGACCTACCAGATGACCTTGTTACACCAAAGGCACCAACAGAATACATGACAGAGATCCAACAGACCTTTGCACGGCCTGTCCAGGCTCAGTTCTTCTGGAGAAGTCGGCAATAATCACCAGAAATGCCAGGATAATCACCACGAATGGTGTAATTGAAAGTAAGTTATTAATGGTTCACCTCATATTCACATTTGTAAATGTTTACAAATAAAACAGTGTTAGTTATTTATTTGTGTTTTATCATTAGACGTATCAACCTATTTCCGGCGATGCCCACAGTGCCACATGATATATCGATACCAGGAATGGCAGGACAGTCTTCACGACGTTGATGACCATGTCATATTGAGCTAGAAGGGCAATGGTATTTGTGGTCAGGAAAAATGCTGAAGTGTTTTTTTCTGTGTTGCTCAGAACCTTTTTGTTTATCCGAAATATACACAACTACATTTATTTTCAAATGTTGCCCCTCTCTATTTTAGAACAATGTTTCCGTGTCCAAGGTGTTAAACTCCCTGGAAGGTCAGTGTATGTTTTGGTCATTGGATTTTCTTTTCACAAATGGATATTCAAAAACAAAAAACGACTGGATATTTGATTTTCGTTTTCAAATTGAAAAAACAAAATTGAAATACTTGGCGTTTTTCTTTCTCATGGTCAAAAATGGATTTACTAAACTTAAAAAACGGGATGATTTTCATTTTCTACTTCTCAAAACTAAAACTAAAATCATTAGAAAACAGAAACAAAAAAAACCCGTTTTTTCATATTCTGCTACCGGAAGTTGTCTTTCAAAAATAAGAGCGCAGATGAGGACGGCCAATCCGTGTATCTACGGGCCATTTGTTTTCACAACGAAAACAGCCAAGACACACATTGAGCCCAGAAAATGAATGTTATTGAGGGCTGGAAATATAATAGGACAACATTGTTAGGAGATTTCAACTATACAGCGATCCTGCACTGCGGTCACTCAGCCGTCTCTCCAGTTTGTTATTATTTTTTCTGCCAATAGTTATTCGTGAGTGAGATCGATCCTGTTGGACTCAGTAGCCTACTAGTGAAACTACTCCCACAACAAGTACTATGAAGTACTTACTGTGTACTTTTTGAGTAATCCTCTGTCAATGTCCCCTCCTGAGAACAAGAATGCATGTTTCTCTGCTATTTTGAATCAGCGTTAAAACACAGAGTATTTTAAGAGGATGGTAGACATGATATCAGCAATACCTCCAGTCAGTAGTCCGGCAGCAGCATTTGTACTCCTTGGAAAGTCTTGCCCGCTATTTAAATTGACTTTGATTGAAGTTAATAACAATATTTATTATATAGATATATAGCATATTTGATGCAGTCTTTCTGAACACTTTTAAAATAAAATACTGCAAATTAAGAATATTTGTAATAGTGCCTTATCCCTCTATGGCAGGGGTGCCCAACCAGTCGATCGCGATCGACCGGTCGATCGCGGGGAGATTCCCAGTTGATCGCGGGGAGATTCCCAGTTGATCGCGGGGAGATTCCCAGTCGATCGCGAGATGTGTCTAAAAATAGAACAACAATTTTCTGTTTTATCGTTAATGTCCTATAACATTATCTTCCTGTGCCAGAATAATGTACTTGAACGCATCACAGCTTTGTGATTGGCCGGCGTGACCCCATGTGTCTGGGCGTGGCGGTTGGGCAGTGGGCATTATTTCGCTGATGTTGTCCGTGTCAACTGGTGTGACAGTCAAGACACACAAGACCGCAATGATGGCAGAAGCAAAAAAGCCCAAAATATATAATGTTCACTCCGAGTGGGAGGATGATTATTTTTGTATCTATTCCAATTCAAAGTCCATCTGTCTCATCTGCAATGCGAGCGTGGCTTTATCGAAGAAGGGTCATTTAGGAGCGGCATTTCAAAACAGTGCACAAACGCTACGAGACGTAATTCCCTCCTGATTCTGCCCTACGCTCCAAAAGGGGAGGGGCCTGAGAGGACAGCTAAATGCACAGCAGTCCATTTCTACCAGGCCCAACAACAAGAGCAAGGCTCTACCATAGCATCTTATCGTGTCAGTCATGTTCTTGCGAAACACATGAAGTCTTTCAAAGACGGCAAAGTTGTGAAAGAAGCATTCCTGGAGGCTGCTGACACGCTTTTTGGGACAGTAAAAATAACAGTAGCATTTCAACAGGTTTTTGATAAAATAAAAACTCAAGTTAGATACCGTTATTAATCAGCTGTAAGTTTTAGTTTGTTTGAACTCATTCATTATAATTATTGTACAAAATGGTATAAGAATGCAAACTTAATTTGATTATAGTCTATCATCAGTACAGGTTAAGAAACTAGTGTTGCTTGCATCTTATTTTAAAGGCATTTCTTTTTATAATCTACTAAAATGCAACAAAAAAAGGGTTTGATTCTATTAATTGTGTCTTTTTTTATTGCACTTTGGCAGCAGATTCCTGAGTAGCTTCAGATCTGAGTTGTCTTATTAGTAAGCCTCATTTAATACTTGTATGTGTGGATTAGAAAGAGGTAAGATAAAGGATCTGCAGTATTTTATGAAGTATTAATCGTACAAAGGTCAGTTTTATTCAAGTAGAAGTGTGTATTTACCTGGTAGTAATGGCTACGCTTCTCTATTTGGACTGGTAGATCTCAGCAGACTGGCAACTTTAAAAGTAGCTCTCGGTTCAAAAAAGGTTGGGCACCCCTGCTCTATGGCATGACTTTTTATTTTGGGAGGAAAACCAATGTTTCACCATGTGTTTTAGGTAGGGCTGTCAAGTTAACGTGTTAATAACGCGTTTACTCAAAAAAAAATTAACGCCACTAATTATTTTAACGCGATGAACGCATGTGTATTTTTTTTCTTCGGCCGCCCCGTAGTTTCAAAGCACATCGAGTTTAAAATACCATCTGCTGATAGCCCCGCTCCTGCCGCCCGCTTGTGGCAGACCACACTTCCACGCTCAACGGCAGGCACCGACTGGCCATCGGAAGGACCGGGAGGACCGGGAGCACTCTATTGAAGTGTTAATAGAGCGAGAGAGAGACCTTACGTGCATTGTTGTTGTTGTTGTTGTGGTTGTTAGCGCAGCTAGCTAGCACCAGATGCGAACGGATATAAGGAGCTGTTTAAATGAAAACAGAGGAGCGACATTTCGCCACAACTGCACAGAGCACTTGACTTGATGCAGGAAGCCAGACAGTGGGACATTGTAGGATAAGTCAGCACACTCATGATCGCAGCGTCCAGGCTCTCCCGTTCGAGCATATGCCTTGAGTTGCACATAGCTCCAACGATCCAACACACACACACACCATTTGTATTGTATGAGAGGTTCCAGGTTGAATTGAGGCGGATATTTGTAATGTTCAGAGGTTGTTGTGTTTAATATTCATGAGAATATTTGTCATTGTTCAAATGATAATAAACATTAGCATAAAGCATATTTGTCCACTCATATGTTGATAAGAGTATTAAAAACTTGAAAAATATTCTTCTAAGGTACATTTAGAACAGATAAATAATGTGCGATTAACTATGGACAATCATGCGATTAAATATTTTAATCGACTGACAGCCCTAGTTTTAGGAGCTTATTATATCAATTATAACATGTGTGACCCCCCCACACCCCTCAACCAGGGGTTGGTTTGTTGCCTCAGGGCAACAATGATATAATACGAGGGTATTGAAACACCAAGGATTTCTACAATTCAGAAGAAATAGAAAAAAACAACAATGAATTCAAAAGGTTTTCATTGTGTGTGCGTGCGTGCATGTTTATGTCTGTTTCCATACTTCCTCTAAGAAGAAAGGACAGTAACAGAAGATCTCTGTGCCTTCAGGCTTCATCGCCGTTCAAATGACAGCATTGGTTTCCCCAAAAGTGGGCGGGGCTGTAAAGTGACGTAGATTTTACTCTCATCTATTATTCAAAACCATTCTATTTATTCTAACGTAAATTACATGCCAGTGTTTTATCTTTTTATTTATTTGTTTTTATTTTAAATCGTATAATGTCGGACTTTTTTTGCCGTCTGTGAGGAAAATAAATGGCTCAGAGCCTCAGAATACTGACATTTGTATTTTTGAAAATCTTTTTTTTCCTTCTAATTTGTTATTATTTTCTAAATAACACACTGTTATTTACTCACCAATAACACACACTTATCCTTGTTTTTATTTATTCGTTTAATTCTATAATCTTGGGCTTTTTAGCCGTAAATAAAGTCACTGGAAACAGACGTAGGCCAATAAGGGCCATTTCGAGCGATACACACCACAAACCCACTGAACAGATTACCCAAGATCCTCAGCTTGAAGCTCGTTGATTGGATGTTTTAGCCGCAATGCTTGTTGGGATATGGTATGAATGCGATATGATATCCGAAAACATTTAGTTATTCTGAGTGTTCTTGCTTTTCTCTTTGAAAGTCATCACATAACGGCATTGTAATACACGGTTCGGCTGCATTACATATTACATATCTGACGTAGTTCTCTATTTATAGAGCCCTGATGAGAAGACTTCTGGACAAACAGGAGAACTACCGCCAAAACTGAATATGTGACTTGGATCATAAATATATCAACAATTAAACAACATCTTCAATTTCTCTTCACACAATACGTCTCCTTGCAGTATCAACACTAATTCGGCTGACTTTTACATTTGATCTAATTCGTAGATAGGCTGTATTTACACCATAACGGTGCACAGCTGATAGAAAGGGACTTGTAGTCTTTAAAGATATTACTGATTTTCTCTGAATATAAGAATGTAAATACTGAGTTGAGAGAATAGTCAGGGGATTTGGGTGATGGGAGACACATCTATGGAATCACAATTTCAATAGCTTACCATTAAATGACAGATATGCCTTTCTGTCTGTGATGTTTTACAAATCAGATATTAATGTGTAGAAGTAAAACATGAGAAATAGTATAGCAATATCATGTAAAATTATGTGAAAACATGAATAAAACTACACATCTTCAGATGTTATACATACATAAGTGTCCTACACTAATAATACAAAGTTATTATTAGTATGCTGTGTGTACCTTGTGTGCACCGCCTAGTGGTTAAAGCAAGTTATTGAATTATTTTTGTTGAATAATGTTATTTTTGTTGAATGATGTTATTTGATGAAAACAATATTAAGAGTACATACTTTTATAGGGGGAAAGTAGAAGGTCAATGATAGAAATATAGAATATAAAAAAAGAAGATACTGTAAGTGATCTATACAATAAAACAGTTTAGAGCTGGATGTACAAAGATATTAATAGGAGGATGTGCAAAACAGACAAACTAATTAACCTTTATTAACACATTAAAGAATACTTTAGGTTAAGGTCTTCTTTCAAATAAGAAAAAAGCTACAGATAAATATTAAGCCTGACAAAGTACTTAAAGAGCCTGTGACACCATCCCAACAACTGTTGTGCAATGAAATATTGGGGTACTCGTAATCTCGAACCGTCAGTTTCAAAAAGAAAAAGCGATACCGTTCCGTTAAATATCAATAATTTCGAATATCGCGGGGAAATTCCTTTGACTCATTTTGAAGTTTTGGGGGAAGCCGGAAGTGACGTCAATGCGGGAACGCTTCGAGAGCCAAACACGGACAAAGTGTGTTGTCATTCGTAGAAATGGTGAATTACTGAGATTAGGCACGTTAATAACGTTTCAATGAAGTTGACTACAGTATATTCATATTTGTCAGTGCTTTCATGTCAATTCGGCGAACATCAACATAAATTATCGTGGTGAAGATGATGATTACATTAGGATTAAAAATCGGGAGTGAGAGCTGCTGAATTTCCTCCCGTCGGATGTGATATAAAAACAAATCGATTATTTTTGTGGTTGTAAACTCAAGTGGATGAAACTACATTTATTAGTGCTTTCATGTCAATTCGGCGAACATATGATACATTAAATGATCGTTTGTTTGAGCCGGTCTGCATCTCCTGATGAGAAAACAAACCGATGCTTTTTGTAGTTGTAGTACACCAACAACATGGATTAAACGAGTGTTTTTTTTTACCACAATGTTGGGGAAATTAATGGATAAAATGCACGGATTATTATTATTATTCCCACTCCGATCGGGACACTAGGTCCACCTTTTCCCCGCAGCGAGGCTCCCCCCATTGACAGTTTATGTGGGCCGGGTGCAGTGGCGGACTGGCCATCGGGACGAATCCCGATGGGCCGGTACCGAAGTGGCCCAGTCGGATAAATCACCAGCACATCCCCCATAGGCGGCGCGTGAGGCTCAGGTCTGAGAAGGCTAAATAACTTCTTTTACCTGACGCTGCCCGCCTCCGGCGTCTATAGAAAAGAGATCAACTCAGTGTGCGGAGTTTAAATCTCTCAAGTCATATTACAGGATAAAGGAAATACAGTTTAAACTGCCGTATGCAGAGAAGACGCCGACATGTCGCACTTATCATTCATATTACATCATCAATCAGTCGATCATCGATCATATAATATCATAATATATCATATATTTCCTTATCTGAGTCAGCTTCTCCAGCCTCATCTGGCCGTGCAACACTCACAGTGTCACAAACTGTATGCAGAAGTATTATTTAACACATTATGTTGACGAAACACTCGAGACAAATGTAATTAAAGTCAGATCCACGCGTGTCTTAGACGTGAACGCGCTCTCAGCTGGAGAGAGAAACCCTGGCTTGATTTACCGAGTTGATAACCAGCGTCGTCGGACCGCTTAGTGAGATCTCGTTTGTTAGTTTGTTGTTGTTAGTTTGTTTGTTACTCAAACATATCCAGGGTCTGTTGAACTGGCTTCGTAGTACAGGGCACAGGTGGCTAGCAGCGCTAATGTCAAAGACACAGACATTATACATTATATTTGTATTTTACCAGGATGCAGTGACACAGATATTTACAGA
Source organism: Champsocephalus esox (assembly GCA_036324585.1). Lineage (NCBI taxonomy): Eukaryota > Metazoa > Chordata > Actinopteri > Perciformes > Channichthyidae > Champsocephalus > Champsocephalus esox. The sequence goes on from CM070479.1 coordinate 52,121,658, forward strand.
TACTATATACAGCACCTGCCGCCCCTGCCATCCCCACTCCCCCCCGTTGACAATTTACTAGCGGTACCGAAGTGGGCCGGTCGAGAGTCCCGGGATGATTTGTAGTCCCATTCCACCACTGGCTACATGACCATATGATCGCCCATATTGACGCACCTCATTCCTAAACTTCTAACAGATACAACATAAACCGATCCTTCAGCCTCATATGAGCTCTCAGACACGTTCAACATTAACCTGTCATCGCTGTCTGAGCTTGCTGCTGTGTGCACCATCGTGCGTTTACATCTGACTGTACATATATAAAGGTTTACATGCAGATGCTGGGATCCTGGACGGTGCAGCTGGAGCGCTGTGCCCGCAATGACGTCACCCATCATTTGGCGGGACTTGAAGAATCCACGAGAAGATCCAGAAAATTGTCAACATTGAAGGCAGATTAATGGTTATCAAAGTACAAATATCCAAAATTAGTTCAGTAACGGTTTTCAAGGGGACAATATGTACTCAAATTGATGGGTTTGGATGATGGGGGAAAACCGTGTCACAGGCTCTTTAACGTCTAATATATTGCTTTCCTGCAATGTAAACTATGTTGAAGCACTTATTTTAACTGATAGTATACATATTAATTATACTCTTATAAGATGTATGTAGATAGTATAAGAAATGTGCAGAATATGACAGTTTAATGGTGGAGGTACACACATATTGATAGATGTCTTGTAATTCACTGTTGAGGAACCTGTGACCCAAGTTTTCCATTCATTGCATACTGTAACTATATCTAACTGTAACGTTGTGTATATAATATGTCAATAAACCTTTGAAAATCTTGAAAGGGATGTGCAAAATAGCCATAATATACAGTCTTTAATTAACTATTAGTAGAGAATAACGAGTAATGAATATACTTTATAGAGAACTATCAAATATCTCTCCTGATTGTTGGCACTTGACAATCACCTTCCCTGAATTGTACTCAGGTGTAACTAAAGTCTGCTTTAAGGGTTGTTTATATTTCACATCATTCATCAGAATCTGCAAAGTAACTCAAATACATGTAGTGGAGTAAAAATACCAGGTTAACCTCTGAATTGTAGTGGAGTAGAATTACAAAGTAACAATGAGCTGTCATGTGGGTATATATTAATGCTGCCCATTATGGATACAAGCGATTTTCACCCATTTAGTAATTATATGTTTTAAATGTGTACACACCAATGTGTTTCCAATCACCTAAACCTCCAGGGCTGTACACAGTTCAATATTGTCAGTGTCAACTTCTCATTTTTGGAAAGAAGAAAACGTCTTTTAAAACTACAATTCCCAGTAGAGACGTGCCATAGAGAACATGTTGCGAAACACAATAGCCAGCATGTGTAGTTCTGGGGGGGAGTTCGAGTCCAGTTTTGAATAGTCTGCCGTGGTTTCGTTCTATTTCAAAGAGCTTGATGCTCAGCGTAACCTTGGTGCACTGCCACTCCAACATCCAATCCCAGAGCTTGAAGATTAATCACGGGGTTTGTCAACGGGACTGTAGTCCCAAACGATAGCTGGGGATTATGGGTAGTGTCGTGTCTTCGGCCATCCTAAACTGAATTTTTTTTCGGATATAATATCGCATTAACAACACCACATCTGGCGTCACAGAGATCTTCTGTTCCTGTCTTTTCTTCTTAGAGGAAGTACAGAAACACGTAACTCTGGATTTGTTTTAATATTTGAGGTGCAATAAATGACACAGCAGCTTTTTGGCTGTTAAAACTATTATTTTCTGCCTCGCTCATGAGAGGAACAGCTGGAGAAATTACAGCCTCGCCTACTGATTTCAAATGTGTGCTCTAAAATGATATTTCTAAATGACTATTATCATTATTATAAGCAAGACAATAAATGGCAAAGATATGTAGAAAATAAACGTATTTAAGATACGTTCATAATAAACGTAACGTGGGAGAAAATATGTTTCGAGAAGATATGTAGAAAATAAACGTATTTGAGATACGTTCATAACAAACGTAACGTGGGAGTAAATACGTTTCGAGCTAAACGTAATTGAGAATGCAGTTTAGTTCTGTGGGAACGTAATTTTTAGGAGACAGGGTTGCTGGAGGGGACATTGACAGAGGATTACTCAAAAAGTACACAGTAAGTACTTCATAGTACTTGTTGTGGGAGTAGTTTCACTAGTAGGCTACTGAGTCCAACAGGATCGATCTCACGAATAACTATTGGCAGAAAAAATAATAACAAACTCGAGAGACGGCTGATTGACCGCAGTGCAGGATCGCTGTATAGTTGAAATCTCCTAACAATGTTGTCATATTATATTTCCAGCCCTCAATAACATTCATTATCTGGGCTCAATATGTGTCTTGGGGCCCTTCTCACTTCGGTTAAATGAATTCCATGCGTCCTTCACTTGCGTCGTTTCCCTGCGACTAGTCCCTCCCACCAGGGAAGCATGGAGGGACCGGAGAGACGCAAGGAAACCACGAGAAGCAGGGAAATGAGTTTTAAGAGCAATGGGACGTCCTTTCCTCCGGAGTGTCACGTGAAGCGACGTCCGTTTGTGATGACGCTGCACAGCTGATCGTCTGAAAGCAGCTCTGTCCCCGTTATTTCCACATACACCCCCGCCTCTGTTAGTACACATTTACTGACAGAAACATTTGTATCATCTGTTGTAGACCCAAATACATTAAATCAAATAAGAACTCATTCTCAAAAAAGATAAACGCCATTCTTAAAATGTATAAACGAACAATAGTTTGATTAATATTGATTAGAGTGCACAATAGAAATAAAATAATTGAGAGAAGAAAAAGAGATATGTTATCTATCAAAACCCAGTTAGACTAACATTCATTGGATTGCACACTTTGTGTGTTTGTGCGGATATGTAGCACATTAACATTTTAATAGCACTTAATGACTGACTGAATGGAAATGACAATAAATGAAAATGTAAAACGAAAAAAGCGATCATGAAAATGTATCCAATAAATGAATAAAATGATTTTTGACCACTTTGTTGTTCAGATATATCACATGTTTGTAACTAAATGAAACATTAATTGAAACCAAACACGGTATAGACTGAGGAGTGACTCCTGTGAGGTTCATGTGTTTTCTTCACTCCGCTGGGAAACAGCTCTCATGTCAAGAAGCATCAGATCAGTGCATGCACTGCCTCGTCCAATCAGTGAGCGATACACAGTAAGGGGGCGGCGCGAGTGTCTGAGGATTTCATCGAAGGATGGTCTGGTGGTTCCTCGGTTATCGCTCCTCAAGATGGCGCAGACAAATCAACTTCCGGTGAGACCGAAACCGAGGAGCGAGGAAATTAAAAATAAGAGAAGTGAGAAAGGCCCTTGGCTGTTTTCGTTGTGAAAACAAATGGCCCGTAGATACACGGATTGGCTGTCCTCATCTGCGCTCTTATTTTGAAAGACAACTTCCTGTAGCAGAATATGAAAAGACGTGGGGTTTTTTTTTGCTTCTGTTTTCTCGTGATTTTAGTTTTTTGTTTTGAGAAGTAGAAAATGAAAATCATCCCGTTTTTTAAGTTTAGTAAATCCATTTTTGACCATGATAAAGAAAAACGCCTTGTATTTCAATTTTGGTTTTTCAATTTGAAAAACAAAAATCAAATATCCAGTCGTTTTTTGTTTTTGAATATCCATTTGTGAAAAGAAAAGGCAATGACCAAAACATACACTGACCCTGGAAGTTGTGAGGAAAGTAAAATGTCCTGCCAGAGACACTATCCTCCATGGGTACATGCACTTTGAGGCATTGACGACTAATGATTATTCCTACTCTTGTGTTTGCTGTGGTGGCTACTGTCCTCCAGTAGTTGTGATGGACCTGCACAAAAGGAGTGTTCAACTTGCCTGGTAAGTCCCAATGTCTCATGTTTATGTTCATGATAATCTTGTGTTCGTTACAAATATAAGAATAAGTAAATGTTTGTTTTTTTATTTCAGTGAGAGATCTGAAAGAGGCCTCTGAGAACTATATTGGCGAAGTTAACATTGAAGAGGTCTGGGATTCTGTTCATCGTGAGATGATTGCTCATGGCTTTTTCCAAAGTATTAACATGCTCTTGCATTTCTCCTGATTAGTATTTCCCTTTGTATATACCCCTTCCATGCACCTTACCATATTATGAATGTATTGTTTGTTTTTACCCAGGTCGTGCAAAAATCAGCTTTGCTGTAAATCCTAGTTTTGAGCACTGGGCCCATGGACTGGGAAGAACTCCCGTATTATATCTGCTCTCTGATAACATAGAGAGTTGCAAGCAGCTATTGTCTGAGATCACATGATGTGGTCTTGTTAGATGTGCCAAGAGCAAGGACTGTCTTAGGTAAGACAGGTTTTTTGTGTGCAGCTCCACTTGCTTGGAACAATCTTCAGCAAGAATTGAAACTGGGCAATCTCATTCCTCTGCATGTTTTTAAAGCTAGGGTAAATGAAATGCTTGCTGATACAATGGGCACTTGTAAATGTCTATAACTATGTATCCTGTAAATATAATGTATAATGTCCTTTATTGTTTTATGTTTCATGTGGAACCTATATGCTGCAGGTCTCCCTTGAAAAAGAGATCTATGATCTCAATGGGACCAATCTGGTTAAATAAAGGTTTGAAATGAAATGAAATGAAAATTATGATTTCCTAAATCTTCAGGACACCCACAAACTGAAAAGGTTGTACGGTTCAAACTATCATCAGTTGGAACCTCTGTGCAGCAACAAGGGCTTCGTACAAACAAAGGTAGGTATTAGGTTGTCAAATCAACATAACATTGTTTTGGCTTTTGCTCACTTTATTTCTCCTTGATAGGTGATGTCTCACGTGGAACACATTGTGAAGACATCACCACATGGGACAAAGTAGGACCATGCCAAGCATCATGGAAACTGCAAACCCGTCCTGCCCAGGAGCAGCTGGTACTTCGTCTCTTGAAGGCTAAATGTCGCTCTGATATTCTTGAGAGGTTTGTGTTTCTCATCTTGAAACCCAGCCACCCACGAAGTGCCTTGGGAAAGTATACTGTTATTTATGAATGTTTAAATCATTTTGATTATTTTTTATTTCTTTAAAAAATATAAGCTCACCTATGTGTTGGATACCGAGAGGCCAGAGGCAGAGTTGATTGTGGTGACTGTTGGACCCTTGGCTGAACCAATGAAATGGAATCAACCATAAGTTAACAGATTATGTTACTTTGTTGACAATTGACAGCTAATTGCTCATGTAGTTAAGGCTAACACAATCAACCCTTTTTTGGTTTATTTTGCAGATAGGAAACGCCTGTTTTGAGCTTGGAAAGAAAGACTTGCTCAATCAAAGGTATAACACGGTTTTTTTCGGAATACACTTTTTTCCTTCTTGTACATTAGTGGGGCCTGGGCTCATATCAATGTTTTCCACAGGGAAGAACATTTGTGTTGCTGATCCGTATGTTGTGCCAACATGGCGACACCCAGCTTTATGCAACCCACTCTCAACTTTACCTAATTGCATGCTCTACTGGTTTCGTCACAAAATATATTTATTCCGGACGATTAAAGTTTTGTTTGAAACTTTTCCTTTTGTATAGAATGATGCTTTCATCAGAGACGCCATCTGTATTCATGTGTGGAAACCTGGGCACTTCCTGTTGGCTGTAAGTACTGATACTAACTGTGACGTGGATTTCACGAGGAACATTCTAAATTACTAATTTGTTTGTAGCCTTTATTTATCCAGGTAAAAGTTCCATTGAGATCAACGATGTCTTTTACAAGGGAGACCTAATAAATCTAATGCTTTTAAAAAGTAATTGTATTTTACATGACACTGTACTGTGATCGTCTTGCGTTGTGTTGTGAAGTGATGCTGTCATGCAATGCTGAGTTAAATGTGATTAACTGCAATTGTAGCTTTTGAAGCCAACACAGAGAGACAGTCTTTCTGGATTCCAAATGTGCACATGCACAGTTTGAATTTGGTGATCAGGAAACGAGAGAGCTGTTGAGGTCACTTGCAACAACTTTTGTTCAACAATTTGGTTCTCATTGTTGTTCATGTTCCGATGCCCTTGTGAGAGGTTTAGTTTTTTTTCACCAGATCAAGTTCGGATCTGTGTTTTAGCCTTTTTATGGTGCAAGGGAAACACACATCAATTTATTTCAAACTTAAAGTTAATATGATGACCATAACAATAACCATAAGAAACCTGCTTAAATGGAATGTTTGACTGCATGGAAATGTTCAAGAGAGTGTGCAGAGGTGGGAACTAACGAAGTACAAATACTTTTGTTTCTGTACTTAATTAGATAATGTGACAATAACACACAGACGAGCCCTTGGTGTGCACGTCATGCACCATACACGCAAACCACGAAAAATGTAAAGTTACATTGTAGTGTGATTACAAAGCCTATACTTTTTAAAGTAAAATGTTGTATCAGTACTTCTACTTTTACCAAATTATTTTTTTACACAAGTATCTGTACTTCTACTTCAGTAAAGAGTGTGTACTTTTGCCACCTCTGATGGTGTGTGTTGTGCATGAAAGAGGGCCATATTGATCATTTTGATAGCGACCTGTTTAGATCTTCATACAGCTGTGTTTTTCATTCTAGAAACCTTTCAGTCAATAGATGCTGGACCGTGGAAAGAGACGACTGGTTTGGAAATAGAGGTAATAGTATACCATTTGTATCCTTTATATTCAACAGAAATGTCAAACCATAACAAAACAACTAAATGCTTTCTGACATGCTCGGGTTTCCCCAGGCACCTGTATGGGAATGACTGTGGCATCTTCATGTTGATGGGAGGCTACGTGATTGGTCTGATTTCATTCTCTGTTGTTTTTAAGATAATAACATTAAATAATGTTTTTTCTTTCATAGTATGCCCTTTACACCATACTAGATGCACCCTATGATTTCACTATTGTAAGTTGATCTGGTCATTTATAGTAAACTCAAAATCCCATTATGACATTTAATCTGATTTACAGTGATAATATATTTCTTTCCTTTTTTAGACTGACATGCCAGCTTTGTGAAAATGGTGGTGTGTCATGCTAATGGACAATTTCGACCTCGGAAGGTGAGACCACTAAAATGTTGACGTTAGATCAACTTTGAAATGGTTAAAAAACACAATATTATACCTGCAATACCTTTATTATTTTCTTTGTTTAACCCTTTTTATTTGAGTCATGGCAAAATGTTTGCCCACTGGACGGAGACATCTAAAGCCCTCCTGCGAGGTGAGGTGCCTCCAGTGTTCAGAGAGAGGAAGAGGAAGGTGGATGACATCACTGAGGTCAGATTTGTATTGCAATCTATTTCACTTAAGTTGTGTTTGTATCTACTCTCATACTAAAGTTTCAATTTCATTATTTATTTCACCACTCTGTTTTTACAAATATATGTATTTTGTCAATATTTACTGCATTTATTCTTCCTCATGGTATCAGTATTTAGGACGATGTTGGAGGACAGTCCTTAAACTAAAGAATATGTTGAAAATATCATACCTCACTAAAAGTATGGTGGTTCCTGGCAATCGTCCCTTGTACTTTGAACATTCAGTTTTTTAGTTTTTTAGAAAGAGGAGCAACTTCAGCCTCATCCAGCTGATGTCTCAGTTGGAAAAGATGTGGAGAAAACAATGGAAGCGTAGGCTTGTTTACTAGTTCTATGCATCATATCCAAGGAGGACGCCCTTTCCTTGGGTTAGTCTGCCAAAAAGCTACTTAATGCTTAATATGTATCAGTGCAGTGGGTGTGATATATTTTCTCTCTCTTTTCCGTAGCCAACATCTAAGATCGTGCAGGACTGCAAGAAGGCAGCAGAATGGGTGGTGGCACACAAACATGTGTGCACCAGGGTGAGCAGTGAGCATGGGGGAAGCACGACTAAGAGAGGCTGTCAAGCTTTGGGAGGAAAAGCCTGACGAATGTGACGAGGATGAGATGGAGGCCATCTTGGAGCCATTCGAGTTTAGGTTTGAACAGATGGAAGACATGTGGACCTTCTTAAATGAGATCAGAGACAAAAGATGGTATCTGGCATTCTGCGAATGCATTTCTGTTGTTTGAATAAAGGGCAACAGGAAGTTGGAACACTTTGTCAGTTTTTGTGTGTTTTGCTTTGTTTTGTTTTTCAATGAAGCATTTGATCATTCCCCTTGATTATACCATGAACACCACAGAGGCATGTTGGTTTACTTTAAGATAAGCCTTTTATTGTCTCCCGCATCACACCACAAGGGCAATTAGGAGTCCATCAAGGGGATCAAGCAGAAAAAATAACTACCAAATATGAAAATAATTGAAATGTTAATACACAATGGAATCTAAAATGGACATCATTTCTAGCAAATTGTTTAATATGCAGATTCTTAATCCAATAGTGTAGTAAAGAAAGAAATAAAGTATGTAGGAGTGAAGTGAAACAGTATTGTAATAGCAAACAGTAATTAGACTATAGAGCTGTAAGTAACATAATTATACATAACATTGTCAGGCTTATGACATAAATAAGAGGCTAATAATTTTAAGAAAATAAATATGGTTTTAACTAACTTCTACTGTCCTCTTGAGTGGTGTCATGCTGACATAGTTACAATATGTATCATAAAAGGAGACAAATCATCTTGTTATATAAAATACCCACAGCTGTCGGTTAATCATATCATCTGTAGTATATCGTCTTTATTTTTATGTTATTATTCAAAGATAAATAAGGAAGTGTTATATGGCAGAGAGGTTTCAGCTCTGATTATAACATCAAAGAGGCTTAATGTTTTTTATTATTTTTATTTCACTATAGCTATGTGGACGGTGTCAAGGTCTAATTTTGACCGAATTAATCAGTGTAACTAAAATACAAGATGTCGTCTTGTATTTTACAAGATATATATAAATATATACGATTTTATTTCGTATTTGCGTGCATTTCCTGTTTCGGAACTGTTACTGTACTGATATTAACTACAATACAAGGTGTCCCTATATATATATATACATATACACGCGGCGGAGGTGTATATATATATATATATACACGCGGCGGAGGTGGGGAGGTTCCAGCTGGGAACCTCCACCCGTTGCGGGACCCGTGGGACCCCTGGACGGTGGGTCTTGGTCACGCTTCATATCGGCCGGCCTGGGAAGGAAGAGACACGCAGAGTGGGGGAAGTCCCCCACCCCAACTTTTGGGGGCCCTCCAAGCAAGATTTTGTTTGGGGGCCCCACTCACTCTAGCGCGTTCTCACTACACACAACACGGAACCAACTTTTGTCTATGATGTTAGTATGAGCACACATATTGTACAAATAAGCATGTAAACTCTAAAGTGGGACCTGAGAACAGCAACACAGTCTTGAAATTGTCTACAAATAACTACCTAGGCTATAACTAATGACTATATAAACTCAGTGACCAGAAATAGAGAAACTCCTCAGTGACATATGTTTTGTTGTTGTGGCTCTGGAGTCTGTACTCCAGCACATTAGATTTGAAATGAAACAAGGACTATGAGGTTAAAGTGCAGACTGTGACAAAGTATTACATATGACTACTTTATTGAAGTGTATGTTCATTTGTCCAATATTATTTAATATAATACTAATATTTGATTCCCCATTTTAGGGGATCAAAAGTAATCTGACAAATGAACATACATTTGAATAAAGTAGTCATATCAGATAGCACTGATGAACTGACAGTACAGAATAAACAGACTGATAAAGTGACCATCACTGTTCAAAGATAGATCTTTTTTAATAAAAAACACTCAACACTTAAACTAAATAGAATATATAAATAGATCCAAAAATACCTTTAAAGGATTAAATAATATGTGCAAAACAAACTGCTTAACAATAAAATGAAATGTAAAAAAACAAATGCAAATACAAATGTTCCTCTCGTACGTACAGTCAGAATTGTTCTCTTCTTGCCTTCCTGGAGGCAAAGTCATTGATGACCTGATCATAGGAGATCTGGCTGCCAATCTGGTGGTTTATGCTGATTATTGCCATTCCACTGACGCGATCCTGGGCCATGGAGGACCTCAAGTATGTTTATATCAGTTTGAGCTTCGAGAAGCTTCTCTCTGCGGTCGCCACTGTCACTGGAAGAGTACAGACTATTCTCAGTGCTATCCAAAGATTTGGATAGATCTCAAACAGCTCGTTTTCATTTAAGAAGGTAAGCATCTCCAATGTGGTCCTATCTTCTCTGGGAAGCTCTGGAAGGCTTCGCATCTCCATGGCTAGCTCTCTCCAGTCAACGTCTGCCTCTTCGCCACAGGTCAGTGGTTTTCCCAGCAGGGCACATTGGTCTGTAAGTGACTCGTCATCCAGATTATGGAAGTTCTGAAGCACTCCAAACTTGTCTCTTTCTTCCCCCAGGGACTTGAATCTGTCCTCCAAAGACTGGATGCCACAGTCCACCACAACATTAAAGAATCCTGTTTCCAGTCTCGTCATGGCATCAGCCACTGCCTCGTCAGCAGCCTCTTTTTGCTCCGCTGCCTCTTTTCTTTCAGCACTGCCTCAACATTCATATTTCCACAGAGCTCTTTTGCTGTGGCCTGAGCATCTGTGAATCCAGTGGTAACCTACATCGCTGTAGGTTACCAGCGATGCTTTGGTTTTGTCTAAGAGACTGACCGCAACATCCAGCTGCATGTTGACAGAATGAAGCAGCTTGCTAACTGTATTGATCTTTGACAGAATATCATACCAGACAACAGTGCAGATTTGGAATCTTAATGATCCAATTTCTTCTGCCAGGGATTGGGCCTCAATTCTGACCATGAGATAATTTGCGTTTTCCCCCACCTCTAGCAAAGCCTCCCTGACCTTATCCATTTGGTAGCGCAACGGCTCAAAGCTATTCACTCTGCTCTCCCACCGCGTCTCACTCCAGGACTTGAGAGTGATGTCCACATGTTTTTTCACGATGGTCCACCTCTGTGGAGAACCTGAAAACAAGGTGTACAGCTTCTGAACATTACCAAAGAAGCAAGTAGCATCTATTGATCCTTTGGCTGAATCCGCCACCATCAGATTCAGTGTGTGGGCTGCACAAGGAACATACAGAGCTCAAGGATTCTTCTCGAACAGCCTGGCCTGCACCCCTTTATTTATGCCCTTCATGTTTGCACCATTGTCATATGATTGTCCTCTGCAGTCCTCAAAGGGGATCTGCAGCTCCTCCAGCCTGTTCAAAATGAGTGTGGACAAACCAAGCCCCGTGGATTCAGGGGCTATGAGGAACCCCAGAAAGTGCTCCCTGATCTCAGTCTTTTTCTTCACTCACTGTTCAAATCACAACAGTCATCTGCTCCTGGTGGCTGACGTCTGGGGTGCAATCCAAAATGATGGCAAAATACTTGGACTCTTTGATTTCATCCACCATTGCTGCAAGTATTGTGTCACTGATACAGGAGATGAGTTCATTTTGGATTGTTTTACCCAAGTATGTAGTGTAATTCCCTCCACTGTCAACGCGTCTGATGTGTTCTTTCAGAACAGGGTCAAACTTGGCAATTAGCTCAACTTCTTCGAGGAAAGTAGGCGTAATGGTACTGCTCTCAACTTCAATGGGTACATAAATACCTATAGGGAAATTAAGAAGGAGAAAAAAGTTGTTGTTACTTGACATGTTTACAAGTTGATGTTCCTGGCAATGAACACCACAGTTGAATGATTGAACACAATAGTAATAATAATAATAATAATAATAATAATAATAATGTGGTGACGTTGATGGAACTGCTATGGAATAAAGAGGTATATAATTGTTTAATATATGACTATAGGACTGACTCTAGATCAGCTGTCTTTTCACCACTATGGCGCTGCTTTTGAGATAGCTCCATAGTGCTGATCCAGAATCAGTCCTTAAAAACAGGTATCATCAAACTCCTGCATGACAAATATTTATTATAAGCAATGAACAGCGAGCTTTCTCAATAGAACTTCAACAAATGGCAATTGTAGCTAGCTCTGTGGGCTTAATCTATACACTTAACACAGAACTTACCAGCATTGTCTGAGGCGGTTTCTTGGATGACATCGGAGTCACTGGTGCCAACAGCTGACCTTGTACTAACAACAGTGGTGGAGGTTGATGGACCTGCTATGGAAAAAAGAAATATATCATTTGTAATGTAATGACTTAATTTTCCAAATTCAGAAAGCTCTCACTAATTGGGCCCATTTGAACTCACCAACAGTGTCCTCAGTGGACGTTGTGCTGGCACCTGCTGTGGGCTTCCAAAGTACTTCAGAAGTGCTCCTGAGGAGAGTATGTTACAGAGTTAACCTTTATGGAAACAGACTTGAAATGGAACATAAAATTGAACATACTGGCTTTATATAGCTAATTCAATAATTGGTGTGCCAATGAATACTTGCATTTACATGAACGTAGAACCCAGAAAATGATGTTTAGATAGTACTTTATTATGGGGAAATTGTTTTATTTGGTCAAAATATGAAACAAGCACATATACCAAGCTAACATTAGCTACGAGTGTGACTTGCTGCCAGCGCAAACCTTTTCTAAAGTTAATAGCATCGCTATAATGATATGATAACTTGGCTAGTTAGCTAGCTGTAACGTTAGCTAGAAAGTGAATAGTAGTAAGTAAGTTAGATAACTTAGTTATCCAACTATTGTTAGTGGGACACAGGACAGGAGACACAGCCATACTATGAAGTTACATACATTTAAGTTTTCTCTTTTTTGATCACCAGAGGCGTATGTCCTTTTTTTGTCAGACATCATGCAAACTCCCCCACAATTGAACGGTCATGGTGGTGCGCCCTGCAAGCACTGCACTCATTAGCGCTACTGCTGGCAGGGTGTTGCAGTGCAACAATAAACCCGCGCATCAAAACATGTGTTAAAATTAGGGCTGTCAGTCGATTAAAATATTTTATTTAAAATATTTTATATAAAATATGTGTGCGCGTTCTCTCTCTCGCTCGCTGGCGCCACACATACACACACACCCTCCTACACACACACCCTCCCGGGCCTCCCGATGGCCAGTCGGTGCAGGAGCGGGGCTGTCAGCATCAGCTTGTAGATGGTATTTTAAACTCGATGCGCTCTGAAACTACGGGGCGGCCAAGGACAAAAAATACACATGCGTTAATCGCGTTAAAATAATTTGTGGCGTTAATTTACGTTAACGCGTTAACTTGACCAGCCCCAACCAAAATGTTCTTCATTTTTTTCTAGGGAGCCCCTTGGTGGCTGCGGGGCCCTAAGCGGCCGCTTATGTCGCTTAATGGGTCGGGCCGGCCCTGATAAGGAGTATGACCTTTCCTTCTGGCAGAATCTACACATCAGCCCCATTGAACACAGCCTAGTCGTGCCAGCCTATACAACACATGAGGGGCAGAGATTTACTGTGTGTGTGTTGCAACTTGCTATATAGTGACAGGGGGGACATGTCCCTCCCACTTTTCAAAATCCCGTTTGTTTCCCCCCACTTCACAAATATGTTATTATTTTTTAACACATGCCGTCATCGCCACGGAGGAGCACACAGCCTCTGTTGCGGCTTTCACACCAGCGCTTTTCAGTTTCTAGCTCCGAGCGGGAGCTTTTCTGGTTCAGCTCCGGTTTCCCTTTTGAGCTCCCGCTCTGTTCACACCGCCCACTGGCGCCCCAGAGCTGCCCCTGCTGCGTCATGACGTCACCGTTTACATCGCTGATTTGCGATCAACGGCAGCCATTACGGCGCTCACAAAAACAACAACAACTGCGTCGGGTCGATGATCGTGTTGCCTTTAATCACACGAAGCCAAAATAAATTGAACGACTTCTCCAACCTTATACTTTGCTCCAAAGTGCCGTGGTTCATTGTTTATTAAAGTGTTTCTGCAGCATTTACCGACCGCTGCAGGGCTGGCTGCTCTTCCACGGGAGTTTATTCTCCCGTTAGCTCCCGGTTAGCTCACACTGCAGCGGCCGCTCTAAAGTATTCACTGTCCGACTCACACAAGCAGCTGATGCATATCCCCAGTTCCCCTTAGCCTAAGTGAATGTGTGTCAGTCTGAATTGACACTGTTTGGAATCACAACGCTGTTATGAAAGTTTCTCTGGTATAAAACGGGTGATGTTGGCATAGCAACCGAAGCTAAACTGACTACTTGCATCCGATAGCTGCAATAATACAAAACAACACGTCTGTCTCTCTCCACAGTGATCGATAACAGTGAACGGATGGTCAAAGTAAGGTACAAATAAACAGAACCACACGAAGCCTGGTTAGTGCTGCCTGACTTTATATGTGTTTATAGGCACTACTGCTTGTAGGCAGGCATGTCAGTCGACCCATGTTCAGGGGAGGTGGGTTTAGTTTCCTGCACGCCTCGACGTAAGAGAGACGTAAGCGACGTCGCCTCTTAGCTCCAAAGCTCTTGCCTCTGGACCGACAATTTTTTGGAGCTGGAAATGAAGCGGATTCCGGAGCTAAGAGCCGGCGCCGCTGCGGTGTGAACAGGAAACCCGGCACTTTTCAGGCTCTAGCTCCGAGCCAGAGCTGAAAAGGCGCTGGTGTGAAAGGGGCATGTGAGCGAGCGAGACAGAGAGAGCTAGAGAGCACACCTATTTCATATAGTTGTACAAAATAAAGTAAGAATAAACAAGTTAAACTGATTTGTTATTGGTTGTGATCATATTCTAAAGATGTTTGGATTTTTGAAAAGTATACATCTCCCTTTCATCTGAGTGTTGAGAGCTGTATCCATATATTCATTTTGTGCTCAAAGTGCACCAGATTGATGCATTTCACTTCAACATTTAAAAAACATCTTCCCGGGGGTGCATGCCCCCGCGGATCCCCCTAGAAGAGGTGAGGCCCACACCCAAATAAAGCAGGTTAAAATAATTAAATTGCATACATTTTCTTTTAGTAAACCCTGAAAACGGGTCCCACAGACCCAAACAGCACACAAAGGTTAAGGGTTAGCATATACTAATGTTAAAATGTGCTACACTGCAAACACATTTAAAAAAAAGTAACAGTAGCTCACAACTTGTTTTATTTTTTGAAACTAGCTCTCATCCTGAAAAAGGTTGGAGACCCCTGCTCTATAGGGTGTAGTAGAGTGGTGCAGGAATCTGTCATAAAACCTGGAAATGAGTTTCACCTCTTTTGATTCCCTTCTCAGTAAATCCCCTACTCTTGAATGTCCAACATTTGATTCGTGTGATAGTACTTTTTAGAACAAGAGACTAAATGATCAGACATCATCAGGCCGTCTTTAGATTATCGATGGTGTATAGTTCCTTTATCCTGGCAATAACATCTTCAAAAATGTAAGTATCATTACGTTTCTTATGTAATCAGTCAGGATGAGTATCTCTTCATTTTGGAAGTCCTCTAAATTATATTCTATAATCCCTATAAACCCACAAACATACATGATGCATTATTGTCAGCTTTTAGATACAAATACTGTTACCATTTGATTGTTGTGTGTATTAAACCATACAGATATGTAGATGAAGATTTGCCAGGATTATAAATTATATTTTTGTATTTAATCTGACACTGCTGAGCAGGAGTAGCTCTTAAAGTGGAACACACCCTAATGTCCACTCAGACCTCCAGAGAAGAGACACGGTAGTGTCAACATCAGCCAATCAGCTGCCGACACCAGTCCTCAACAGTTAGCTGTGTGTGTGTGTGTGTGTGTGTGTGTGTGTGTGTGTGTGTGTGTGTGTGTGTGTGTGTGTGTGTGTTAAAGTAGGGTTGTGCAGGGCTGATTTCATGGTTAATTGATCATAGGCATCCCAGGCCTAACCCTCATGACAGCTGCAAGAGACACTGCCCCCCAACACTTGCTCGCTCGCTCGCTCACACACACACACACACACACACACACACACACACACACACACACACACACACACACACACACACACACACACACACACACACACCGTTCTTGCTCCAGTCTATAGTTTCTCTCTTCCTCCTCCCTTCCTCCCTCCATCTTCTCCTCCCTCTGTATTCTCTCTTTTTTCTGTCTGTCTTGTTCTCTCCCTGCCCTTTTCACCAGAATGGCTTCATGTCCTTCAAGCTCGTTTTACAGTCACATGTTGTCATTTCATAAAGTAGTTTAATAAACACGTTTAATATGGCCATTCAATGAATTGAAAGTTTGTTCCTACTTGGTAGTTACAACACTTGAACAATGCATCTTTATTATTCAATGCAACATTCTCAAAGGTATGCCTCACAACTGCTCAAATCGCCGGAGCTGTATTAGATTAACATTAACATGCTTATTGTAGTGGTAAGTGCACTGAATGCGGCCTGTAGCACCATCCTCTTGATGGAGCATATGTGTGGGCTGGACCTGTATTTTACAGGAAAAGAGTGAGCAGAGGGTTGTCGATTCTTGTTCTGTTTTCTGTGACTATCTTCCTCACACTCTCATGCTACGTTCACACCGGACGCGATGCGAATATTCGCTTTGCTCTAATCGCTCGAGGTTCACGGCGGCTGCCAGCTGTGTTTACTCGCATCATTCAAACAAGACGTGCTGGCTCGGGAGCGACAACTACAACAAAATTAACATATTTTACCGTGATTAAATTGTAATACACGTTTCTAAATGATGCCGACGTAACAACATACTGATACCGGTTAGTAAAAACCATGAAGTAATGCTTGACAAGTCTGCAGACAGACGGCAGGCGAAAAACCTTTTAGAATGCTTGTTTTCTGAATGGAGATTGGGTCGACCAGGCTAAGCTAACGTTGTATATGCTCATTCCACTCATAACAACGAGCTACAGACATAAATAAACCAGCGACTGTATTCGCCATGACACAGACAGTCTGTGGTTTGTACTTGTTTAACTTTTCTACAGTTTCTGAACAGATATGAGGAGCTGTGATCTCTGTGTGCTAACTGCTAATGGCTGATGTTTTCTGGTTGAACGTCAGTGACGGCAGGCTGAGATCCTCACCGCTGATTGGCTTCCGCGAGAACGCGTCACGTGAATTTGACGCTCGAGTTGAAAAAATTGATCTC
Source organism: Champsocephalus esox (assembly GCA_036324585.1). Lineage (NCBI taxonomy): Eukaryota > Metazoa > Chordata > Actinopteri > Perciformes > Channichthyidae > Champsocephalus > Champsocephalus esox. The sequence continues at coordinate 52,138,753 of CM070479.1, forward strand.
TTGCGTTTGACGCGGCACCGTTCAATCTGTCCGCATATCTCCATTGACGTTACATGTAATCGCGCCGCCCCCAAACATTGCATCGCGTCCGGTCTGAACACAGCATCAGACTTTCAGTTGCTTGCGCTGCTAAAGAGACGTGCTACCATGGAAACCAAACAATGGTGTAGCTGTATTAAAGTCAGAGTGGAAACAGTCCTGAGTAAATCTGATTTTGTCAGAAATCGGGAGAAATATGACCCCGGGAGGAAACCGGGAGAGGGTTATGAAATCGGCAGTATCCCGTGGAAATCTGGAGGGTTGGCAAGCACTGGATACAGAAAGGCTTTTATTGTGAAGCAGTCACAGGAAACGTGTGTTTGTCACACTAACCACACATGTTCTTCATTAGTAATGTGTCTAGTCTAGAAGAAAACATCAGAACAACTTGTAATATGTCAGGAATAATCAATCAATCAATCAATGTTTATTTATATAGCCCAATATCACAAATGTTACATTTGTCTCAGTGGTCTTCACAGTGTGTACAGAATATCAGTATGACAATACGACACCCTCTGTCCTTAGACCCTCACATCGTACAAGGAAAAACTTCCAAAGAAAACCCAGTTTAAAGGGAAAAATGGGAGAAACCTCAGGGAGAGCAACAGAGGAGGGATCCCTCTCCCAGGACGGACAGACGTGCAATAGATGCCGTGTGTAAATTGAAAAGATAATACATTTGCAACATAGGTAGTCCAAATGTTTGGAAATGCATGTGTGTATAATAGGAAGATGAATCCACGAGGATATCCATCCAGGACCTATGATCCAGGACCACAGCCACGACTCAAGATCCATCGCTCGCGATCCAGGACACAGGACCGCAGGATCATCCATGACTCCGGATCCCAGCATATATAGACCCCAAAAAGAAAGACATTTGGGTAAGCTGGGTTAATCGGAACATGAGAGTACACAGGTATAGACAGAGAGAAGGAAGAAGTAAGATGTCCCCCGACAAACTAAGCCTATATCAGCAAAACTAGGGGCTAAATCTAATCAGCCCTAACGATAAGCTTTATCAAAAAGGAAGGTCTTAAGCGCACTCTTAAAAACGGATAGGGTGTCTGCCGCCCGAACACAAACTGGAAGCTGATTCCACAAATGTGGAGCTTGATAAGAAAAGGCTCTGGCTCCCATTGTACTTTTAGAGACTCGAGGAACAACCAACAACCCTGCATTCTTGGAACGCAATGGCCTTGTAGGACAGTAGGGTATAATGAGTTCTTTAAGGTAAGATGGCGCCTGCCCATTAAGGGCTTTGTAGGCGAGAAGAAGAATTTTAAATTATATCCTGTGTTCTATAGGGAGCCAGTGTAAGGCAGCCAGAACAGGAGTAATGTGGTCCCTTTTCCTAACTCTGGTTAGTACACGAGCCGCAGCATTTTGAATCAGCTGAAGCGACTTGATTGACTTCTTGGTACTCCCTGATAGTAAAGAGTTACAATAATCCAGCCTAGAAGTAACAAATGCATGGACAAGTTTCTCTGCATCGTTTTGAGGCAAGATATGCCTGATTTTTGCAATGTTACGTAGATGGAAGTAGGCGGTCCTTGAAATTGATTTTATGTGGGCGTTAAAGGATGAATCCTGATCAAATATAACACCAAGATTCCTTACAGTCTCACTGGAGGCCAAATTAATGCCATCCATAGTTAGTATATCTTGAGATAATTTGTTTCGTAGATTCTTCGGGCCAAGTACAATAACTTCAGTTTTGGTCGTGTTTAACATCAAAAAGTTTAAGGTCATCCACGTTTTTAAGCCCTTAAGGCAGTCTTGAATTTTATTTAGATGATTAATTTCATCAGGCTTGATTGACAAATATAGTTGAGTATCATCCGCATAACAATGAAAGTTTACAGAATGATTCCTTATAATATTGCCTAACGGAAGCATAAATAATGTGAACAAAATAGGTCCGAGCACTGAGCCCTGTGGCACTCCATGGCTAACTTTGGTTTGCGTGGAAGATTCATCGTTGACACGTACAAACTGAGAGCGTTCAGATAGATAGGACCTAAACCAGCCTAAAGCAGTTCCCTGTATGCCAACCAAGTGCTCTAGTCTTTGCAATAGGATATCATGGTCGATAGTATCAAATGCAGCACTGAGATCGAGCAAAACAAGAATAGAGACAAGTCCCTTGTCTGAGGCTATTAGAATATCATTTGTGACTTTAACCAGAGCTGTCTCTGTGCTAAGATGTGTTCTAAAGCCAGACTGAAAATCTTCAAATAAATCATTGTTTTTTAAGTGATCACACAACTGTTTCGCGACCGCTTTCTCAAGAATTTTTGAGAGGAACGGAAGATTAGAAATAGGTCTATAGTTGGCTAAAACCTCTGGATCGAGGTTGTGCTTTTTAAGAAGCGGTTTTATCACTGCTACTTTGAATGATTGTGGAACATAGCCTGATAATAAAGACATATTCATAATATTTAATAAAGAAGTGCAAATTAATGGAAAAACTTCCTTCAACAGCTTAGTTGGAATTGGGTCTAACATGCATGTTGATGGTTTAGAAGAGAGAATCATTGAATGTAATTGTTCAAGGTTAATGGCTTTCTAGTTTACTATCTAGTGTAATATTAGAACTTACGATTCCGGGAGCTGTTGATAACACTATACTGGTCGAAGGCAAGAGGTTATTAATTTTGTTTCTAAGAGTAACAATTTTATCGTTAAAAAAGCACATAAAATCATTACTACTGAGTGCTATGGGAATAGAAGGCTCAATGGAGCTGTGGCTCTCTGTCAGCCTGGCTACAGTGCTGAAAAGAAATCTTGCATTATTCTTATTCTCATCTATTAATGAACAGTAGTATGCTGCTCTCGCTTTACGCAGTGCTTTCTTATATTCATTGAGAGTAATATGTCAAATTAAACGAGATTCTTCAAGTTTAGTGGAACGCCATATCCTTTCAAGTTGTCTAGATTTTTGCTTTATTTTGCGGGTTTCGGCATTATGCCATGGAGCTAATCTATGTTGTTTTATTTTCATCTTTATTTTTATCTTCTTTTTCAAAGGAGCAACAGAGTCTAATTTTATTCGCAGCGCATCTATAGCACTATCAACAACATGATCAATTTGGGGTGGTGTACATTTTGTATAAGTTTCCTCCCTTACATGCAGACATGCTATCGAGTTAAGTATTGGTGGAATCTCTTCCTTAAATGTGGCTATAGCACTAACGGATAGGTTTCTGCTGCAAGAGCTTTTGACTAATGCTTTGTAGTCTAGTAACAGTACTTCAAAAGTTACTAAGAAATGGTCGGATAAAGCAGGATTATGCGGTTCGACTAATCGTTGCTCAATTTCAATACCATAAGTCAGAACAAGGTCGAGAGTGTGATTATAACAGTGGGTTGGTTTATTTACACTCTGACAGAAACCAACAGAGTCGAATAGAGAGTTAAATGCAACAGTAAGGCTATTTTTATCATCGTCAACATGAATATTAAAGTCACCTACGATAATTACTTTGTCTGTTTTAAGAACCAAAGTTGATAACAACTCAGAGAATTCTGATAAGAATTCTGAATAAGGACCTGGTGCACGATACACTGTAACAAATAAGATTGGCTGCAAAGTTTTCCAGGTTGGATGCGTAAGACTAAAAACGAGGCTTTCAAAAGAGGTATAATTACATTTTGGTTTAGTATTGATAAGTAAACTTGAGTCAAAGATTGCTGCAACTCCACCTCCTCGGCCCGTGCCTCGAGCAATATGAGTGTTGACATGGCTGGGTGGAGTGGCCTCATTTATGCTGACATATTCTTCATGTCTCAACCAAGTTTCAGTCAGACAGCATATGTCAATATTATAATCTGATATAAAATCATTTACCAATATTGCTTTAGATGCTAGAGATCTTATGTTTAAGAGACCACATGTAATCTTCCTGTTTTGTTGCACTGTAGTAGTTGTTACATTTACTTTTATTAGGTTATTATGTATGACACCTCTATTAGGTTTTACCTTAAATTGTCCTTGGGCAGACACACACACCGCTAATATTGGGTATTTTATTGGGTTCGGGATTCCTATGGGTGACTGCCTAGGAGAGAGCGCAGAGAAGCGTGTAAGACTGCGACTCTGCCTCCTGGTCTCAACTCCAGTTTGTCATGGATTAAGTCCACAAAGCCCTGAAACGTTTGCCGAAATGAGATCTGCACCTTTCAAAGTAGGGTGAATGCCGTCTCTCTTAATCAGACCAGGTTTTCCCCAGAAGGCTGTCCAATTATTTACGAAGCCCACATTGTTTGCTGGGCACCACCAAGACAACCAGCGCTGAAATGATGACATGCGGCTATACATGTCATCATTGATCAGATTGGGGAGGGGACCAGAGAAGATTACGGTGTCCGACATTGTTTTAGCATAACTACACACCGACTCCACATTAAGTTTGGTGCATTCTGATTGGCGTAAACGAACATCATTACCACCGACGTGAATAACAAACCCGAAAAGAGTGTAGGCAACTGTGGAGTTACAGTCGCTAAGAGAAGGAGAGTTGTGAATGCTTAAGCTGTAGAAACGTGTGATTACAACGTCAGGCAGTTGCCGTGATCAAGAGTTTTAAAACGATCGATTAAGTTTAAGTTAATATGCTATCAGCAACAGAACAGACACACGGGATACCCGGAGATGACAACAACAACCGGAAGTTACAACGTGCAACGTGCTCACCGCAATAGGTTCCTCCTTCAATAAAGGTAGAGTGAGCTGCAACAGAATCAACTCCTGATACCAGGTCCCACTGACATTCTGATCTAGATCCATGCTGGGGTTAGTTTGGTTCACAGTTGGTTCAACTTGTTAACCGCTTAAAGAGCCTGTGACAGCATCCCAACAACTGTTGTGCAATGAAATATTGGGCTACTAGTCATCTCGAACCATCAGTTTAAAAAAGAAAAAGCGATACCGTTCCGTTAAATATCAATAATTTCGAACATCGCGGGAAATTCCTTCGACTCATTTTGCAGTTTTGTGGGAAGCCGGAAGTGACGTCAATGCGGGAACGCTTCTCTGTGCGGCGAGAGAGCCAAACACGGACAAAGTGTGTTGTCATGCGTAGAAATGGTGAATTACTGAGTTTTGGCACCTTAATAACATTGTGATGAAGTTGACTACAGTATATTCATATTCATCAGTGCTTTCATGTCAATTCGGCGAACATAAACATAAATGATCGTGGTGAAGATGATGATTACATTAGGATTAAAAATCGGGAGTGAGAGCTGCTGAATTTTCTCCCGTCAGATGTGATGTAAAAAGAAATCGATTATTTTTGTAGTTGTAAACTCAAGTGGATGAAACTACATTTATTAGTGCTTTCATGTCAATTCGGCGAACATATGAACACATTAAATGATCGTGAGGATGATGATTACAAATCGTTTGTTTGTGCCGGTCTGCATTTCCTGATGAGAAAACAAACCGATGCTTTTTGTAGTTGTAGTACACTAACATGGATGAAACGTGTGGTTTTTTTACCACAATGTTGGGGAAATTAATGGATAAAATGCACGGATTATTTTTATTATTATTATTCCCACTCCGATCGGGACACGAGGTCCACCGTTTCCCCGCTGCGAGGCTCCCTCCATTGACAGTTTACGTGGGCTGGGTGCAGAGTCACTAGCACAGGGGTCTTCAACAAAAATTCAACGAGGACCAGTAAGAGAAAATGTCCCCATGCAAAGGTCCGGAACATCAAAATGTCTAACTTTCTTCATGAATTAGTGTGATATATATTGAAGTAGCTGCAGCTTTATCAACGTCTGCATGTAATCAACAGCTGACTGCCAATCAAATAAAGTACAATTCAAAAACAACATTATTTATTGTCTATTAACATTGAACTACACAGATATACAGTAAATACTGTGGATATGTGTAATGTTCCTCTCGGGCTGCATTTAAAAATAAAATAGAGAAAATAAATAAAATAGCTTTTGAAAATATGTGCATCTTAAAAGTGCTTAATTTTAGATAGATAAAATAAAGTGTAGCAGCAGCTTGAGAGTCCCTTTGTCTTTGTTAACCGTTTCACATCATGACTTAACAGTTTCAGACGATTATAGAACAATATCAGTCTTTACACATCATAACAATTGAACAGTTTCAAAGTTTCTCTTTCTTTCCCTCTTATATTGCAGTCCCCCACTCACTTTGTTTAAATTCAGTGTGAGAATTGAGCTTGAGCTTGTCCTGCCAGGAGTTTGTAAATCTGGGCTGACATGGAGTCAAGTTGTACTTTTTACAGTACAGGCTTCTACAGATGACATTTTTTTATGGATTTTTTGTCAAAGCACTTAAGCTATTCATTGCTATCGGGATGTTAAGAACATTCCATGGAATATAACAAAAAGTGTATCTCGAGCCGGTTTCTGAAACTTACCTACCCCACTTTTAGTTAAAAATCAAGGGTTTTTATTATTATTTACAGCAGGGGTGGGGAACCTTTTTTCTTTCAATTTGTACAACATCCTCCGAGGGTCGTACAAATTATTGAACTCAAGCTTTGCTTAAAATATTGAAGTTAAAAGCATCAATCTGGTGCACTTTGAGAGCAACATTAAGAGATCTATGGATACATCTCTCAACACCCATATGAAACAGAACTGTAAGCATCTTTTTGGATATTTTACAAATCACTCCCCTTTTAAACTCTATTCTTGTTATTTTTAACAACTTTTTTGTTACTGTCATATAGTATTTTATACCAGTTTTTCATTTAGTCTCATTAATAACTATAATGACCATATCAAGGTGTGCCTTAACCTCACTGAGCTGAGGATATTTGAGCCTCTCAGGAGATAGCTCTCTTCCACCTGGTTGTAGAAAAGCTCTTTAAATTCGTTAGCATACAGATGTAGCACTCCAGATCAGACTCAAATGGGTGTGTCCCAGTCAAAAACCCAGCGGATGCCAGGGGCTGGGGGTGTTGCCAAATTGCTAGAGGGCGTTGCCCAATTTCCCCATTTGTTCAATTACAAGATTTAACCATGAGATGGCGCTTCATTCACAAAATACACAATGGGTGTTGTAGAAACATCAATGTTTTAGATCAAATAAAGTATATAGTTTTCTTTATGCAGTATATTTCTTGTAATATTGTACAGTAGATTGAAGTAAATCAACTTATAAATTAAGATAAGATAAGATGGACCTTTATTAATCCCGTGGGGAAATTCAGTAGTTCAAACAGCAACAGGGTGAGAGTGAAAAACAGGACAGCACAGATTCACACAGATTAATAAAATCAAAAATAAAATGAGCGATAAAAATAATAATAATGAGAAACTATGAAATAAGAAATGAATAAAACAAAAATCTAATTATCATATCATATATTATAATGTATTGTATTATTAAGTAATATCATACATTAACCCCATTATAGCAGATGCCATATTAAATGGATGAACACATGTATGCATCAATAATTACAACAGAATATTTCTAAATACAAGTTGTAAAAATACTTATATGTATTTAATATTAACCCTTTGGAGTCGACCGTCACGCCGGCGTGATCAGATCACATGACCTGTTCAAGCCGGTGCCGCATAAAAACAACAGTCCGGACAACATTGCGTGTGTTTCTGTCGAAAGTACTGGCTTGAGACTATATACCAGTCTTTGTTTCATGCAAAAAGACCCAGTAAACACGGAGATACGATGATATAAAGTTAATACATTTCAAAAGTATGAAATATGGAAGCACATATTCGAATATCTTCGCCGTATTTTATCATTTTACGAAATGGAAAATACTGGAAACTGTAGATCCTGCTCAACAGGATGTATATGTGTATTTCTGTCGAAAGTACTGGCTTGAAACAACTATATGCCAGTCTTTGTTTCATGCAAAAATACCCAATAAACACGGACATACGATGATATAAAGTTAATACAGATATATTTCAGAAGTATGAATAATGGAAGCACATGTTTTAATATCTTTGCCGTATTTTATCATTTTACGAAACGGAAAATACTGGAAACTGTAGATCCTGCTCAACAGGATGTATATGTGTATTTCTGTCGAAAGTACTGGCTTGAAACTATATGCCAGTCTTTGTTTCATACAAAAATACCCAATAAACACGGACATACGATGATATAAAGTTAATACAGATATATTTCAGAAGTATGAATAATGGAAGCACATATTTTAATATCTTCACCGTATTTTATCATTTTACGAAACGCAAAATACTGGAAACTGTGGATTCTGCTCAACAGGATGTATTTACCAGGGAGGGGGTGAGGTAATCAGTTAAACGGAGTGATACGAAACGAGACGAAGAGGGACGGCGGGAACCGAAGAGAGACTGCGGGAAATGGAGAGAGACGAAGATATACGAAGAGAGGCGGCGGGAAATGGAGAGAGACGAAGAGAGACGAAGAGAGACGGCGGGAAATGGAGAGAGACGAAGATATACGAAGACAGGCGGCGGGAGACGAAGAGAGGCTGCGTGAGACTGCGATTGAAGTAAAGTGACAGACAAACATTGATAATTTAGATATAGTTAGATAGATTTAGAGTTGTGAAGACTCAACTATGATGAAGAGAACTCTGAACGTGAGTCAAGCTTTAAGCTTGTTTTTTGACATGGAGGAGGAGGAGGAATCTGTGATGTTGTCCTCTGTGTCATAGTTGACAGAAACCGCTTTGAAGCGTGGCACAGATAAAGACAGAAAATTGAAAAAGACAGATTGTTGAACATAATGTGTATATATATATTTGTATTATATTTATAATAACACTTTTGCCTTATCAGAATGAAATCCCATGCTACCTCAATTAAACTTTCACATTATCATAGTCACATCCCATGTATATATTTCCAGCTTTTAAATGGTTTCGTTGTGTATGTTTGTGTTATGAAAAATAAAATCATTTTCAAAATCTGTTTTTACGTTTTTTTTGTGATTTTGGGTCCAAAATGTTCATATAGTAGAAGATCACTGCTCTAAACAAAGTCAAAAATCCTACATCCAAACGAAATAAATATAATTAATTATGATGAATACGTTACATACATTTTCACTCTTACACACGGATATTCTCCTTTTGCTCTCATGATAAATCTACTAAAACAAAGTATGTCATGTATATTTAGTTTTCGTTGATGAGACGAGACGGACTGAGGTGTTAATGATGGACTATCGGACATTCAAAATGCAGCATATTTCCCCCAAGTGTCTGTCAAAATGCATTTTACGTTTCTAACTTGCAATATCATTATTTCCGCTCTCTTCAGAAAAGCGATCTCCCATGTGTGCGGGGGAATCACAGGAGGGGGGGAGGAGAGCTGTGGAATGTGACACACATTCCGATGGCCAATTCATTTTAAACAAAGGGTCCCCAACATACATAGGCCACATGGGGGGGTTGGGCTGGTGAACGGGCAGCACATCACAGAGGCATTTAAAAAGTGAAGACAATACATTCTGGAAATGTTCACATCAGGCACCTTCAAGTTAAACAATACTACTGTACAGTAAACAATTAACACAGTAAATTATGTGGATTAAATCACATTTATTTCGTTAAAAAGAAACTAAATGACTCGGTTTGCATTCATAAAGAATGCACAAACGTGTTTAATCGTTAATGTCAGATATGTACTAAGTAAATAGCCTACATTAGTTCCTGCTCAAGATTAGATTCAACTTTATTGTTATTGCACAGATTACAGGTACTGAGACAACGAAATGCAGTTTAGCTTCTAACCAGGTGCAACAAGCAGTAAAGTGAAAAGTAATGTTCACAATCTACAGAATAAAATATAGAATGAATTGAATGATGAATAAACAGTGAGGGGTATGAATACACTAGATATCAGCCTGTGAGCAGTATGAACAGTGTGTTAATCGTTAATGTCAGATATGTACTAAGTAAATAGCCTATATTAATTTCATGATGGATTAAACCACATTTATTTCGTTACAAATAAACAAAATGATTACATGTAGGGTGAATTGCCCTAATGTGGAAACATTTTGCATTTCAGACTTCGGGAATATATTGTGACATGAAGCCGATACAATAAATCAAAATCGAGTAACATTCTGAAATCCCCAGGATGTGTCCTAATCAAACCAAAAGAGAACATGCAGATATTAAACTCGTAAAATAAATGGTAGACATATTAGTACTCTTAGTGCCAAGTTGTCTCAGACAATCTGTTTTCCTAATGTGGGACAGTTCTGTGCAAAATGTGGGACCCTGAAAAGTCTATATTAAAAAGCCTCAGTCACCTTCATTCATGTAATACAAAAATCTCAGGCCAGTAACACTCAAAGCTACAGTAAATGTGCAATACCATGCTATGTTACTATTTATAATGTTATTGTTGTTACAACAGAAGATGTTTTTATTTAAATTGAAGTTAAATGTATCAATCTGGTGCACTGAGGGCAAAATTAGTAGATTTGTGGATACAGCTCTCAACACTCATATGAAACAGAACTGTTCTTACAATGTGTGTTGGAAGGTATTACATTACTATGCATATGTTATTGTGTAAACACACAGCTGATCACCTGAGAGCTGCCGTTTCATTCGGAGCGTTTAAAAAAAACGACGGTCTGATTTCAACAACTCAATGTGTGATTATTATAGCAGTAATATTAGACACTAATAATACAGTAAACTATGAACACTGTACATATTATTGTTTGCCCGTGGATAGGGTGATCGGTAGTGAGAGCCGCTGCAGTTTCCCCCGGTCGGATGTGATATAAAAACAAAGCGATTATTGTTGTTGTTGTAAACTCACGTGGATTAAATGTAGTGCATTCATTTCAACTCGCGAACATGTGATACATTAAATGAATGCGAGGATGACGATCGAAAATCGTTTGTTTGACCCTGGATGCATTTCCTGATCTAAAAACATAGCGATGGTTTTGTACTTACGCCTACGTGAATTAAACATTATTTTGTTAAATAAAAACATGGTGATGTTTAGTAAATGATTACATGTCTCTTACTTAAGCACAGCATATGATCCTATCCGTGACATATATGGATTTTAACAAATATCCGCTATATCAGAAACCTGTTGATCAGCTGTTTATTTCACATGAGTTTCAGTGTGGCAGCTTTTCACGGCTCCCCCTGGTGGATCCATGATCCATTGCAGCTGGTTTCATTATAATTAAATGTATTTATCAAGGGGGCGTTTCAAGTCCTGCGGGGGGGTTTTCCTTATCAGCAGGGGCCCACCCCGTGCCGATCAAGGACCCGCCCGGGTAGGCGTCTGAAACGAAGCGCTACATCTGTAGCTAGCTAACCAGATGCTAATAACAACAGAACGCCACTGTGTTTACAACTAAAGACACAGCCACGCAAACACTGCGGCATGTGTACGGCTCCTTATGGATTATTATCCTTATATGCAACATTTTAAGGGCTGGAGCGGCGTTCCGGTGCTCAGCACTCCTTTCAGACGAGACATATACCACGTGAAGACACGGAAGACACGTTACGCTCTTGTTGTGTTCATGGAACCTGTCCTTGGCCAGGAAAAACAGGTACTCGCTTGTTTAATTATTTTTGCGGTCTAGATTTCTTCTTCTTTTGTGAAGTGAGAAGTTGTCCGTCAGTCGAAAACTCTTCGGTTCTCCACGAATTACACAAGTCACCCAAATCAGCGTTAAAAAAGCGGGAGGCGCTGAAAAATCCCCTATTAATGTATTGATTAGAGCTCGGGTCCGTATAGGTCGGCGTCTGGGTCCGGATCCGGACCGCGGTCCGCCTATTGCCGACCCCTGCACTAGCACATCCCCCATAGGCGGCGCGTAACGGAGCTGCGTCATGACGACACCGTTTATATCGCTGTAATGCCAGCATGAATATCCTACACAACAACAACACTGATGGAATACATTGGAGCTTTGCTCATGTTGTGATTAAGCTTAGAAGCAAATACGACTTCTCAACCGCTAACCACTTCTCCAGAGACCTGGCTAATATTATGCCACTGTGGTTCAGTGGCATTAACACCACTGTATAACCTGCAGTGTCCTAACGCCAGCCGCTGCTTGACAGTGGCTCCCACAATAATAGCAAACTGGAGAATGCAATTCCTGAATGAATTGCGGTGTGAATGCTGTATGCTGAATAGCTGAACTGTAATGCTGCCTTAAATGTGTAAGAAGAAAGTGAAGAAGCAGGAATATCTGGATACCAGGGAATGAGTTCCATATGAATGTACATCAGACATTTTTTTAATAATACTGATATTAAAAAGTTTCATTAAATTCCCAACATTACAAATGCAGTTTTAATGTGTTTATGAGTAGTGAGGACTTAAATGTGTAATAAGAAAGTCAAAATGCACAAAAAAGCAGCAGAACATTTGAACTGCACACTTTTGAACAAAAACCATATGTTAACAATAATGAATTTATTAAATGAAACATTTTAAAGTGTGTATGGAGTTTCCATCAGACAGGATACAGTAGATCCGGTTGAGACAGTCTGTGTGTCTGTGTCCAGAGATCAAAGCAGACCTGAGTGAACAGGGAGAGGAGAGTCCATATCAGAGACTGAGAGGTTGAAAAGTACCTCTTACATTTCTGCCTACTGTTGAACAACGATAGCTGCTATCGGTAAAATGTGTATGTGTAACCGGTCTGGTTTGACGCCACATGTGGTCTCTGCGTTGTGTATGCGTCGTTTAATTGAGAACGACTTCCTTCTTGCCAAACGGGATTTATTCTCTGTGCAAAACAGAATATAAAAATTAGAGCAGGAAATCGCTTCATCGGCTTTCTAGCTTCACACTTCTCCTCAGTGCAGCCTGAAGCTAACTCAGGAAAGTATACATAACAAACTATACAATTTACAGTGACAAACACAACAAGAATACCCACATACCTGTGCAAAACAGAATATACAAATTAGAGCAGGAAATCGCTTCATCGGCTTTCTAGCTTCACACCTTCAGTGGAAGAAAACACCCACATGTTAGATTAGCATATAGCTACACTTTAGAAAGCTCCCAAACAGTTTGAAGCGCTGCACATTATATAAACTAGTCACACACGGCAAAATATAGATACTAACTGCAAATAGGTTTGGCTTGTGTGAAGTGTAACATTAAACAATCTATTTACATTGTAGCGAGATTGGGGTTTTTTCAACCCAACTCCTCACCGCGTGTTGTTTTGACGAGTCCTGCTTGAAATCATAACAGGGAGGGAATTTAGAAGACACCAGGATACCAGTTAAACAATAATCCGTTTTAATTAAACAAAGTAGTAATAATGCAATACGATATACAATAATACATTACTATACAATTCAAAGAATCATATAAGCAACGTGTGGAGTACTCCCGCCCATTATTCACGCACTGCGGACATCCTATCGTCTTGTCAGCGCATGAAGAGAGAGACCCAACAACCAGAAAACATTTCCCTAATACAAAGAAGGGGTGGCGTTTCATTGGGGAGATCCCAAAACGCTATCTCACAGGGAAATCAGCGTCTGGCAGCTTTTGAAAGCCACAGGTGTTGGAAAGGCACCTCATTAAAACTCAACGAAAATGTCCCTCCCCATTTGTAAAACCTCTCGATGGTTTAACCCAAAAAACATTATCAGGGATAATCTTTACACTCCAAACAGAAATCCCCCTTAATTCTGCATCTTCCTTCTTCACAAATAGCTTAAAACACTCTTTTGATAAACAGGTAAACAGTCAAAGAAAAAACTATTGTGCTCATCTATTCTAAGAAAAAGGGAACATTGTTTCAGAAATCTATAAAAAAACTCTCTATATTTGAGAGGAAAAATGTACCTTTTGTTCCTTCAACTATTAACACACAGGAATGTATAAACTCACACATATACTTATTCAAGATACATAGATTTCCTTAAAACATGGCCTGCCAGAGATCTCAAACAGAATTTCCTCTCCCCACACCACTGGGTTGCATACCTCGACCTCCCCCACTGCAATAAAACTTATTTTACAGCCCTTTGTCTCTCTCGATTTTAGTCCTCCCATGTAGGAAAGGATAAAAACAGAGAAATCACTATAAAACACAAACACAGGTATTGTTTTAACAGTATTCACTTAACTGCTACTATTGAAACTCAAAGGACCTCTTTTAGTGTCTGGAAATTGCAACAAGACTTTGCCATTTTAAATGTAACACACTTCTTTGGTACAATATCTCACATCAATTTCCACAACATATAAAATACAACATTTATGACACCACTCGTTCCACTTACTTCTCCGCAGTGCAGTCTGAAGCTAACTGAGGAAAGCAGCGTGAGTCTGCAGAAATGTGCCAGTGCCAAGAGTACCAAAATAAAAACGTACTTTTCAAAATAAAAGCATCTAAAATATAAAGTGACAGTGACAAGTTTTACAAATAAAGTATGGACAATGATCTTACTGAAATATAAACAAGTGAAGTTATACATCGGTTACATACGCAGTGAGCATGTCAAATCCCTGAGGAGCATTTTGGTTGTGCTTTTTGTGTACGTTCCGGTCAATAATGCGGCTCCTTTGGCAGTTTATCTAAAAGGTGTGTGGCTGGTGCTCTGAGGAAGGATGAGGCTACATTCAGAATGGGGCTGAATGGAGACATGTGAGAAGTTTTCATCACTTCCTTGCCCTCAAGAGGCATTTTTTAAAAGTGATTTGCTTCTAAAATAAAAAAAACTGTCATCCTCGGATACACTGATAAAAACGCTCTAGTAAATAATACTATGATTATGTGTTTAAATTATACAATAAATTACTAATAAGTAGATTTTACTCAAAATCTCTCCTTTCATTGAATGTGTTACTTGAATTTGCAAGTAATTTTGTATCTTCATTTTGATTAGGACATTTAAATCATAGCACCAAGTAAATGTTAATTAAAGTAATGGGTTGACCTACAACCTGTGAAAAGCTAGTAAAATGTACCTGGGCAATCGTGAGTAAAAGTGGCATCAGAGCAGTTTGTGCATGGTACAGACATTTGAAAAAAAGCTGACGGTTCCAGTTGAAGAGAAGAAAGCATGGACCCTCATCTAATATGAATACTCGTGGATTTTGAATCATGTAAGTATACGTTATATGTACTTTATTAACTCTGTACATCCCCGTTAGCTTGTCAACTTAATGAAGCTTAGCGCAAGTTCAACCAGGAAGACCCTCTTTCTCATTCATGTTTACGTTATTAATCTCTCTCCTCTCAATAAGTGACAGGGGGCGTCACTCTTCAGTCTAACCAATCACTTCGCTCTATTTCCAAGAGCTTATCATAGCGCTCTGTCAAACCTTTTTAATCTGCTCTTTCCCCCTCTGACAGCTGTCATTTCAGGTGACTCGACACAAGCCTCCTCCACCCCTTTTCTCTTCCCGTCCCTCTGAATCCAGGTTCAAACTAAACCACTCCTCTTCAGACTGACCCCAACTATCCATTCACCACCACCAGTGTCTAGACCCCGGAGGGTTTTCATCGGATCGGTTCTGCCCTCCCGAATGATACTTCCTGCACAACGGGGCCGAAATCGCCAAAATTACCATTACATTCATTTGTTCATCTGTGCAATAAATATGCATCACTCCAAACCGTCTCTCCTGATTGAAATGTGGATATCAAACCGCCTTTGACATTGAGGCGGTTTGCAAAAAACAAAATACGTTTTGAGTGGACAGGACCCAAATGCAGAATATTCAAATCCAAAATACTTTTATTGCGGAACTAGGCCAGGCTACAAAGTAAAATAAGGCAAGGCAAAACATAAAAATCCCTCTGAACAAAATCCTTCCAACAACATCAATACTCTCACAAATGACAGACAGAAAAACCAGAACTTAAATACACACAAGACTAATCTCACAAACAAGACACATGTGAGGAGGGAGGAGAAAACACAGGGGCACCAGGTGAACACAATCGGGTAGGAGGGAACACAGAGACAGGAAGCAACAGGGAAGACCGGGGTGAACACTTTTCAAAATAAAACAGGAAACCAAAGACAGATCTAGACAAGACAAAACACAACACAGACAGATCGTGACATTAGTAGTTGCTTCAAATTAGTTAACAGCTGGCAAAATTCACCGTTTTGAATAAAACATGTGGCAGTTGGGCACTAGTAGTTCAGAAGAGTTTTTTTGTTGATGGTGTTCACGCCAGTGGTTGTGCTAGACTTTTTCGCTGCCCGTCAGTTTGATGGACAGGATCGTAACATTTCCGTCAAAATCCATTATTACCCGTTGGTCTGTACACAGCTGACTGGGGGGGGGGTGGCATAACACCGGCGCTAATCCCCCCCCCCTCCCCGTGAACTGTCAACGGGGGGGGGGATTAGCGCCGGTGTTATGCCGTGTTGTGCATGCCCGCTGCACCTCGCGGGAGCGCACCACAGCGTAAAGCATAAACTCCCAGACATTTCAATGATTTGTACGGCATAGTTAGGTCTGGAAACGACATAAGGGCATAACACCGGAGCCCTGCAGCAGGGAAACTTTGGCGCTGTTCTGAGTTTGTTCTAATCCTTCAAAATGATGGACTGCTTTCAGATTTTTCCGTCATAGTCGGAATATATTCGGTTAACGCGACCTCTGGTTCACGCTACATTTTCAAATGCTGCACTAGTAAAGCCGTGTGTCGCCAAACTGAGTCAAGTCAGTTCACTCACATGCATCCGACTGTGTGTGATGCACATGTGTGTACACTGAGACAGATAGCGGCACCAGATTGCTAAAAAAGGGTTCACATTCATTACCATGGACGCTGCTCTGTGTAAACTGCCTGTGATGCGGCCTGTTTCACTGCAGCCTAAAGAAGGCGAGGGGTGATCCAGGAAGACTACCGTTGAATTGTTGGTGCCTCCTTCTGTAGCGGGTTAAATTGAAGTTAAGGCATAATCTTTGTTTCCAATTTCTTTCTGTACTTACAGTCATACTTGCCAACCTTGAGACCTCAGAAATCGGGAGCATTTCAAAACCACCGCGTGGATCGCCGGAGCTGTATTAGATTGACATTAACATGCTTATTGTAGTTGTAAGTGCACTGCCTTGCAGCCTGTAGCACCATCCTCTTGATGGAGCATATGTGTGGGCTAGACCTGTATTTTACAGGAAAGGAGTGAGAAGAGGGTGGAGTTGACAGGACATGGTTAAACCATACACCCAAGCCCGCCTTAACCTGCCATCAGGCCCTGTAGGCCCCCTATTTAAACAACAAATCAAAGTCATTTATAGCCTCGGCAGGCTCTGTGATCGCACTTCTCCACGCCTGGTCCTCTCCTCCAGATGAGTGACGTATCGGGCCTCCCTCATGTATTTGTCCGGTTGCCGTTGGCTCCCCTCCACGTAGCAAGTCCTCGTTGTCCTCTCCATCTCCTCCAACATCCCTCCTGTCTGTTTTTCCTCTCCCGCTACTCCATCGCTATCAGAACCAGACGGCCTACTTGGCTCTGAGGCTCCGCGGCCGGCACCGCTGCAGCTCGGTACAGAACTAATCTGTCCTTCCTCCTCATCCTGGCCTACAGGTTTAAAATAACATGTAAGCTTCGACATGTTTTGTAATAGCTTCTTGTTTCGAAACTCCTTTTCCCTCAACAATTTCCTTTTCCGGAGCAGCCAGCGCCAGCCAATCAAATCCCGTTTCTGAAAATCTGACAGCTCAAGCGCTAGCCAATCAAACCGCGTCTAAGCTGGGAGAGATATCCCGCCATTAATTTCTATATTTCAAAAAAAGATGGAGGAGAAACTGATTATCGCCGTAGCAAATCACCCGGTTTTGTATGACCAGACCCTCTTCACCTACCGGGATACAAACCGGAGGAAACCAGTCATGGAGGGAGGTGGCAGAGACAGTGGGTGAAACTAGGGGTGGGCGATATTGAAAAATATCTTATCACGATATTTTCAAGCAGTATCACGATAGACGATATATATATATCACGATATTTTTTCATGTCGGTTATTATGGCTATTTTTCAAGTTACTTAACAGTACAAGCACCTACAAGGTAACAGAAACTAAAACAAAAAGGAGTAACAGACCAAAATAGCATTTCAAGCTGGTTTTATTTCAGAAATGAATCCCTGAATGAAAAAGTGAGCAGTGAACATCAATAAACATGAAAAGGAGGGTAAAACATAAATAAGTAAAACATAAAACATCAATGCGGAAAAGTCAGTGCCGAACAATTAAAATGTAAACTTTAGAGAAGACTTGAAGTGTAATAAAATACTTTAGCATAACTGAAGGAAAAAACATAAAACGCCACCGCGTCAGTTATGTCTTTCCACCGTTTGCTAGTCTTTTCATAAGGAGCCCCTTTATGAAACGCCTGCCCTATGGTAGTTTGTTTTGGTGCAGTCGCTGCGGTAGATTGTGCATTCACACGCGGGGGACCTTGCACTCAGTCTCTGCATGCTCTTTCTGGTGCTTGCGTTTGAGGTGGTCTCGTAAGCCAGACGTGTTGCCATCTGTCGCTTTGAAATTTCCTTTTTTGCACATTTTGCAAATTACATTTGTTTGCTCCGTGTCTGTTGTGTTATATCCAAAATATTTACATACCACAGACGTAGAGTTCTTTTTGGGGACTAAATCTAATTCTTCTACATCAGAATCTGACTCTCCGTCCATTATTGCTGTGTGTGCAGACTGCCAACAGTGTATTTTTCCTCGCAGCAAAGAAAGGGGGCGGGGACTTTGGGAGCGTGTCAAACAACTCGGACTGAACGAAAGCAGAGGTTCGCTGACATTGTGAAATCGATCGGGCTTGATATATGGTGAAATTAATATCAGTAGGTGAGGCTGGGGGAGCGGGAGGGGAAGAGGCTCTCCGTCCGCTGTCATAGCCCCCTGCGCTGCGCACTGAGAGCCTCTTCCCCTCCCGCTATTTTTTTTCTTCAAATTTTTTTATTTATTTTTTTATCACGATAGGACGATATCTCTGAAAAAGCATTTCGTGGAGACCTAATATCGTCACGACGATATATATCGTCATATCGCCCACCCCTAGGTGAAACTGGTAGGTTTTCGCCTGTTTGAGAGGATGCCAAACGCACATTCAACCACCAACCTGGCCTGGCTGAGGCGGTAGTTGAACAACCTCCTTTCACGTGTGAGGTGACGTCCAGGGAATGGACGCAGCAGGTTGTCCAGCAGCGGAAAAGCCTCATCTCCAACGAAGACATGGGGGAGAAGGCCGAGCCGCTCTGCTCCTGGGATGACGGTGTCAGGTGGTAGCTGCAGACTGCCATCTCTGAGGCTCTCTCCAAAAGCGGAATTCCGCAGGCTCCCACCGTCGCTGCTCCTTCCGAAACCTCCGACATCCACTACCCTGAAGAGGTACTGGGCATCCACGACAGCCAGCAGTACCAAGGAGTGGGTGGACTTGTAGTTGAAGCAGAGGGACCCATAATTTGCCGGAGCCTGGATCACCACGTGCTTCCCATCAATGGCACCAACACAATTGGGAAAGTCCCAACACTCCTGGAACCCAGCAGCGATGGCTCTCCAGTCCTCCATCTGTGGTACCGGCATGGTCTCCTCAACCAGGGCGGTCCAGATGGCACCCGCAACCTCCTTCACGATGGCAGCCACTGTTGCATGCCCGACCCGATAGCTGAATGCTATGGTCCTGTACGAGTCACCGGTTGCCAGGTACCTGAGAAAAAAAAGATATACATGATTACAAAATATATTTATTCAGACCCCACACACACACAGATCACAGACACACACACATACCCCCCCCACACACTGATCACACACACAGATCAGACACACATTGATCACAGACACACACAGATCACAGACACACACAGATCACAGACACACATTGATCACAGACCCCCCCCCACACACAGATCACACATTGATCACAGACACACACACACACACAGATCCCCCCCACACACACACCACACCCCCCCCCCACATATTGTGTTTACCTAGCTATCTTAATTAATGTTATCCATATTAACTAAATCACAGACTTCATTCATGCATTCTCTCTCCTTCTATACAGAGTCAGATGAAAGAAGTACACAAAACGTACCGTAGGCATATGGCGAGTCACTCGGCAGGTCCGATTGACAAACGCAGATGGGTGTCAGCCTTTGTAATCAGTGGACCCACTTTTCCGAGCAACTCGTCGAACACGTCTTTGCTCATCCTGAAGTATTTCTGAAAGAGGTTGTCATCCAGACGGAGCTCTTGGACCAGAACGTGGTATTCCCCCCCGTTGCAAACGTTTTCGGAGTATATGATGTACACAGTGACGCACACTAAATGGCTTCCTGCGAGACAATGTATACACTTTATGCAACCTTGCACACACACACACGTGTTACCCTTCTTGCCCTTCTTACCCTTGCTACAACACCAGCATCCATTTTAGCAATAGTGGAGAAGAACTGGGTATTTTGCTTTGTATGTCCGGGGCGGGACATTCATGTGATTGGTTGTTGGTCGCGGTGCTCGAATAAAATCCCCAAGCTTCAGACACGCCCAGCTCCAAGCTTTTTTTTAAGCTGTAGTGTGGATGCTCCGTTACGGAGTCATACTTTTTGAGAAAAATCTCTGGAATCCATCGATCTGATTTATTAGCGGAGCAAATGATCAAAATAGTATTGTCGTGGCCAATTGTCCAAAGAAATCCACGTTCAAAGGCCACTAACGGCCCGTCTACACTACAGCGTCGACAGCGTCGAAAGCTCCAATCTGCTCCAATCTGCCCATTCACTTTCAATGGGGTGACGTCATGTAGCCGCGCTTTTTCGCCGAACTGAATTGTGGTTAGCAGAGCGAGGCGTCTCAGGCGTCTCAGGCGACAGAAGTTGAACAATGTTCAACTTCTGTCGCCTGAGACGCCGGAGTAGCCAGCGCCAGCCAATCAAATCCCGTTTCCCAAAATCTGACAGCTGAAGCCGTAGCCAATCAAATCGCGTCTAAGCTGGGAGAGATATCCCGCCGTTCATTTCTATATTTCAAAAAAAGTCGGAGGAGAAACTAAATATCGCCGTAGCAAATCACCCGGTTTTGTATGACCAGACCCTCTTCACCTACCGGGATACAAACCGGAGGAACCAGGCATGGAGGGAGGTGGCAGAGACAGTGGGGGAAACTGGTAGGTTTTCGCCTGTTTGGGGAGTTTATATATATATTGCTCGCATAAAATCCCCGGGGGTTTTTGCTTTGTATGTCGGGGGCGGGAGATTCATGTGATTGGTTGTTGGTCGTGTTGCTTGAATAAAATCCCCAAGCTCCAGACACGCCCAGCTCCAAGCTATTTTTGGAGCTGTAGTGTGGACGCCCCGTTAGTCTAGGAGGCGAGCTCGAGTATTGACTCGCGTATATTCAAAAAATCAGATACCTTGCTCGTTCCATTCAGGTGCTTTATTGAGAGGTTCAATAGTTCAGCTGGCGGCCCACTGCCGACGTGCAACATTTACACGGTATTTAAACAAATAAACAAACAAGATCCATTGGTCATACGGATGTGTGCCTCTCTAGACTTCCTGCTGTGTCATGCAGGCAGCGTCATTTTTACCTGAGCACGCCCCTACTATTGCTTTGTATAAATAATAACAAAACAAACTAGAGCTGTCCATAAGCAAGATGACACGTTACAAAAACAGTATAATAATAATTCATAGTTATTCAGCTCATTTAAGTTAAATTAAAGAATATTCAATTGGCTCACAAAACCATAATTAATTACCATAAAATAATGTGCCTAAATGGCTCTTACAAGTATGGAGGGAAGATATTTTCGTGTGGTCTGGGGGAAGCTCACGAGTGTGTGTGTTAGAGATGGGCGAGTCCTGATTCATCCGGATCATTAACCCGGAACCTAGAAATGAGCTGGTCGTGACGAGTCTCCCCTCTCCATTAACCCGAGTTCTTTGAGTCCTACACCTGGTGTGACGTACAAATTAAAACTATAAATTGCGTCACTCGCTAATGTCTTTATAACATGTAAATTCATATTACAATGTACCCTAGTCCATCTACCTACCCTTTAGCAAGTAGGATAGCTTCCAGAAGTTATCGTTTGGCTCAGGGGAGAGGACGCGGATCAGTGAAACTTCCTGCAGACCGTAATAGCATAGCAGATTCAGAGATACATACTCATCAGGTGCACGAGCATAGCTGCGGCCTGGAAGACATTTTACTTAGCCAAAAGTGGGGAGAGATTAACAGTAACATGTTGCAGCCCCTCCTCCAGCACCCGGCTCCCGCGGCTATATTATGCATATAATGTGCGGACTCAGAGCCGTAACCGTATAGCAGCAGATCCTAGATCCAGCAGACTCGTCGTCATGCACTAGTCAACAGCAGACTCAGATTCGCAAAATAACCCTTTTTTTGTGATCAACATGTTTTATTAAAGCAAAAGACACTGTGTAGCGGAGGTTAATATAACGTTAGTTTAATATGCTCGTGAAATGCAACAAGTTTTCGGTTTCACCGATATCATTTCTACGGCCTTGGTGATGCTGACTCATATGACTCAAATGACTCGTATGATCCGGATCTCTTCAATGACTGAATCAGAAGACCCTGAGTCCGTAAAAGGATCCGGATTTGCCATCTCTAGTATGTCAACCCAGTCTCAAGGCATTTCGTGTTCACCAACAGGATTTTTAATCTATTGATTCGTGTTCACCAACACGATTTGCCCCTTTTTTTCGTGTTGCACAACACGATTTTAAAAACAATGTATTTCTACTGCCTGCAGCACGTCTTTTTCTCTGGTCGGGTCGAGGAAGACCGGAAGCTGTGTGGTTCATAAAAACATGTTCTTACTCAATATCAAGCCACAGTTATTGCTTTTATTTGAAATCGTATAATTTCGGACTTTTGTTGCCGTCTGTGAGGAAAATAAATGGGGCTCAGAGCCTCAAGATACTGAAATCTGTATTTTTTTTATTTAAATGTTTTTCCTTCTAATTTGTTATTCTTTTCAAAAATAACACACTGTTATTTACTCACCAATAACACTCAATTATCCTTGCTCTTATTTATTGGTTTAATTCCATAATCTCGGGCTTTTTTGGCGTCCGTCAGGAACTGAATTTCAAAATAAAAATAACCGGAAACCGACGTAGGCATTCGAGCGATTACCTAAGATCCTCAGCTATGGTTTTAAGCTCGTTTAGTGGATGTTTTAGCCGCAATGCATGCTGGGATTTGGTGTTTATATTTTATGAAATCCGGAAAAAATTCTAAAAGACTAAAATAATACTTAATTCCGAGTGCTCTTGCTTTTCTCTTTGAAAGTCATCACATAACGGCATTGTAATACACGGTTCGGCTGCATTACATATTACAGATCTGCCGTAGTTCTTTATGTATAGAGCACTGATGAGAAGACCTTTGGAAAAACTGAGAAAATAACGCCGAAACTGAATACTTGACGTGGATCATAAATATATTCAACAATGAAACAACATCTTCAATTTCTCTTCACACAATACGTCTCCTTGCAGTATCAACACTAATTCGGCTGACTTTTACATTTGATCTAATTCACAGATAGGTTATATTTACACCATAACGGTGCACAGCTGATAGAAAAGGACTGTAGTTTTTAAAGATATTACTGATTTTCTTTGAATATAAGAATGTAAATACTGAGTCTGAAATAGTATAGCAATATGCTGTACAATTATGTGAAAGCATGAATAAAATGTGTCCTACACTAATAATACAAAGTTATTATGGCTGTGTGTACCTTGTGTGCACCGCCTAGTGGTTAAAGCACGTTATTGAATTTTTGTTTTTATGTGTTATAATATAACACATAAAAACAATAATGTACTCTTTATATTTTTTTCATCAAATATTATTTGAATATTTGAATAAAAATAATATTAAGAGTACATATACTTTCATAGGGGGAAAGTAGAAGGTCTGTGATAGAAATATAGAATATAAAAAATCAAGAAGATATAAGTGATCTCTACAATAAAACAGTTTAGTGCAGAATGTACAAATATATTAATAGGAGGAGGTGCAAAACAGGAAAACGGATTAACCTTTATTTAAACATTAAATAAGGTCTTCTTTTAAATAAGAAAAAAACTTTGGGGGTATCTATCTACAGATAAATATTAAGCCTGACAAAGTACTTAACGTCTAATATATTGCTTTCCTGCAATGTTAACTATGTTGAAGCACTTATTTTAACTGATATTATACATATGAATTATACTCTTATGTATGTAGATAGAATAAGAAATGTGCAGAATATGAATATGTTTAATGGTGGAGGTACACACATATTGATAGATGTCTTGTAATGCACTGTTGAGGAACCTGTGACCCAAGTGTTTCATTCATTGCATACTGTAACTACACCGTAGTTGTGTATATGATATGTCAATAAAGGGGATGTGCAAAATAGCCATACTATACAGTCTTTAATTAATTATTAGTAGAGAATAACGAGTAATGTATATACTTTATTACTCGTTTCCATTCATGTCAATTGCAGATACATGTTTAGTCTTCTCAAGCACCAACTATCACATATCTCTCCTGATTGTTGGCACTTGACAATCACCTTACCTGAATTGTACTCAGGTCACGTGTAACTAAAGTCTGATTTAAGGGTTGTTTATATTTCACATAATTAATCAGAATCTGCAAAGTAACTGAAATAAATGCAGTGGAGTAAAAATACCAGGTTAACCTCTGAATTGTCGTGGAGTAGAATTACAAAGTAACAATGAGCTGTCATGTGGGTATATTAATGCTATATATTAATGCTGCGCATTATGGACACAAGCGATTTTCACCCATTTATTAATTATATGTTTTATATTTGAAAACACCAATTTGTTTAATACTGGCAACTTCTAATTGTGGGAAAAACGAAAACGTTCAGTAGAGACGTCCCATAGAACATTTTGCGAAACACAATAGCGAGCATGTATAGTTCTGGGGGGGTGTTCGATTCCAGTTTTGGATAGTCTGGCGTGGTTTCGTTCCATTTCACACAGCTGTTTGACGCTCTGCGTAACCTTACGGGGACTGTAGTCCTAAACGATAGCTGGGGATTATGGGTAGTGTAGTGTCTTTGGCCATCCTAAACTCAGAAATGTTGACCATCGCAATGATGGTCGAAATGTCCCTAATAGGCTTACGTCTCTTTCCGGTTATTTTTATTTTGAAATTCAGTTCCTGACGGAAGCCAAAAAAGTCCGATTATTAAGATTATGGAATTAAACCAATAAATAAAAGCAAGAATAATTGTGTGTTATTGGTGAGTAAATAACAGTGTATTATTTTGAAAAGAATAACAAATTAGAAGGAAAAAAATATTTAAAAATACAGATTTCCGTATTCTGAGGCTCTGAGCCCCATTTATTTTCCTCACAGACGGCAACAAAAGTCCGAAATTATACGATTTAAAATAAAAGCAATAATTGTGGCTTGATATTGAGTAAGAACATGTTTTTATGAACCACACAGCTTCCGGTCTCCCACGACCCGACCGGAGAAAAAGACGTGCTGCAGCCTGCAGGCACGAAACACATTACCAGTAGAAATACATTGCTTTTAAAATCGTGCTGTGCAACACGAAAAAAAGGGGCAAATCGTGTTGGTGAACACGAATCAATAGATTAAAAATCATGTTGGTGAACACGAAATGCCGTGAGACTGGGTTGAGTATGTGTGAGTTTGTGTGTATTGTGTTTGTTTGCCGGGGTAAACACTCACGAGAAACACCGGCTGTTGTTATGCCTGCTGTGACGTTAAGTTACTCCGTTCTCCGCTTGTAATTATGCCGTTACAAGCTTCAAAGTTGTATTTATCATCTGTTATTTGCCGAAACAAGTTTAATATTCTGAAAGCCAAGACTTTGTTTATTTGAAATCAGATGAAAACAAACTGTAACGGACGCTGCCGTGTTATCTATGATTACTATGCCTTACATTAATAATTTCAGCGAAGGGAGGTGAAGCGGCGCTGCGGAAGAGCAGGGTGGCGAGGGAGAGCTGTCATCTTGCCTTTACAAGCTTCAAAAATATATTTATCGTGTGATTTTGGAAATAAAAGTTTCATATTCTGAAAGCCAAGACTGTGTTTATTTAACATTTAAAAAAAAACACCGAAGAAATAATAATAATAAAAAATATATATTTTATTGGCTCATGATAGGCCCCCGATCTCCGTAGGCCACTTGGCTTCAGCCCAGGTCAGCCCGTGCATTAAGGCGGCCTTGCATACACCCCAGCACGTGCACTCCGCTCTGCATCAGCCAAACAGCTCGCTGCACCCGCACTGCGAGGGGTACCCAAGTTCCCATCAGCAAAAACACGTGGGTTTCCTATCCTGGCTCCAAAATGGTGGAATGAGCTCCCCATTGACATCAGGATGGCAGATAGCTTACACACCTTCCGGGGGAGACTGAAAACTCATCTCTTTCGACTCCACCTCGAGCGATAGAATTACTAACAAAGCACTTATATACTAATAAAGTGCTGGCTTACCTAAAGCCAGTTGAGTAGCACTTGGAAATGTTTTTGCTCAATGAAACCTGATGTACTTATATGATTCTGTTTTCTTCAAGTTTGTATCTTGTTGGTCGAATGTACTTATTGTAAGTCGCTTTGGATAAAAGCGTCAGCTAAATGCAATGTAATGTATTTGCGTGGGGAGTGTTGCAGTAGAAAATTCCACCGTAGCGACCGGTACCTTAATGGAAAACCCTAAATGTTTGAGCACCCTCTATGAAACGTCAAGCTACCCGCAGCACCTCCAAAAGAAATCTCTGGCGCCGCCATTGAGCCTGCAACCTCGTTTTGAAGAAATGTGCGGTGCAAAACAGGCTCATTGCAGCCACTAAAGCCACACTTTTTTGCCAAATATCAGCATTTTCTTTCTTTTAATTTTTTTGCACGGATTGCAAAGTATTATAACTTATTGTTCTAGCAAAGGGATTGCACAACTGTATTATGTATTTATTTTTTGACCACACAGACTTATGGAGCATTGTTTTATTGTTCTGGCAAAGTGATTTTTAGTTTTTTTGAAAGGAATGCTCACATTCATATTGATGTATTTTAATAAATGTTAACTTCGCCCATTACGTGACAATTTGTGTTGGGGGGGCCTGACTTTTTTTTTCTCCAAAGAAAAATACAGAAAAAGTTTGAGAACCACTGGTTTAACTGATGTATGTGCAGTATTTGTTCAAATCATTGTAAACTGTAGATTAATCATGGCTTGTATCAGACAACAGAACAAAAATAAATGTGTCGTTTACTGTTTCATGTTCTGTAGTAGCCTTAGTGTAAAACTGTTTTATTGAATAAGAATTGCATTTGATGATACTTAATAATTATATTTAAATATTACCTACATATTTATTAAACAAAAAGGTAAGAATAGCAAATAAAAACTACCTGAAAAGCCACATAGTTTTTACTGGAGATTTGTAATAAGATGCAAATGTAATCTTGAGTAAAATCTACTATACTATGATATAAGTCAAATGTACTTACAACACTGAAATTTGACAGAAAAGTTTACTTAAGTGCCTTTAGTAACAAACACTTCTTAACTGTAAGTTGATACTACTTGAAATATATGTTGTTACATTTACTTAGGTTCTCTGAGTGCAATTTGTTACCTCGATTACCTCGATTACCTAAGTAAATCTTACTCCCCGTTTTTTTCAGTGTAGGTTTTGTTACTTTTTCATCGCAAAATGATGTCACAGGAGTGTAAGGTACAGGTTTAAGATCTTCTTTTCAGGAGAAAATAAGAGTGTTGTATGGCACACATATTTATTTTTGGTATTTAAACCTGATAAAAACGGTCCTGTTTATTCTGCCTTATACTGTAGACTGTAAATACTGTCAGATGTATATATTTATGCTATACTTAAGATCAATATGCACTTTACTACTGTTTTGCCCTTCTGGTTAAATGTAAACTACATTTTGTCTCGGTACTTGTACTAATACAGTTAAATCTAATCTAGCAGTTGAAGTTGCATGAAGATTTTTCAAGTCTGAAGGGGTTCTCCACTCATTTCTGTGGGGAAAATGTTGATGCATTTGGGGAATATTATGGAATTATTAAGTTATGAATGTCCGGAGTAATGCCACAAATGTCCTAATCAAGCTGAACGTTTTGATGTTTGTTACGCGGAATGACAAAAATACAGAGTTTTGTGCTTAGAAGAATATATGTTGTGAATGCTTCACAGCATTCAAACCAAATAGAGATGTTTTGGATGAAGAACATACTGTATGTTGGGAATGCTTACTAAGCATTCTCACCAAATAAATCATTTTTACCGTATTAATCCTAAGTGTGTAAACACCTGAGTTGGTTTGGTTGCACTGAATAGATACAGCATGTGCTCTAACGTTGGACCTCTCGACCACCAAGAGAGTACCTACCTAGCTTCCTAGTAGTGGAGAGTACTGTTTTAATGTTGAGATTGTTAGTACTCAAGTTCATATTAAAGTATAGAATACTTATTTGTTTTTAGGGTTAGTTTGGTCAAGCACTGCTCCTTACCAGAGCTTCTGTGCTGCCAGTCATCATAGAAGGTTAGAGAGTCTGCTCTCCATGAACCCTCACCGTGAACTATAGATCAAAATCACAGAGGGTACATTGGCCTTGCCACCGATTGTGCTTCTTACACTGCGATTATGATGTCAGACATCTTGTACAGACTCCCCTCCTCAGCCCTCGTACCCAGCAGCTCGAGGACGCTAACCCTTGACCCCTAAGGTCGTCCGGGGCCTGAGCGCCAGCACTGCCTACTGAAGGATAGCTCTGAGATAATGAGCTTGCCATAGCTTAGTTAGTTTAGCTGCGTTTAGCTGGGCTCAACAATAGCCTTAAAGGTGCCCTCTCCACTGCAGGATGCTCAGTAATCCCATGTTCTAGCAGGATGAACACTAATGTGGTTACAGGCTCCAGCTCCCTTAATCTGCTGCCCTCCTCCACCCGCAGCCAATACATTAATATGGTTTTAATAACCTACATTACTATTTGATAAACTACCACAGCAACACAGCAAGCACCATTTTGTGACCTTAAATATTACAATACATTGTGATGATGCCAACATATATCATTTTAATCAAATGTACTTTCAGTCTATGTCATCCCTGTTGTGAAAACCACCCGAACAGCCTTCCATGTAATATCATTTAACATCTCACTGCAGCAGGCTTTTTTAATAGCAGGCTTGGGGAGTAATGGATGACATGTAACAGGATAACATAATCATGATACAAACAAGATAACTGTATTCCCTTACAGTTACATAAAAAATACATAATCAGATTACTATGTCATGTCTTAAAATGGAGTATAACTAGCAGGATTACAGTGTTTGTAAACCCTAAAATGAGCATATAGAGTTTGTTGCAAAGGATCAGCTGTTAGCTCTTCTCTGTAAGCCAGGGGGTCAAACTCAATGTCATCACGGGCCACATCAGCATTATGGCTGCACTCAAAGGGCCGGTTGTAACTTTAAGACTATATATATATAAAATAATGAATTATATTACATTATTGTCTCTGCATTGGATTATTATCAATTCTGGTAACTTCATAAATGACAACAATTCAACAATTACACCAATTGTATTGTATATTATATTCTTTGCAAGCTCTTGCGGGCACATCACATGAGGTGAGCCTTGAGTTTGAAACCCCTGCTGTAATCTATACTTTTCTGTAGGATAATACTTTAAGTGTGAATCTATACGCCTACCTACTTCATGGTTTTCACTTGCTTTTTTTCATTTGTTCTGTTTTTAATTCAGCAGGTGAATCTATATGATCATAAACTAGTGTGTGTGAACTTAACTGTGTGTATTAAACTAAAACAGTGAATTTTCTGTGGGCTCAGATTTTATTCCAAGACAGCGCAGTTTACTTCAGGCTTTTAGGAGGCGTGACGTCACTGCACCACTTGCATAAACTTCACAGCGGGCGGAACTTGTCATAAAGTCCGCAAAATGCTGATACAGCATTCCATCTACTTGTTCTTCCATTCTTCTGTTCAACATGCCAAAAAGTATTACTACATTTCTCAACTCTAATTTCAGTGTTTGATTATTCAGCATGGCATCGGTGGCCAGTGTAACATCATCTATGTAAGACATGGACACTTTACATTAGACAATCCTTAACCATTTCAGTATCCTGGGAGATAATCATTGGACAGGCTGTGTCCATGTGTAGGATAGGTGCAAGGCAAGGCAAGTTTATTTATATAGCACCTTTCAACACAAGGCAATTCAAAGTGCTTTACAACAAATGAAAGACATTAAGAAAATGGCATTTAAAATCAGTCATTAAAAAGAAAAGCTAATAAAATAAACATTAAAAGAAAAAATACATGGATAAAAGTTACAGTGCAGTTTAAGATGTGAATAGTTCAATTAAAAGCAGCGACAAAAAGAAAAGTCTTCAGCCTGGATTTGAAAGTAGTCAGAGCTGCAGCGGACCTGCAGGTTTCTGGGAGATTGTTCCAGATGTTTGGAGCATAATAACTGAACACTGCTTCTCCATGTTTAGTTCTGACTCTGGGGACAGAAAGCTGACCAGTCCCTGAAGACCTGAGAGATCTGGATGGTTCATAATTTAGCAGGAGGTCAGAAATGTATTTTGGGCCTAAACCATTCATAATGTGTAATATTTGTGTTAAGTGGGTGTAAAATGGGTCTTATTACAGTGTAATATCCCTGTAATAACAGTGTAACATGGGTATAATATGGGTGTATTAACAATGTAAAATTGGTGTAATAACAGTGTTATTATGGTGTTACATGGGATGAATATGGGTATAGTGAGGGTGTATGTTATAATATTGGTCCAATACAGGTTCAATAACACTGTAACAGGGATCTAATAGGGGTGTGTTAATGTGTAATGTTGTGTGTAATAACAGTGTTATATGCATGGGTTTAATGTAAAAAAATAGCAATCAATTAATGAATCCAAAATATTTACATGTGAATGCCCATTTCAGGGTTAGTATACGGCAGGGGTCGGCAACAGGTGGACCGCGGTCCGACCCGAGCGATATATGACCGGACCTATAATCAATAGTTAATATGTATTTCAATTTTTTACGGGGTAAGTAAATAACGTCGACAGTTTATTCACTATTTTATATTACCTTCTCTAACCCATCCACTTTATATCTTTATAATTTCTCCAAAATCCTAACTATCTATATATATCAACTTTATCCCCCCCATCCTACCTCTCTTTATATTACCTTTCTCCCCCCCTCTCCTCTCTCTTTTTACTTTCTTCCCCCTCCTCCTCTCTCTATTTCTAACTTTCTCACCCTCTTCCTTATTCTATCTATCACATTCCACCTCCTTTCTTTCTCTTTTTTCTCTCTTTTTTTTTCTTTTTTTTTTTTTTTTTTTTTTTTTTTTTTTTTTTTTTTTTTTTTTTTCCCCTACTTACTTTTTTTTTTTTTTTTTTTTTTTATTTTTTTTTATTTTTTTTTTGTTTGGTTTTTTTTACACAATTTTTGGGGGTACACTACCATGAATGGGTGGAGAAGCGGAGAGGAGAGTGAACAGGCGTGTTAGCGGCAGACAGGGAGAGACACATAATTACACATGGCACTCTCCAAGAAGAGGAATGTGGAAAGTGAGAACAGAGATTTTAACCCTGAGTGGACTCATTCATGTTCATCCTGCCCACTGGCAGCACAGAACCAGTGTGTCTCATTTGTTCAGAGACCGTGGCGCTCATTAAAAGTGCCAAAATGCCACTATGAGACAAAACCAAGCGGCAAACTCTGGGGAAGAGCCGGGACGCCAATATGGAAGTGCCACACACTGTAGTTCATATATTGGCCGATAGGCGATGGCTGCAGAAAGGAGCAATTTCCATAGACCCCCATGTTAAAATGCCCAATTTTACAGCAGAAAAAAACATGTTTCTACCCCTGGATGCAATACATTTTATTATAGTTAGATTCCACCTTCATGATTATGAATCTGTGAGTGAATTGTTTTCTAACGCGACCCTTTTATTTATATTAAGTGTTTTCATAAATTAGGGCGTGGTCACATTGAGTGACGGCTCTGTCAAGTGACTGCTGTTGCTAGCTTCTTGTCTCTCTGCTAGCTGCTCCGTGAAGCTAGCTACAGGGACTCTGCCTGCTCAGCTCATCCAGGAAACACAACTTGAAGCCGGCCGTGGCTGTTTGTTCTTCATGCTTATATATCGGACTATTGTGACTCGCTCTGCGGTTAAAACCGACGGTGCATGAATGTGGTTTTGCGGTTTGATTTTAATCAGCTACGTAATGAATGTTAAGGCTTGGATTAGCGTGTAAGCGAGGCGATCGGTAGCTACATCGGTGCTAACGATGCTAATAGTAGCCTCCAAGTTAAAATCATAGACTGTATATATAAAGGTTAAAACGAAATAGACAAGTGTTAAGCGTTAAGTGGGATAATACTGTAGAACAAACGGCTTCTGTTTGAGGGTGATAAAATAAGGTCATCCTTGTAACTTAGAGATATTTTATTATGTAGGTAGAACTGTATGCATCTAAGGTTAATTTAAATTGGCTATGCTCAAGTATGTAGACAAGCTAACGTCGAAGTAGTGTATGTGAAATCAACCTCACAATAAGATGTGTGTATATTACAATTATTAATGTCACATTTCAAGATGATTACTGAGATATTACAATATGGTTGGTTGAGCTGGAGTTCATTATTGAGCTTACACGTTAACGTCTCAGTCATCTGAAGAACGAACCCAAACCTTGTTGTTTTGATTAATTGCATTACCAAATGGGTATCAAATAAACAGTAAGCATTCGTAACACAACTGCCAAAGTTACAGTAAAATAAAAAGGACCCTGACTCGGACAATACACAATCCAACATGTTCAACAGAAGAGAATCAGTTCTATTGTTTGTACACATGGTTATTTACATATATATGTTTGTTTAAGGTGTCCAGGTGATGCAGACAGGCTGGACCAGAGAGTGAGAGACAGAACTGGACTCCTCACAGCAGTGAACTTCAGCTCAGGTACAAAGAGTCTTTTTTTCATACTGTACAAAGAATCAAGAAAAAATATTTGTTTAAATGAATGAAGTATACTTTAATACACTGATATACATTCCATTAAACAATACTAAATACTAGATCACCTACACATCAGTTAAGTTGAGGGTTTTTTCCATGCAAAAAGTTACATTTAGATGTTAACAAGCAATATGATTTTGTCAGCTTTCTAATTTAATGTATTGAAGGCAAAGATATTTAACACATAGTGAGAACTGCTACTATTTATCTCTCAATATTGTCTGTAAAAACGTGGTCAAAGTTATACTTTCAGTGAGACAACAGAGCAAGTTTCTACAGTTTACTACGTTTTGATAACAGTTAAATATTATTTTGAAAATAACATATCTTTCAATGTTGATGAACTTCATACTGTTCATTCATAATCTGATCGTCTTTGTAGCTCACTGTTGAAATAAAAAAAAACATTACAATTACAAAATAATGAGATCTACAGCCCCTAAACACACAAACACACCGCTTTCATAAATAACACACTTGTTCTGCAATAATATGTTTTATGTTTCCTGTCATTTTTGTGAGGAAAGGACATGCCTGAAAGACACAACATTGTCTCCTTCTCTGAGGGTCAAGAAGAACATCCAAGAGGAACATTAAAAGCTGATGTTATGAGATTTTAAGACCAGTACAGGACATTCACTAAGAAACTACTTTTATTGTAAAAACACAGTCAGCTGATCGAATGCAGCTATTTCCATATCTACACTCCATCAGCTGATTATTTCTATTTGCCTCACTTTATGAGCTTCACATCACTTGTGCCTTGTACCGCAGAGTTTGCAACGTCACAAATAAATAGGGCCAATCTTCAGTCAGATGTGAATGTGTAATCTAACATTTCCAGTAAGAATAATGGACGAAAGGAGTGCAAATACAAATACAATTTATTGAAATGTGAACCAAAAGTGAATCAAATGTTTTAAATAAAAAGCACATATGGACAGAAGGTCCATATGGACCTATTAAATGTATAAGTAAACACATTTAGTCAAATAAAGTGACAGACTAGGCCTGTGCAGTTGGTATCAGCTATGCCCAGCATGGGCTCCTCCATCAGGCCTGGTCCTCCTCCATCAGGCCTGGTCCTCCTCGCAGAGGAAAGACCCTCAGTCCTCTCCAAACCAACAGACAGGACGTCCATCACACAGAGGTTTCTCCCTGAAGTCTCTGCAGCCCTCTGGACACCAGGCTGTCTCAATCCGTCCACACGGAATATGAGAGGGGGAAAATGAAAATAAGAAATGCTTTAGACAATAAGAAACATAAAGTTGACTGTTGAGTTGCTCAGTTTTTTTAGATTGTCAATACTATTACTGTATAACTAATATCTCAGGTTAAGAGGCACATTCAAATAAAGATTGGTCTTTAAATACATGGTGTCTTTTGAATTGTTTGTCTAAAGTCAAGGATCTAGAACTGGTACTTAGTTGTAATGATACAGTCTGGTTATTACGCTGTTTGGAGGAGGCCTCACAGGTAAGAGCACTAACAAGCTACCATCACATGTACCTTAGCTTGACTTAAATATATTAAACGTATAGTTAAGTGATATTAAAATACAAATAACTAATATCATGCAAACATATTCATATTTGCTTGATTCCAGTGTTGAATTTAGCACAATTGCATACAAACGTTAAGGGGTTTTAAGATTCTGAAGTATTATGCTAAAAACTCAATAACTTAGATTATTATCCGGACCTTTGCATGGGGACATTTTCTCTAACTGGACCTCGTTGAGTTTTAATTGAAGACCCCTGGTATACGGTAATATGCTACCAAACACTGTCAGTTAAAACTGAAACATTTAAAAAATCTTAATCTAAACAGCTAAACCTCCTGCTTTAAGAAACGCTATGACGGAACGGCGTATGTGAGAGTAAGAGCAACATGAACACAGCTGCAACACTGTAGCTTGCTGGGTAAAATAAGCGTTGACATCATAATGTGAAACACATTAGTGGGTGGGATCTTAGAAAGTTTGCTAGTGGAACCAACCCTGAACCAACTAGCCCCAGCAACAAACCACAACAGAATGTCTTACAGGGAGAGGGAGAGATGAGCTAAGTAGAGGAATGAAAGAAGGATGAATGAATTGTGGAACAGAGATGCATCAATGGCTGCATGGATGGAGGAAGGTAGCGCTCGCAGCATTCCAGCAGCACAGACTGCTCTCACTGTCCTGTGTGTGTGGGAACCTAGTCTGAACACTTCCTTCAAGAGCGATTAACGGGAAACCTGAGACGCTGGATTACTGACCCTTCTCATGTTCACCTCAACCTGCTGTAGATCAAGTCATTGAACCCCTAACCCACACCCACACACACACACACACACACACACACACACACACACACACAGATTAACTATTGTAGGCTTATCTTTTCATGCATATAGGTAACACACAGACGCAGTGTAAGCTAACATAAAAACTCAATAACTTAGATTATTATTAATAGTTTTGCTGAATAGTTTCATGTCCGCTTACCTTAGAAACCTAAAATGCGACGGCAGTGTGCAGACGGGGAGCATGTTAGCTTAGCTTGGTAAGTAACACAGAGTTTGCAACGTCACTGAGTTAAAACTGTGTTGATAATAATAATAAACAGGAATTGCACTGCACCAAAACTATATTCCCATAAAACGTGTCGGTTGCAAAATGTGACTTGGATGGAAATGGTTGGTAATCTGTCGTCCAGCACTAAGTCAAGTTTGGATATTCATAGTTACAAGCATATAATGCATAATAGTTGTACCTCTCACAAACCATTAGTTTAATATGTTTCCTTAATGTTTTAAAATTGGATTAAAAAAATTATCATATAAAAGTAGCTAGCAGCATTAGCTCTGAACGCTAAATCCAGCCGGAAAGTCGTCAAATTAGCAACACTGAAAGCCCGTCCCATCAGGACTCCTCCAAAGACACTGCACTCAAATCCTCATCATGAACCTAACAAGGCTAT
This sequence comes from Champsocephalus esox, assembly GCA_036324585.1. Classification (NCBI taxonomy): domain Eukaryota; kingdom Metazoa; phylum Chordata; class Actinopteri; order Perciformes; family Channichthyidae; genus Champsocephalus; species Champsocephalus esox. Next base: position 52,174,881 of record CM070479.1, read on the forward strand.
TGTTAGCCATCAAGCTAACGGCTAATGGAAGATTCCTGTGAACGCCTTGAATGCTGAGAGCGCAGCGAGGCCGACACAAAGGCGTCCTCATTACAGACAGACATAGATCCTTTTATTCAGAGCATTTTTATTATTGATTGCTGTCAGAATGTAAGAATTTGAAACAGAAACTGTTTCAAAAACACATTACCCACTCCAGCTTTAGGACCCCCCAGATGTGTTTTATGACATGTGCTTTGTATAATAATGTGTGTGTGATATTATTTGCATTATTACATCTAATTTGTTAGATGCTTTTATCCAAAGTGACTTACATACATTCAGTACTGTGGACAATCCCGGCACGAGGTGGGGTGAAGTGTCTTGCCCAGGGACACAACGACATGCTGACTGCAGTAGGACTCGGACTTGCTACCCCCTGATTGGAAGTCCAGCGCACCACCCACTGAGCCACAGCCTTATTTATCCACCGAACGTGTTTTCTCAAGTTTCTAACTGATTGGCTGCAAGCTAGTTGTGATATCCTGATTAAAGATGAGCTCAGAGAAATGTTCCTGAGGGTGGAACATGAAAATAATAGATTTGTTTTGCGTCGTACTCTTCTCTGTCTACAGCATACCACACATGTTCACTTGTGCAGAAGAAGCCTGACCCTGTGCTGAGTTTCTCAGAGTACGCTGTTCCTGAGGACGGATCTTCCCTCTGGTGCCCCCCCTGTGGTCTCTGATAGTACCCCCAGCCTGCAGTCTTGGTGGTGTGTGTTGGTAACCATTAGCTTCTCGTGTATTCATCTGAGGTGTCGATATGGAGGCCTGCAGCACCATCTAGTGGTGAAAATGGCTCCACATAATTATTTTCATAGTGTAACATGAGGTGAAAACATATTTATATTCAAACTTTGATACATTGGAATTAGATTACTAGAGGAGAAGTCTTTTTTTATTGTATTTATTAATTTAATGTTTTTTTTCTTATTTTGTTAACATTGGCACTCTGCATCTTCATGTGCTGAATATTGTGCATGGGGAGAATTAGTGGTGGAATACAAATATTTACTCTTCATTCACCTGATAGCTGTATTTGCTATTTTTTTATATTTTCAAACTACGAAAGTTCAAAATAAATACATTATAAAAGAACTTTGAAACAATGATGAATTCTAAAATATGAAACCACCCAACAGAAGGATGCTCACTTTGAAAACACCAGGGGTTTTCAAAGTGAGCCTCCCCTCAGAGAACATAAGGACAGCCGCGCCCCCCCTCCCAATTATCATTGCTATTATTATTACTGTTGTTGTTGTTGTTGCTATAATGCAGGGGTATTCTATTGCATTTCAAAGAGGTCCAGTAAGAGAACATGTCATTAAATGCTCTGTTTTCGCTGTCTACCTTTCTCTTTTTTGAGCACGCCATTTGAAATGACTGACTGTTTCTCTCCTCTTGTCTCGTCTCTGTGTTTGAATGGTTTGAATCTATCGTGCTGAATGCATGATTGGCTGAGTAGCGTCACCTCCTTAAAACATTAAACAGGAAATGTAATCTTCCCAAATCAGAATTTTTTAGATATTTACAGGCAAGGAATGATATGCTCTCTCAATCACCCAGCCTTTCCATATCTACTGTCCTCTCCATTCCAGAAGAGACTTATGTCAGCCCTCAGATCTACAGTGTCTCTCCACAGATAACGGCATCTGCGGAGGGCAATCTCTGGATTCTCTATGCATTTTCTTGACCTGTATCTGATCTTGAAAAACTACTTTTTATTTGATTTTATAATATCATGTAATTATTTAATTAATTGGTGTGTGTTAACCAACCTCTGTGCATCTGTTGTATTTATTGTGTAACAGCACTATGGCTCGTAATGATTTAGAAGCTTTGGGAAAGTACCCCTCTATGTACAAATAATGTGGTGTAGATTTTTAATCAAATCTTTTTTTGTTTTGTGTGTGTCTCAGTTCAGGAAAGTCTGAACCAAATACGAATTGGAATATTAGAGAGGATTAACTATTTTGGTGGAACCCCATATGATTCATTCCCTGTGGAAAGTGAGTATGTATGTATTTAAAACTGTATGTGTTTGTATCTAGCTTATTTTTAAAATCAAATATGTTTTTTTTGTTTTTTTTTGCTGATGTGTAAAATATCCAAAGTGACGTTTTATATACTTACTCTCTTGTTAAAAGGTGATGAAGTTTGCAGCGTAAGCCAGCCATCAGTGTACCAACACCTCCAGTTCACACACAGCATACCTTCTGCGACAAGTGCTGATCTAAGTTTGATCTTCAGTGATCCTCTCACACAGAGAGCCAGGCGGACTCGTCCCCCTGTAACGCCCCCTTCAACAGGTCTGAAGCTAACCCCCAACACCACTAAGGAACTAGTTGTATTTTAATGGCCGAGGCAGATTGTGGCTTTTTTCTCTTGCCAAGATACTTTTGGACACACTTTGAGGTATGCAAAAACTTAACACTAGAAATGAAGGACACTGTCTGATTAGATTTTTCTAGACTGTTTTCTCTAAAAGGCAAGTTTGTGATTTTAACACTTTTTACAGACACTCTGCAGATGTGTGTGTAATTCTCTCACAAAGGAACAGTAAGTCTCTTTTTGGATAGAGTTTTATGTATGACAACTTTACAACTGGTAGAAAGTTAAGTACTTTTTCAGAACAGATTTTCTTTAAGACTGTGACTCTTAACACACCATCCCTCCGAGAGCCAGACATACTCATCCCCTTTCCAACGCCCTCCCCCTGCAGCCGCTCAGGTGTGAAACCCCCATACAGAATGTCAGTCACTGTGTACAACTTTTATTGTCTTAAAGACTGTGACTCTAAAAGGCAAGTTTGTGATTTTAACACTTATTTACTGACACGAAGCCGATTTTGGCTTTTTTCTCTTTTCTCGTGTTACTAAGATACTTTTAGACACACTTTGATGTATGCAACACCTTAACACTTAACAACTGGTAGAAAAGTACTTTGTGAGGAATTCGGTTTCTTTTTAATGGCCTAGGCAGATTGTGGCTTTTTTTCTCTTGCTAAGATACTTTTAGACACACTTTGAGGTATGCAAAACCTTAACACTAGAAAATGAAGTACACTGTCTGATTAGATTTTTTCTTAAAGACTGTTTCTCTAAAAGGAAAGTTTGTGATTTTAACACGTTTTACTGACACTCGGCAGATGTGTGTGTACTTCTCTCACAAAGGAACTGTAAGATACACTTTTTATCTATGCAAAACCTTAAACATTTTTTAAACCAAGATACTTTTGTGATACACTTTTATGGAGGAACATTTTACAACAGGTAGAATGTCAATCACTTTGTAACAAATGTATTTTCTTAAAGACTGTGACTCTGAAAAGGCACGTTTTGTGATTTTAACACTTTTGTACTGGCACTATGCAGATTGTGTTTGTAAAGTACGTAAGTAAATCTGCATTCATTACCATGTCATATATGAAAACAATGTGTGCAGCTATGTATTGTGAGCTTTAACTATAAAGAAATAATGTATATGTATTATTTGAATCTAATTTATTTCATGAATACTGAATCCCTCTTGAAATTAAGGTCAGCAAAGGTGGAAAGGAAAAGGGCAGCTTCCAAGGTGAGGGTGGTGAAGCACAGAGAGAAAGTGTACAGCACCCCAGAGCTGCTGGAAGAGGACAGAAGGAAGGAAAGAGAGAGGTTAGAACAGGACATCTTCACATTGTGTGTGAGAGAGTGAGTGAGTGAGAAAGAGGGAGAGACAGAAAAAGAGAGAGACTGAGAAAGAGAGAGACACAGAGAGAGACTCAGAAAGAGAGAGACTGAGCACATCATGGTAAGTATGGTATACACAAATTCTATAAAAATCAATGATAGAGTTACAATATACTGCAATTCTATAATTGATGTTTGTATACCTACCATTGTACAGATATCAAAGGAGAAAAGCAAAGGGGCATTTGAAGCCTATTGCAGCATTAACAGCTAAACAGCGAACAAAGTGGAATGAGAATTCCACGAGAAACAAAGAAAGAAAAAAACGCCTCAATGCAATTATGAATGACAGCCCGCCCTCAGATACATCTAGCATGGCAGATTACCTAAGACAACAAAGTATCCTACAGCCCGTATATCAACATGTCAGTCAGGACACACCATCAGCCTCCAGCCCAAAGACATCAACACCAAGACGGAAAACATCAGTAAAACTGAGGAAAAGACTTAACAAGACACAGAGGATGCTCAAGACAAAAGAAAAAGAGCTTGACAAACTGTGGAAGAAGGTCAAAAGACTTGAAGCACATCGGGCTGCAAAAGGTCGCACCGGGGGACAGCTTGGGACTCACAACAAGACTCACAGAAAGAGAGTTGAGGTTAAAAAGGAATAAAATGAGAAAGCTTGTCCAAAACGTTTTGCACAGAGATGACATCACAACGTTGATCAATGGGGAAAGTGGTGGGATTAGAAGAAGTGGCCAAATCTACAGGAAGCGGTCTCTCACTGACACAATGGAACATCTCCACAAGCTTTATCCAAGTGAGAATCCTAGCCTGACGATTTCCCGCTCCCTGTTTTGCAAGCACAGACCTTTTTGGATTGTGAGTCCTAAAGTCCAAGATAGAGAAACCTGTGCCTGCAAGATCCATGAACATTTTACCAACAAGGTAAACAAACGGCATCAGCTCGGGGTTACGAGCTGCACGTCCCCATCTGAGTTGGTAACTTCAACAGTGTGTGATAGAAACAACAACAAGAGATGCAGCACCTGCAAATACAAGACATTCCTTGCAATGATAGACCCTGACACAAAAAACAACATTGTGTCATGGAATGAGTGGGTCACGAGAACAGCACCATTCACAAAGAAACAGTCTGATGGTTCGTCAACTGTAGTCGATGCAAAAAACACGACTCGAGAAAAAAGTGGCCAGCACTGAAAAACTAGTGGAGCTAACCAATAATGACGTGCCACGATTCAGCATTCACCTGTACCATATTGCACACCAGTTTACACGGATAAAAGAGCTGAAAGATAGTTTGGCAGACGATCAGGTTGTTGTACATTTTGACTACAGTGAAAATTACAACTGTAAATGCTCTAAAGAAATCAAGGACACACACTTTGGCGGATGTCACAAACAGGTGACCTTACACACTGGAGTTCTGTACTGCAGTGAGGGGCAGTCTGAAGCATTCAGTGGCTACATGGGCACACCTGGATCCAGTGTTGGAGCACATAAAAACCAGTCACCCTTCAGCAAAGAATATCCATCTTGTGTCTGATGGGCCAACGTCACAATATCGGAATAAGGTGTCATTCTACTTGGCATCCACCGTGCCTTTTATGAAGGGATTCAAGTCCGTAACCTGGAATTGTACAGAGGCATCACATGGAAAAGGGGCTCCGGGTGGTGTTGGGGGAGCACTGAAGAATCTAGCTGATAGACTGGTGGTTTATGGAACCGACACACCTGATGCTGATGCACCCATCTCTTAAAACAGTGCAGGGTACACGGAAAGTTCATCAGGGAAGGAATGATACACTCAATCACATTCAGACACAATCTCTATCCATTTCACTCACTCGCTGACTATTCTAAATGTGTACTTTCACTTGTTTTCTCTCATTTCTTACAGCTTGTTTCAACAGAGCCAGGTAAGATAAAGAGTTCATCCTCAAAGAAAATGCAGCCAGTGAAGAAAAGGCTGAGGAATCCATTGAGGTTGGGCAATGGGTGCTGGTCGAGTATGATGGTGACCTGTATCCTGGCACTGTGACACAGGTATGAATGTGCTACAGTTGAGTTAATGGGTAGTATTATATCACCCTGTGTTTTTACTATTACTACTTTTGTTTATTTGTTACACTTTCATGTCTAATTGCACTATCCTGTCACTGCAATACATATGTATATGTCTTCTACTATAGATTGTGGAAGACCAATGGAGATCCCTCCATTGAGTGAGGAGTGAGGAGAAAGCAAAGGAGATGGGGGAGAGGAAAGGAGATAGGAGGAGATGTGGGGAGGGGAAGAAGAGGGCAGAGGGGAGGGGATGTGGGAAAGAGGAGATATGTATAAATTGTTGTTAGACCTAATTGTTGTTGGTTGTTGAAATGTCATTAAATGATGCCATATTTTTATTTGGTCAATAAAGGTTTTTAATACTTTTGTATTTGTCATTCTCTAAAGATAAAATGTTATTTAGTAGGTATATACATTTGAAGTAGTGTAAAATATTAGCCTGCATATAATTTGGTTGGAATTCCAAAACAAATGGCTGCTGATACATTTGAGTCCATGTAAGGTCATTACCGTCATGCTCTTTCATTACCAACATTTCCTTAGAAAGTTAATATTTTGATAGGAATATGGAAAACCTTCACATTTTCATTTTGTACAGGAAATATTTGGTATGTCTGTTCATATTTTAAAATTGTTTTTTTTCAATCAATTGTAACATTTACGCCACAGTAAACGTCAATGTGTGGAACACACAATTGTGTTACGGTAATGAAGTTAATAACTACAATTATTATATGATCATATATTTACCTGAATTATTACACTATGTGACTACTTGTGACTATTGACAACACCATACATTAAAAGATAAAATGCTAATAGTTATCATCAATTGAAATTGTGTTACAGTAATGAATTTATTTGGTCAATAACTCGTTAAAAATCTCTATAAATGTGTTTAAAACATATACAGAACTTTTCTTTTACTACAACTAGTTCATTTAGAACCTGGTTGATACTAATGAGAAAAATATTTTCAAAATCTGCATCGAACTGCTTTGGCACATGTTACACTAAGTTCGTGAGAATCACACAGAGCGTCGGAAAAAGTCAAGAAATGGAGCGAAGCCTGCGAGCTAGTTCAGGCAGTCAACTCGAGCACTTATGCTGCATTCATACCAAGCGGCAAACTCTGGGGAAGAGCCGGGACACCAATACGGAAGTGCCTCACACTGCAGTTTATCTAGTGGCCAGTAGGAGTAGGCTGCATAAGGGAGCAATTTCCATAGACCCCCATGTTAAAATGTCAAACTTTACAGCAGAAATAAACATGTTTACATCGTGGTTAAAAAAAACATATTCTCTGTATAGTTAGATTCCCCCTTCATGACTACTGTGTGGGGCGTGAATTTTTTCTCAACTCATCTGTTTAATTAACATTAAGCCTTAAAGCTTTTGCATAAATTAGGGCGTGGTCTCTTTGATGGACACGTACATGCCTCACTGTCAGCTAACAGCAACTTGTCCACTCTGCTAGGCTCCAACCATAGAGGCTACAACGTTAGTTAGTCATAGTACTGTACTTGACCCTTTAGCCGTGTTCGTGGTGATTGTGCCTTTTAGGGGAATATTGTTACAAATACCAGACCATTAAAATGTTGTGCTGTGCGCTTGAATGTACTAACAGAAATTCCAAGAAGTCTAAAATTATAATATTATACATGTTAACCCCGTTCACAGGTGTTTGTGTGCTTGGTAGCTTAGCTTGCTACTTATTAGCCAGCTAAGGACGTAACCCTTTATACATAGATATACATTTTAGTTTATGATTCAGCCTTGGGTAAGACTTTTATAGTCTATGGCTATGACACCCATAATGCTAAACGGGAGCAAATGTTAATAGGGGACCCAATTATCCCAGTGGTGGCCACCGGAGCTAACGGAGCCGCAGGGGGCTAGCTCCAGCCGGCGTCCACTGCTTGAAGCCTATAATTGCACGATATATTCCCGTGAACAAACTCGATTTCCTCTGCCTGCAATGTAAACAAATGTTTCTACTTCCGCGTTCAACCACTTTGTGCCGCTGACGCCACACTCCCGAGGATTCTGGGAATTGGAGTCCCAGATCCAGCCACGAGTAACCCTATTTTGGAAATATTTAGCCTGCAGTAAGTCATATTTGAGGCAATTATACAGAAGTTGTATAATTATTTATACTACTATAAATCAATGAAATAAAAAATGGAAGTAAATTAATAATTTCCATCATGTGAATATGAAGGGAAGCTCAATACATTTTTGACCATCATTTTAGACTTCAATCCCTCCTACAGTGTCTTTTCTATGAATACCATGAATCATTCTCTGCCAAGCGGCCATCATCATTTAATCACCTACCAAAGAAGAGTTTTTCCTCACAGGAATTAAGCTCTACAGATGTAGCGCTTTGTTTCAGACGCCTATCCGGGCGGGTCCGTGATCGGCACGGGGTGGGCCCCTGCTGAAAAGGAAAACCCCCCCGCAGGACTTGAAACGCCCCCTTGATAAATACATTTAATTATAATTAAACCAGCAGCAATGGATCATGGATCCACCAGGGGGAGCCGTGAAAAGCTGCCACACTGGTACTCATGTGAAATAAACAGCTGATGTACAGGGATCTGATAGAGCGGATATTTGTTAAGATCCATATATGTCACGGATAGGATCATATTCTGTGCTTAAGTAAGATACATGTAATCATTTACTAAACATCACCATGTTTTTATTTAACAAAATAATGTTTAATTCACGTTGGCGTAAGTACAAAACCATCGCTATGTTTTTAGATCAGGAAATGCATCCAGGGTCAAACAAACGATGTTCGATCGTGATCCTCCCGATCATTTAATGTATCATATGTTCGCGAGTTGAAATGAATGCACTACATTTAATCCACGTGAGTTTACAACAACAACAATAATCGCTTTGTTTTTATATCACATCCGACCGGGGGAAACTGCAGCGGCTCTCACTACCGATCACCCTATCCACGGGCAAACAATAATATGTACAGTGTTAATAGTGTACTGTATTATTAGTGTCTAATATTACTGCTATAATAATCACACATTGAGTTGTTGAAATCAGACCGTGTTTTTTTTTAAACGCTCTGAATGAAACGGCAGCTCTCAGGTGATCAGCTGTGTGTTTACACAATAACATATGCATAGTAATTTAATACCTTCCAACACACATTGTAAGAACAGTTCTGTTTCATATGTGTTGAGAGCTGTATCCACAAATCTACTAATTTTGCCCTCAGTGCACCAGATTGATGCATTTAACTTCAATTTAAATAAAAACATCTTCTGTTGTAACAACAATAACATTATAAATAGTAACATAGCATGGTATTGCACATTTACTGTAGCTTTGAGTGTTACTGGCCTGAGATTTTTTTATTACATGAATGAAGGTGACTGAGGCTTTTTAATATAGACTTTTCAGTGTCCCACATTTTGCACAACTGTCCCACATGAGGAAAACAGATTGTCTGAGACAACTTGGCACTAAGAGTACTAATATGTCTTCCATTTCTTTTATGAGTTTAATATCTGCATGTTCTCTTTTGGTTTGATTAGGACACATCCTGGGGATTTCAGAATGTTACTCGATTTTGATTTATTGTATCGGCTTCATGTCGCAATATATTCCCGAAGTCTGAAATGCAAAATGTTTCCACATTAGGGCAATTCACCCTTCATTTAATCATTTTGTTTATTTTTAACGACATAAATGTGGTTCAATCCATCATGAAATTAATGTAGGCTATTTACTTATATATATATCTGACATTAACGATTAACACACTGTTCATACTGCTCACAGGCTGATATCTAGTGTATTCATACCCCTCACTGTTTATTCATCATTCAATTCATTCTATATTTTATTCTGTAGATTGTGAACATTACTTTTCACTTTACTGCTTGTTGCACCTGGTTAGAAGCTAAACTGCATTTCGTTGTCTCAGTACCTGTAATCTGTGCAATAACAATAAAGTTGAATCTAATCTTGAGCAGGAACTAATGTAGGCTATTTACTAGTACATATCTGACATTAACGATTAAACACGTTTGTGCATTCTTTATGAATGCAAACCGAGTCATTTAGTTTCTTTTTAACGAAATAAATGTGATTTAATCCACATAATTTACTGTGTTAATTGTTTACTGTACAGTAGTATTGTTTAACTTGAAGGTGCCTGATGTGAACATTTCCAGAATGTATTGTCTTCACTTTTTAAATGCCTCTGTGATGTGCTGCCCGTTCACCAGCCCAACCCCCCCATGTGGCCTATGTATGTTGGGGACCCTTTGTTTAAAACTAATTGGCCATCGGAATGTGTGTCACATTCCACAGCTCTCCTCCCCCCTCCTGTGATTCCCCCGCACACATGGGAGATCGCTCTTCTGAAGAGAGCGGAAATAATGATATTGCAAGTTAGAAACGTAAAATGCATTTTGACAGACACTTGGGGGAAATATGCTGCATTTTGAATGTCCGATAGTCCATCATTAACACCTTAGTCCGTCTCGTCCCGTCAACGAAAACTAAATATACATGACATACTTTGTTTTAGTAGATTTCTCATGAGAGCAAAAGGAGAATATCCGTGTGTAACAGTGAAAATGTATGTAACGTATTCATCATAATTAATTATATTTATTTCGTTTGGATGTAGGATTTTTGACTTTGTTTAGAGCAGTGATCTTCTACTATATGAACATTTTGGACCCAAAATCACAAAAAAAACGTAAAAACAGATTTTGAAAATGATTTTATTTTTCAAAACACAAACATACACAACGAAACCATTTAAAAGCTGGAAATATATACATGGGATGTGACTATGATAATGTGAAAGTTTGATTGAGGTAGCATGGGATTTCATTCTGATAAGGCAAAAGTGTTATTATAAATATAATACAAATATATATATATATATATATATATATATATACACATTATGTACAACAATCTGTTTTTTCTGTCTTTATCTGTGCCACGCTTCAAAGCGGTTTCTGTCAGACACAGAGGACAACATCATAGATTCCTCCTCCTCCATGTCAAAAAACAAGCTTAAAGCTTGACTCACGTTCAGAGTTCTCTTCATCATAGTTGAGTCTTCACAACTCTAAATCTATCTAACTATATCTAAATTATCAATGTTTGTCTGTCACTTTACTTCAATCGCAGTCTCCCGCAGCCTCTCTTCGTCTCCCGCCGCCTGTCTTCGTATATCTTCGTCTCTCTCCATTTCCCGCCGTCTCTCTTCGTCTCTCTTCCTCTCTCTTCGTCTCCCGCCGCCTGTCTTCGTATATCTTCGTCTCTCTCCATTTCCCGCCGTCTCTCTTCGGTTCCCGCCGTCCCCCTTCGTCTCGTTTCGTCTCGTTTCGTATCACTCCGTTTAACTGATTACCTCACCCCCTCCCTGGTAAATACATCCTGTTGAGCAGAATCTACAGTTTCCAGTATTTTCCGTTTCATAAAATGATAAAATGCGGCGAAGATATTAAAATATGTGCTTCCATTATTCATACTTCTGAAATATATCTATATTAACTTTATATCATCGTATGTCCGTGTTTATTGGGTATTTTTGCATGAAACAAAGACTGGCATATAGGTGTTTCAAGCCAGTACTTTCGACAGAAATACACATATACATCCTGTTAAGCAGGATCTACAGTTTCCAGTATTTTCCGTTTCGTAAAATGATAAAATACGGCAAAGATATTAAAACATGTGCTTCCATTATTCATACTTCTGAAATATATCTGTATTAACTTTATATCATCGTATGTCCGTGTTTATTGGGTATTTTTGCATGAAACAAAGACTGGCATATAGTTGTTTCAAGCCAGTACTTTCGACAGAAATACACATACATCCTGTTGAGCAGGATCTACAGTTTCCAGTATTTTCCGTTTCGTAAAATGATCAAATACGGCGAAGATATTCGAATATGTGCTTCCATATTTTATACTTTTGAAATGTATTAACTTTATATCATCGTATCTCCGTGTTTACTGGGTCTTTTTGCATAAAACAAAGACTGGTATATAGTCTCAAGCCAGTACTTTCGACAGAAACACACGGCAATGTTGTCCGGACTGTTGTTTTTATGCGGCACCGGCTTGAACAGGTCATGTGATCTGATCACGCCGGCAGGGTTAATATTAAATACATATAAGTATTTTTACAACTTGTATTTAGAAATACTCTGTTGTAATTATTGATGCATACACTTGTTCATCCATTTAATGTGGCATCTGCTATAATGGGGTTAATGTATGATATTACTTAAATACAATACATAATAATATATGATATGATAATTACATTTTAGTTTTGTTCATTTTTTATTTCATAGTTTCTCATTATTATTATTTTTATCGCTCATTTTATTTTTGATTTTATTAATCTGTGTGAATCTGTGCTGTCCTGTTTTTCACTCTCACCCTGTTGCTGTTTGAACTACTGAATTTCCCCACGGGATTAATAAAGGTCCATCTTATCTTATCTTAATGTATAAGTTGATTTACTTCAATCTACTGTACAATAATACAAGAAATATACTGCATAAAGCAAACTATATACTTTATTTGATCTAAAATATTGATTTTTCTACAACGCCCATTGTGTATTTTGTGAATGAAGCGCCATCTCATGGTTAAATCCTGTAATTGAACAAATGGGGAAATTGGGCAACGCCCTCTAGCAATTTGGCAACACCCCCAGCCACTGGCATCCGCTGGGTTTTTGACTGGGACACACCCATTTGAGTCTGATCTGGAGTGCTACATCTGTACCTGCAATATTCTGCCCCTCGCTGTGTGTGCCTCAGGAGGCTTCATGCTGCAAATCGTTTCCAAGCTCTTTCTAATCACAGATGTTCGTCAAATGACCTTATCACAGGCTTAAATCAAGGATTCTTAGCAGGTTATGCTGGCTCCCAGGGACCCATGTCTGTTGAAACCTGCACTCAAGACTGAAGTTTGCACTGAAGGAGCCAGGAGTATTACACGTGCTGCTATTTAAACGTTTAAAAACACGACAGGCCCCTAGCCTAGTGCTAGGAGGAATTATTCTAGCAACGTTTCTTTGTTGAGCCGTTAGTTCCTCAGGATTATTCTGTCGAGTATTATTAACTACTAAAGATTGTTCTCGTTTCTTTGCTCTGTTGATGACATGGCAGGGAAAGCAGACATCCCATATGCCTTCTGTGGCATATATATATTTTAAGGTTTTACAATCAAATGTGCATTTGGTTGCTATAGTAGCCCACGTTTCTTTGACGCCTCATCAGAAGCATTATGCTGGATTCTCTGCAACACCTGTAAGCACCCCTTGGTGTCTATCTTTTAACCATTTCCTAGTTGTTAACTTTCCCAGATAAAACTTTTCAACAGCTAATGTTCAAATTCGGCTCTGATCATAGCAACATCGGGCCATTCGTGAGGGCATCTAAGCCATCGTATGACCGCCGGTGGAGTTTCTCAGGCTCGGGCAGCAACTTCGTGAGCGGCAACTTCGTAAGGCACTCGTGAGGGCATCTTGTCAATTTGTGTCATCTTCGTGTTATCATCGGTGCATTCGCCCTCACTCTGACCGGGGCGAATGCCCGATGGCACCGATGATAACAATGGCCTTACGAAGAGCAAAATTGACACACGAAAATGAACCTTCGCAAGGTCCTTCAGCAATTTTTTGGCATGCCAAAGATTTTGCCACCGCTCACGAAGTTGCTGCCGGATCGAGAAACTCCACCAGCGACCATACGATGGCTTAAGATGCCCTCACGAATGGCCCGATGTTGCTACGATCACAGCCGAATTTGAACATTTCCTTTATCGTGTGTCCATCGGGTTGTTTTATTGCACAACAAAATCATGTAAACATATTATGTAAATAACCCAATTTGTGTTCTGTGAAACTAAAAAGGATATAATATATTATTTTGAAGGAGAGTTGACAGGAAGTTGTTGCTGCTATGGAAACAACATTACAGAGAAAACGTAATATGTGACCTGCTCCATCGAAATCAGTCACATTGACCCGAAGACACATTTTGAGTTGTGTACACTGTTGGAAAGAGAATGTTCCTAGCTTTCTAATGATATCAGGATTGTTTTTGAACTCCAAATATTAAGCGAAATATGTCACATTATATAATGACTGTCACAGAGTCCTCATTTTGAGAAAAAGGCCTTTAAAGTTTCCTCTTCTCTGGAATCCATAGATCTGATTGATTATTAGTGGAGCAAATGATAAAAAATACTACGGAGGGAAGATATTTTCATTTGGAGGGGAAGCTCGTGAGTGTGTGTGTGTATACGTGTGTGTGTGTATTTTTGCGTTTGTGTGTATTGTGTTTGTTTCCCGGGGAAAACCCTCACGAGAAACACCGGCTGTTGTTGTGCCTGCTGTGGCGTTAAATTACTCCGTTCTCCGCTTGTAATTATGCCGTTACAAGCTTCAAAGTTATATTTATCATCTGAATTTGCCGAAACAAGTTTAATATTCTGAAAGCCAAGACTCTGTTTAATTTAAATCAGATGAAAACAAACTGTAACGGACCCTGCCGTGTTATCTATGATTACTATACTCTTACGTTCATAATTTCAGCCGGAGGGAGGGGGGGCGGCGCTGCTGCTGCTGGAAGAGCAGAGTGCGAGTGAGAGGTGCCTGTCTTCGTCCCTTCACAAGCTTCAAACATGTACTTATCGTGTGATTTTTTCATATTCTGAAAGCCAAGACTTGGTTTGTTTAAAATCAAACAAAACACCCGAACCCTGAAAAAATAGTTTTTTACGTAAATCCACGTTTATTCTGAAATGAGCCGTTGCGACTTCCGACTGATTTCGATAGAGCGGGTCACATATGTTCTACATATAAAGACGGATAAAGTAAAGAACAAAGTCTGAAGATATCAGTACAGTATCATAGTACTTTAACATAATTGTTTGTGTTACTTTCGTTGCAGTTGTACGTCTTAAATGTAATGTAAATGTTGCCTTCGTGTGTGGTTCGGGGCCATCTTCGTGCGAAATTCAATATTCTGAAAGCCAAGACTTTGTTTCATTGAAATCAGATAAAAACAAACTGTCACGGACCCTGCCGTGCTATCTATGATTACTATACACCTTACATTCATAATTTCAGCCGGAGGGAGGGGGGCGGCGCTGCGGAAGAGCAGATTGCGAGTGAGAGGTGCCTGTCTTCGTCCCTTTACAAGCTTAAAAAATATATTTATCGTGTGATTTTGGAAATAAAAGTTTCATATTCTGAAAGACAAGACTTTGTTTGTTTAAAACCAAATAAAACAACCGAACCCCGAAAACATTTTTTTTTACGCAAATCCACGTTTATTTTGAAATGAGCCATTGAGACTTCCGACTGATTTCGATAGAGCGGGTATTTGCTTTTTCACACTTGTTTAGAACAGCGGGAGGAGAATGGAATAGAGTGACTGAATGACAGCTAGAAAATTAGGCTACGTGGTAAGTAAAGCAAAAATGCAAACAACGATTCTTCAGATGTTTAAGAGAAAGGAGAGAGATGAAGAAACTCAGAGTGTGCTTAACATTTGAAAAACAACGCCCACAGATGACACAGGTGATGATACTTATTTAGCCCAGAGAATGAACCTGGCCATGATGTATAATAAGTTAGCGAACTAGCAAACTGTATATCTTAAATATAAACATTACATATTTTTGCTTTGATATCTTCTATTTTAATCTGCACATTGTTGCATTCATTTTTCAGACATTTTATTTTATTAGTATTTTAATTTATGTAACCTATATTCTGAAACAAAACACATTCTTTTCCTCCCAGAGCTGTCAGCGCAGCGCCTCCACAGATCTGGCACCCTAGGCGAACATCTATAACGCCAGTGCAACGGGCCGGCCCTGGTCTCAGGTTACACTGTAGGAAGTGTAGGTACAACGCTACATTTCCCGCCCCGCTGCAGTCATGCAGTAGGCTACGGAGAGCGGCGAGAAACATTTCCTCAGGCTTTAAAAAGCGGAACCAAGATTCACATTTCTAAATGATGCCGTTAGAATCGAAATGTTGGAACCGGTTCCGAACCGGAACCGGTTCTCGGTACCCAACCCTACTCAGAAGCCACCACAGGTGATGCCAGCCCTACTGCATACCCTTCTATATGGAAAGAAGAACAATATGAACAGTTCAAACAGAAAAATGAATGGATGTATGCTCACAATGGAAGGCTAGGCTGTACCCCATGCCATGATGTGAAGGATCTAGGTGTCATGGCATCCCGTGGTGTTAATATTGCTATTCAGTGGGCTGATGGAAAGATAATCCCAGCTGATCAATCAAGGGATGTCCAGCTTTCATCACTGCGCAAACAAATCCGTGAGCACAAGAACTCTGCAGCACATAATGAAGCAGTCAAAATTCTTCAGACAGCAAAGAAAGATATTCTTCTGAACATGAACGTGAGTAGTCAGGAGTCTTTGTTTGAGTCTACTGCCAAGGTATTCATGACAGCCTATTATGTGGCCAAGAACAACAAGCCTTTCACAGACTTTGAGAGTCTGATTGACCTGCAGCATGCACATTCTGCTGATTTAGGGCGTGTTTAGCATAGCAAAACTGTCTGTGTTGACATCATTGAGCATGTGTCATCACAGATGAAAAAGGAACTTCTAAAAAAACATAATACAGACCAAGAGCAAAATCACAGTATTGGCTGATGAGTCAACCAGTGTTGGACACAAATCAACACTAATTGTGTTCCTGAAGGCTAGTGTTGATGGGGACATGGAGCCCATTGCCTTTCCATTGGACCTGGTTGAGCTGGATAGTATGTCTGCTGCTCATATCAAGGAACAGATTATGGGTTGCTTGCTTAAAAATGGCTTCACTGTTGAGTTGCTGAGAGAAATCCTCATTGGATTTTGCAGTGATGGGGCCAGTGTCATGCTGGGAGTGAAGTCAGGTGTTGGGAAGTTGCTCCAGGATGACTTCCCAGGCATCATACTATGGCACTGCCTTAATCACAGACTGGAGCTTGCTGTTGACCAGGCACTGGATGTGACAGGGGGAACAAAGGACTTCCAGGCATTCATGGACAGCCTATATTCAGTATATAGCCAGTTTGTGTTCAGGGATGCATGAAGCTGGGGGCGGGAGGAGAACAATATGAACCAATGAAGGTCGGGGTAGCATTATAGTACCTGCAAGACATTCAAACCACTTTCACCCCTGGCTCTACCTTATACTACATATTAGATTTGTAATACATTCAAGACTGATTACTGCCTTCAATCATGGTCTCCCACTGGTAGTCTCTCTAAAAGAGATGTTTTATATTTATAAGGAACAAGCGATAGCCTTTCTGTGCAAACCACAGTCTTAGGACACGTTCATACCTGCTTGGTTAGTACTATTGAATCGGTCTCTGTAGCGTTAACCCCTTGATGCGGTTCGTTGGATTGGTGTGGAAGCAGTCCGATGCCTCTGCTCCGCCTAAAAGAGGTGGTCTCGGGTCGCTCGCTAGTAAACTCTGGAGAGGTTCATTGCTGGTGTGACGTAGTCCCCATCAAAACATGGGAAACAACTATTTGCGTGTCATCGCTTGTTTTGCTATCTATGCTGTGTGCAACATCCAGTAACCTATAGGGTCATGCATTCATTCTGGTGACTGCTTACCTCACTGGTCCCCTGTGTACAGAGAAAAGGCATTGGTACAATATCATCAGAGCCACCCGTCATCGGTGAAACCTCCTCACTGCATAACGTCTCATTATGTGTTATAATGTTTTTAATGCACGTTGTCTGATTTATAATCCTATGCGCCGGCCGCATAGTCTGTTGATGTGCTCTCCAGATTAACAGCAGTATGAAAATAACCTGCCAATGCTCCATGATGCAGGCTACTGTAGAAGTTGCTGGGATCTGCATTTTATCCGCTTAATGTCCCGCCAATTGTTGAAAAAGCATCTCCGTACAATGACTTTAGTTTACAGTTCATAGTCTGTTTGAGGTTGCCTGGGTGAACGCAAACCCAACCTTCTGCATATGAAATGATGTAATACACTTGCGTCTGGTGTAAACACGTGGCCTATTCACAATCTTAGAGATGGCTATTGCTCAGATCTTTGGTCTTAGCCCCTCTGCGACGAGTGGAAGGTTATGTTCATTATTTTATAATGACCTTGCGGTGTCCTCAGATCCTCTCGAGTTACTTACAGATGCTGCGCCTTCTGCTGGTTCGGGGGATTTCACAATGAGTGGTTTGCCCCACCAGCTTGGCATGCCCTTCATTCAACCAAATGACTCTGGATCTACACGTCAAGCCCCTCAAGGATTTCCCATATTCTGCCTCCAACCAAGAGCATGATTCAAAGCATACAATTCAGCTTGGTACTTTATCTTCTTCTGTCCCTCCTCTGTGTACTTATGCAATAGATATAATAGTCCTGCAATCTTCAAGTGCTAAGTATTAAGCCACGCTAGAGTTCATTAATTTGCTCCTCAAGGGCCTTAAGAAGGCACGTTCTCCACGCAATGATAAAGACTGCCTCTTAACTTCGCACCCGTGCAAAGGTTAATGTATAAATTCAGGCAAAGTGGTTTCACTATACATTGATAAACGTCCGATGCAGTTGTTACAGCTTTCTATTGGTTTCTCAGGTGGCGAATATACACAGACCTCTCACCTTTTAATCCTCAGCATAATCTCTCCCTTACTGAATTAACTTTGGAGATCAAATATACATACTGTTTTGAAACGTTCAATGTCTGACAGTTCTGTTTGGGGAGTCAAGGAACCCCGAATAATCATTGCTAAAACTAACACTGTTTTCTTTGTCCTTTATCTTCCATGCTGAACTTCTCGCATCATTGCCCTCTGACACATGGGTCGGCATCCATGTTTATTCGATGGCTGCAAACCCAACGACGAGGGTTCTCCTCCAAGCTGCGTGATCTCTGCCTAAGCTGCGACCTGCCCCCAGATCGCTATTCCCACTGCTTAAGAATCTGTACAGCCACAACCGCAGCTCTATATCCGCCTACCTCAACCCTGAGTATCCTGGGCCGTCGGTCATCTTCTGCCCACCAGCGCTATATCATGCCTCACATGAATGAGATCCTTTCAGCACAAACAACCATGAGCTCTTGCACTACTCGATGATGAGTAACGTTCAAAGATGTATATCTGTAGAATTCTGTTATTGCATCCCCTGCGAAATGAACCATGGTAGAACATGCTTTTCAATAGTTTCAAGCATTTCATTTTCAAATATTTGTATAGATCATGTTAATTGCACTTAATTTCATCTACAGTACACTGTCACTCTATAGTTGCACACACACACTCATTAAATGCTCATTAAAAATTCATTCAAAATAAAAATAACCGGAAACAGACGTAGGCCTATAAGGGACATTTCGAGCATCATTGCGATTGTCAACATTTCTGAGTTTAGGATGGCCGAAGACACTACGCTACCCATAATCCCAGCTATCGTTTAGGACTACAGTTCCCATAAGGTTACGCAGAGCATCAAACAGCTGTGTGAAATTGAACGAAACCACGCCAGACTATCCAAAACTGGAATCGAACACCCCTCCAGAACTACACATGCTGGCTATTGTGTTTCACAAAATGTTCTATGGGACGTCTCTACTGAACGTTTTCGTTTTTCCCACAATTAGAAGTTGTCATTATTAAACACATTGGTGTTATCAAATGTAAAACATATAATTAATAAATGGGTGAAAATCGCTTGTGTCCATAATGTGCAGCATTAATATATACCCACATGACAGCTCATTGCTACTTTGTAATTCTACTCCACTACAATTCAGAGGTTAACCTGG
Organism: Champsocephalus esox; assembly: GCA_036324585.1. NCBI lineage: Eukaryota > Metazoa > Chordata > Actinopteri > Perciformes > Channichthyidae > Champsocephalus > Champsocephalus esox. The sequence goes on from CM070479.1 coordinate 52,194,532, forward strand.
TATTTTTACTCCACTGCATTTATTTGAGTTATTTTGCAGATTCTGATGAATTATGTGAAATATAAACAACCCTTAAATGTAGTTACACTGTAGTTACACCTGAGTAAAATGCAGGTAAGGTGATTGTCAAGTGCCAACAATCAGGAGAGATATTTGATAGTTGGTGCTTGAGAAGACTAAACATGTATCTTGTTGGAGTCTATCAATCAATCAATCAATCAATGTTTATTTATATAGCCCAATATCACAAATGTTACATTTGTCTCAGTGGTCTTCACAGTGTGTACAGAATATCAGTATGACAATACAACACCCTCTGTCCTTAGACCCTCACATCGTACAAGGAAAAACTTCCAAAGAAAACCCAGTTTAAAGGGAAAAATGGGAGAAACCTCAGGGAGAGCAACAGAGGAGGGATCCCTCTCCCAGGACGGACAGACGTGCAATAGATGCCGTGTGTAAATTGAAAAGATAATACATTTGCAACATAGGTAGTCCAAATGTTTGGAAATGCATGTGTGTATAATAGGAAGATGAATCCACGAGGATATCCATCCAGGACCGATGATCCAGGACCACAGCCACGACTCAAGATCCAGCGCTCGCGATCCAGGACACAAGACCGCAGGATCATCCATGACTCCGGATCCCAGCATATATAGACCCCAAAAAGAAAGACATTTGGGGAAGCTGGGTTAATCGGAACATGAGAGTACACGGGTATAGACAGAGAGAAGGAAGAAGTAAGATGTCCCCCGACAAACTAAGCCTATATCAGCAAAACTAGGGGCTGAATCTAATCAGCCCTAACTATAAGCTTTATCAAAAAGGAAGGTCTTAAGCGCACTCTTAAAAACGGATAGGGTGTCTGCCGCCCGAACACAAACTGGAAGCTGATTCCACAAATGTGGAGCTTGATAAGAAAAGGCTCTGGCTCCCATTGTACTTTTAGAGACTCTAGGAACAACCAACAACCCTGCATTCTTGGAACGCAATGCCCTAGTAGGACAGTAGGGTATAATGAGTTCTTTAAGGTAAGATGGCGCCTGCCCATTAAGGGCTTTGTAGGCGAGAAGAAGAATTTTAAATTATATCCTGTGTTCTATAGGGAGCCAGTGTAAGGCAGCCAGAACAGGAGTAATGTGGTCCCTTCTCCTAACTCTGGTTAGTACACGAGCCGCAGCATTTTGAATCAGCTGAAGCGACTTGATTGACTTTTTGGTACTCCCTGATAGTAAAGAGTTACAATAATCCAGCCTAGAAGTAACAAATGCATGGACTAGTTTCTCTGCATCGTTTTGAGGCAAGATATGCCTGATTTTTGCAATGTTACGTAGATGGAAGTAGGCGGTCCTTGAAATTGATTTTATGTGGGCGTTAAAGGATAAATCCTGATCAAATATAACACCAAGATTCCTTACAGTCTCACTGGAGGCCAAATTAATGCCATCCATAGTTAGTATATCTTTAGATAATTTGTTTCGTAGATTCTTCGGGCCAAGTACAATAACTTCAGTTTTGGTCGTGTTTAACATCAAAAAGTTTAAGGTCATCCACGTTTTTAAGTCCTTAAGGCAGTCTTGAATTTTATTTAGATGATTAATTTCATCAGGCTTAATTGATAAATATAGTTGAGTATCATCCGCATAACAATGAAAGTTTACAGAATGATTCCTTATAATATTGCCTAACGGAAGCATATATAATGTGAACAAAATAGGTCCGAGCACTGAGCCCTGTGGCACTCCATGGCTAACTTTGGTTTGCGTGGAAGATTCATCGTTGACACGTACAAACTGAGAGCGTTCAGATAGATAGGACCTAAACCAGCCTAAAGCAGTTCCCTGTATGCCAACCAAGTGCTCTAGTCTTTGCAATAGGATATCATGGTCGATAGTATCAAATGCAGCACTGAGATCGAGCAAAACAAGAATAGAGACAAGTCCCTTGTCTGAGGCTATTAGAATATCATTTGTGACTTTGACCAGAGCTGTCTCTGTGCTATGATGTGTTCTAAAGCCAGACTGAAAATCTTCAAATAAATCATTGTTTTTTAAGTAATCACACAACTGTTTTGCGACCGCTTTCTCAAGAATTTTTGAGAGGAACGGAAGATTAGAAATAGGTCTATAGTTGGCTAAAACCTCTGGATCGAGGTTGTGCTTTTTAAGAAGCGGTTTTATCACTGCTACTTTAAATGATTGTGGAACATAGCCTGATAATAAAGACATATTCATAATATTTAATAAAGAAGTGCTAATGAATGGAAAAACTTCCTTCAACAGCTTAGTTGGAATTGGGTCTAACATGCACGTTGATGGTTTAGAAGAGAGAATCATTGAATGTAATTGTTCAAGGTTAATGGCTGAAAAGCATTCTAGTTTACTATCTCGTGTAATATTAGAACTTACGATTCCGGGAGCTGTTGATAACATTATACTGGTCGAAGGCAAGAGGTCATTAATTTTGTTTCTCAGAGTAACAATTTTATCGTTAAAAAAGCACATAAAATCATTACTACTGAGTGCTATGGGAATAGAAGGCTCAATGGAGCTGTGGCTCTCTGTCAGCCTGGCTACAGTGCTGAAAAGAAATCTTGCATTATTCTTATTCTCATCTATTAATGAAGAGTAGTATGCTGCTCTCGCTTTACGCAGTGCTTTCTTATATTCATTGAGAGTAATATGCCAAATTAAACGAGATTCTTCAAGTTTGGTGGAACGCCATATCCTTTCAAGTTGTCTAGACTTTTGCTTTATTTTGCAGGTTTCGGCATTATGCCATGGAGCTAATCTATGTTGCTTTATTTTCTTCTTTTTCAAAGGAGCAACAGAGTCTAATTTTATTCGCAGCGCATCTATAGCACTATCAACAACATGATCAATTTGGGGTGGTGTACATTTTGTATAAGTTTCCTCCCTTACATGCAGACATGCTATCGAGTTAAGTATTGGTGGAATCTCTTCCTTAAATGTGGCTATAGCACTAACGGATAGGTTTCTGCTGCAAGAGCTTTTGACTAATGCTTTGTAGTCTCGTAATAGTACTTCAAAAGTTACTAAGAAATGGTCGGATAAAGCAGGATTATGCGGTTCGACTAATAGTTGCTCAATTTCAATACCATAAGTCAGAACAAGGTCGAGAGTGTGATTATAACAGTGGGTTGGTTTATTTACACTCTGACAGAAACCAACAGAATCTAATATAGAGTTAAATGCAACAGTAAGGCTATTTTTATCATCGTCAACATGAATATTAAAGTCACCTACGATAATTACTTTGTCTGTTTTAAGAACCAAAGTTGATAAAAACTCAGAGAATTCTGATAAGAATTCTGAATAAGGACCTGGTGCACGATACACTGTAACAAATAAGATTGGCTGCAAAGTTTTCCAGGTTGGATGCGTAAGACTAAAAACGAGGCTTTCAAAAGAGGTATAATGACATTTTGGTTTAGTATTGATAAGTAAACTTGAGTCAAAGATTGCTGCAACTCCACCTCCTCGGCCCGTGCCTCGAGCAATATGAGTGTTGACATGGCTGGGTGGAGTGGCCTCATTTATGCTGACATATTCTTCATGTCTCAACCAAGTTTCAGTGAGACAGCATATATCAATATTATAATCTGATATTAAATCATTTACCAATATTGCTTTAGATGCTAGAGATCTTATGTTTAAGAGACCACATTTAATCTTCCTGTTTTGTTGCACTGTAGTAGTTGTTACATTTACTTTTATTAGGTTATTATGTATGACACCTCTATTAGGTTGTACCTTAAATTGTCCTTGGGCAGACACACACACCGCTAATATTGGGTATTTTATTGGGTTCGGGATTCCTATGGGTGACTGCCTAGGAGAGAGCGCAGAGAAGCGTGTAAGACTGCGACTCTGCCTCCTGGTCTAAACTCCAGTTTGTCATGGATTACGTCCACAAAGCCCTGAAATGTTTGCCGAAATGAGATCTGCACCTTTCAAAGTAGGGTGAATGCCGTCTCTCTTAATCAGACCAGGTTTTCCCCAGAAGGCTGTCCAATTATTTACGAAGCCCACATTGTTTGCTGGGCACCACCTAGACAACCAGCGCTGAAATGATGACATGCGGCTATACATGTCATCATTGATCAGATTGGGGAGGGGACCAGAGAAGATTACGGTGTCCGACATTGTTTTAGCATAACTACACACCGACTCCACATTAAGTTTGGTGCATTCTGATTGGCGTAAACGAACATCATTACCACCGACGTGAATAACAATCCTACCGTATCTACCGGACCAGGTCCGTCCTCCGCGCAGATCGTTTGGATATGGCCAGAGCGGGGTCGCCGTCCGGATCCGCCGATGACCTTTCTTAGTTCTGAGGGAAAAGGAATTGTGTCCTAGACACGATTCTCTGTTAGCTGTACAAAACTAGACTTTGCACTCCAATGGATTGTTTCTTCAAATAAGCACTTTATTACACAGTTCAACAAAGATATATCAATCCATACTATACCACAAAACGCCAGCGCCTTGGACTCCTTCTTGAGTTCCCACGTGACAAGCTCGTCAGTGTGAGATCCCAGTTGAAGTGAGTCTCGAATCCTGAATATATCCTGTTCTTTATAGTATTTGCTGTTAAGCCCCCACCTTTGGTGCTCTCTGTGCTGCAATCTGCCTTTTCTGCCCAGCCACACACAGTTTTAGCTAAGGTCACGGCCAGGGCCCTACTCCCTTTTCCTAATTTCGGTGTGTCTTTGTTACCTGTTTTAACTCGTTTTCTCCCAAGACGGTTGCGCCTTTTGAAGGTCAGGGCCCCACATACCGTACCATGGTGTTCTCGTCCTTGAAGATAACAGGATGTAGCCGGCCAAACTGCTGAGGCATCTCAACAGTAAACTTTAACACGTTATTTTTCCACTCAGACAGCTCAATGTTTTTAGCGTTTCCATTACAGAATTTACTATATCTTATATTCACAGTTACTTTTGAGTAAGACGGCATGAGAGGTCCGCTGGGTCACTCGGTCGGCGCCGGAGAGCCACTTTGTCCTGATGACCTTCAGCCAGACGAACTCCGCTGTGTCGGCCTCCTGGGTCCCCCTTTTGGCGCCAACAACCTGTGTGGAGAAATCTGATACAAATCCCTCAAGCCTACGCTCAGGGCTCCTGGGCCCACAGCTTTTTGATCCTCCACTGCGTATGAATACAAAATTCCAACAAACTATCATCAAATGTCTTTCTATTATGAATTTAGATGAAATGTATATCCCCATAATGACCTAAACAATAAAGTCTATGGCTTTTACTTCTTTACCAGGCTCGTTACATGATGTTGTCTAAATTAAATTCTGTGTCATTTCATTACTATGTTTTAGCTTTAACTGTAATATGTTCTTTCTACATTTCAAACCTCAGTTACTTTAATACCTGTTGAAATCTTACAAAATGGTTTCATTATCACAGGTCAACTTCTTCAGTATTCCATTCTGGAATTACATCTCTCACAGTAGCCCCTAAAATAATATGTTAGTCCAAAAGCATGCTTGATAGTCATTGTTTTAAATCATGCAGTTGCACTGATCACATGCAGACATACACTCACACTGTCAGGTTGTAAAGTCAAGTTTGGTCAGGTTCACCCCAGAGTCAGTCATTGTCAGTGCCTTCTCAAGTTACACTGTCGGTCAGGGTCAAAGGTCATTTGGTCTCAGTCTTTTTGGCCATGTGTCGTGCTCTGCAGAGACTTTGACATGTCAGCATAGGCCAGTATCCTTTGTCTACAAAAATATGTCATATATGGAGCGCCATCATTTATTAATTCACGATTACAACTATATTTTTCAAGATATCTCTAACTTTTCATTGGGACAGCTGTTTCCCACATTCCCTGCAACTTGGTACAAAACTCACTTCAGAAACTTGTGTCTATAATTATTTTATCAGTCAAAACATTATCAGGATCTGTAAAGCTCTGCTATGTATTTCATAACTCATTATATTAATTTATCTTCAATTCTGGTGCACTTAAAGAACAATGTTACCCTCTTTAACAATGCGTGGAACCTTGGGTGTCCGAACATGCAACAATTACTCCCTACTTTATCAAGGATTTAAAAACAGAAGTCATTTCGTATGTCCATCCGAAAGTCCTCCTATGGTAATAACTATGCCACAATGGTGAAACCAGTACCTCAAATTGAAATACTATATTTTGTTTAGAACTAGCTTTCCCTTCAACATGACCTATATAAAGAAATATTTGTCTGATCTTATATAGATCTTATAACACTACCAAATTCACACATGAATAAAAACTCTAAAAGAATAATTTGTAAACATGATGAAAAGGGTTCTACTCTATACTCCTAACTCCCAAACACCCACTACTTAAAATCTAGTGCATACCTCCATCATGCCCTCCCCCTCCCTCATCAGTGTGTTTTAGGATGATTTTTCACTTCACTTTAATAGTTTTCTCTTTACCGCTATTTTTTATTTACCAATTGATTCATTCATGATTAATACATCTTCTCATCTTCACTTATTTATCAAGTCAATTCAAGTTCTTTACAATACATTAGTAGATACCTTGTGGAGTATTCACAATAACTAATCCTCTCTAGGGTATGAAATCCGTTCATCTTTAAGCAGATACTATTTCCTTATTTATCTTTTGTTCATGATAACAATGGTATAACAACCACACGTTTTACCCATAGCTAGTTTATATAAGAAGATTATTATGTGTGACATAATAATCAGATGTCTTGTTTGCTAAACAAGAATATTAAACTTTAATCTTTTCAGTATTCCAGACCATCATTTAAACAAGCAGCCTCCTATCTAAACACTAAGCATTAAGGTTTCTACACCACCCCCTGGGAAACTCTTGCACAATTATGCTGTAAAATCATTGCATCATTCCTCCAGAACAATCTGAGACAAGCATGTCTCAAGATCTTGTCATAATGAGCACAGTCAGTGATGCAGCTGTAGTCAGTGGCAGGGTCTCCAAAAAAGCTAGGACCGGCCCTGGTCTGTGGGCTCCACGGAAACTCTCCCTGGCTTTGAGATGAGGGAAGGAATCACTTGGCAGACACACATTGTCCTCTGTACAGCAGAAATCCCCCAAAACCGCAGTACCTCTTGAAGGAGTTTTGGACTACTTTTCTCCGCGCCGTTCCTAATGAGCTTGCTTTAAAAGAAGAAACACTCAAAACAACCAGGACGAGAGTGAAACAAAAATCTGTTTTTAATCATAAACGGTAATAATGCAATACCATATAATACATTACCATACAAAGCCATCTCATATGAGTAATGTCAGGAGTATGCCTACTCACATGTTCACATGCTGCCCCGACCTCCCGCTCCGGGCCGCGCGTGAAGAGAGGACGAAAACAACACGTTGCACGTCCCAAAACCAACAAAGGGGTGGAGTTTCATGTGGGAGATACCAAAACGCTATCTCACAGGGAATCTGCGCGGGCAGCTTTGAAAGCCACAGGTGTTGGGAAGGCCTGCAGGACGCACCTCATTAAAAATGTCCCTCCCCATTTGTAAACCCTATCGATGGTTTAACCCAGAAAAACATTCTCAGGGATAATCTTTACACTCAAAACAGAAATCACCATTAATTCTGCATCTTCCTTCTTCACAAATAGCTTAAAACACCCTTTTGATAAACAGGTAAACAGTCAAAGAAAAAACTATTGCGCTCATCTATTTTTAAGAAAAAGGGAACATTGTTTCAGAAATCTATAAAAAACCTCTCTATATTTGAGGAAAAATGTACCTTTTGTTCCTTCAATTATTAACACACAGGCATGTATACACCCACACATATACCATTAAAGATATGTAGATTTCCTTAAAACATGGCCTGCCAGAGATCGAAAACAGAATATACTCTCCCCACCAATCACCCTGTGTTGCATACCTCCACATCCCCCACTGCAATAAAACCTATTTTACAGCCCTTTGTCTACCGCCATTTTAGTCCTAACATTTATGAAAGGATAAAAACAGAGAAATCACTATAAAACACAAACACAGGTATTGCTTGAACAGTATTCACTTAACTGCTACTATTTGATAATTACCAGAGAAACTCAACAGACCTCTTTTAGTTTCTGGAAATTGCAACAAGACTTTCTGCCATTTCACATATAACACACTTCTTTGATACAATATCTCACATCGATTTCCACACTCTTCACACCACTGTTGCCTTGACAACGAGGCACAAGCATAATGTCAATATCTCCTATGCGTTCTTTGCATACTTCCTCTGTTTGCAGTGAGCAACTCTTCACCAACACAACACACTGATTCAGAGAACCCAAAAGATGGTGCAGAACTATCCAATGCTGTTGTAATCACATCCAGCTACTGAGAAAAACTCAATTTAAATCTCTCTCCCAACGGGTTGCAAAATAAAACGGCTGAGGTCAAGAATGCTGAAACATGTGTGTTAAAACAAACTAATGGTAGTAGTCTGCCTATTCTTTATTACTTCAGTTCTAAGTTAATAGGCAAAACAAAGACACCCTCCAACCACAATACTAATCTTGTATCTACTTGGTAAATTCTATTAATTTTTAAATTGTTTATCTAAGTTGTGTTACAAGCATGGTGATGTTGTAACAGAATACACAAATAGCTGTATTCAATCCGCGCCGTATTTGAAAGCTGTAATGAATTAGAATCAATGTTTAAGGACGTAATATAAGTTAAATATATTGTTAATCTAATTACTGTTTTATTGTGAAGGCATCTCTGGTGAACAGCGGCCTGTGGCTTTTATTTTGAAAGGCCGTTCCGGAAATATACTCCGTAATGTGAACAGTGAGTTTGAATTCTATAAACACGGAAAGTTACGATAACAATCGTTCTAATGCATTAAATAAAGTCATGAAAGAGACAAGGAGGGGAAAAGGCGTGTGGAAGTAAGCAATGAACTGAAAATGCCACCAATGCTCTGTTTTAACTTGAACCACTTTTTACTTTCCCTTAACGTTACTGTATGTAATATCATTGTTTTCCTTGAAATATAATCAAGTACAATCCTTAGTTAATGACAAATACCATGACATTCACAATGTAATGCAATCGTACCAATCAGTTCTCAAAACCCCTCATCAAACCACAAAGTGACTTAACTGTATCCTACAAAAACTATGCTAAAAACAGCAAATTATAGTTTCTTATTTATTTCAATATCTACTACTTCAGCTCCCACATTGATCTGTTCATTTTCAATATTATTCACTCCAACTTCAGACCACTCGATTATTCACTTTAAATTCAATGCTCTTTCTTCATGCATTTAAGAAGAGAGCAAACAGGAGAGAGAAAAAAGGAGGGGGGGTGTGGGTACTCTCACAGACACCCCGGCTGGAACAGGCATTCCAGGAGGAGGGGGGCTTCCTTGAAATAAGAATGACTTCGTATCTATTTGTCTGACTAGGTTAATATGTGTTCACTTGTATTTATTAATACACTGGACAAATCTTGTCGTTACTCTTAATGTCCTTATTCTTATTTATTTGAATGTCCGTGGAGCAACACAGAATATTGAAGAACAGAGGGCAGCTGACCACAAATGAGCTTCCCCTGTTATATAAACATTAATGGATTCCTTCTGACTGACAAGCGTTCAAAAACCCTCCTGCTTATCACTGAGGCTACTACTTTTTGTTTTATTCATAACCTAAAAATACAATTGTGATGAATAGCTTGCTCTTTTTCTGATTGAAACAAAGAGTACTCTTCTACAGAATCCGAAAGTACAAATACTGGCTCAAGCTGGAGCTCTCAGCCTTTTCAAGAGAAGGGGGGGCTTCTTTCAACAACTAACAACAAACTATTGGTATACCAAAACATTTCCCAACATAAAACAAGGTCTTTACGAATCAACAATGACAACCAACAGACAGAACAATCAACAAACAGATCAATACAACTCCTTTAAGTTCCCAGGGAAGGTTTCACACAAATTATTAATTTCTCAGGGAAGGTTTCCCACAAACTATTCTTTCTCAAACAATCAAACATTGTACACAGATATATTAGTATCAAACATTGGCCCCAAAAAGAACCTTGAAAAGGACAGGTGTGTGCGTTTGGTAAAGAGGGAGTGTGTGTGTGTGTGTGTGTGTGTGTGTGTGTGTGTGTGTGTGTGTGTGTGTGTGTGTTGATATCTTGGTCAGGTAGTGTATTGTGTGTGTGTGTCAGGGTGTCTGGGAAAGTGTATGTAAGAAGGTTTATATATATATATATAGGATTACTTAAAAACAGTCCCAAATAATACATATACAGTTCAAGATAATACCTGTTTACTTTAATACAGTTTAGAACAATATCTGTTTGCTTTAATCCCTTTTTCCCATTTTTTGTGATCCTTTTTCTCAACTTCCTTTTGTCCTTCTTCCACCCATTCTTTCCAAACCTCGCGACGTATATCTGGGATTTTGAAGCCTAGCGCTTCTTCTCGCAAATTCGCCTTCCATTTTCTATTTTTCCTTACCCTAACATATGGCTACTGATACGCCGACCAGTTTTACACCTTTCCTTAGATACTAGGGCCACGCCTTAGTTTTACACTGTACTATGGCCACCAGTATTGCTACTGGTTTTACACCTTCCTTTAGATACTAGAGTCTCCCCTAGTTTTACACTGTACTATGGCCACCAGTATTGCTTCTGGTTTTACACCTACCCTTTAGATCAGGGGTGCCCACACTTTTTGGGCCGGTGGGCTACTTTTGAAATGACCAGCTCACCGAGGTCTACCAACCAAAAATAAAATCCCAAATTGCAAGGAGCTGAATAACACGTGTTATGTATACATGGGATAACTACAACAACGCTATTTGGGTTCTTGAACAGAAACAAATACATGAATACATAAAACTAAAATGGCATGTTAACCTCTCTCTATTTCTCTCTCTCTCTGTTAAGAAACACATCACAAGCAGGCTAAGAAACCACTCTCCATGTCCTGAAATCTTAAACATAAAACACAAATATAAGTACAAGGAAAAATGTAGTCCGTTGTTACTGTTTGAACTAACGTAACAAAGGCAGGAACTGCTTCGATAGTGTTTTTGAGGAGCTTTTTGATTACAGATTTGAAAACATCGTTGCTTGCACAATGTGCACAAAGTATCACAATTGCTGCAGCGTAGCAGCTGATCTCAGACCACGCTCCCCTCTCCTGCAGGGGGGCGTGGTCAGCTGCAGCTCACAGAATCAGCCCCCTGCAAAAACAGCGCTGGAAAGAGCAAATGGAGCAAAATGATGAGGCATGGCATTTGATTTAATTATAAAAGGTATAATATGTGGTAAACTGAAGAGCCCTTTGGGAGCCGAAAGAGCCGGCTCTCCTTGGTGAGCCGAGCCAAATGATCCGGCTCACCAAGAAGAGCCGGAATTCCCATCACTACCCGGCACTTGACTGATGTTATATCGCTTTGCATTCTGGGTTAACAGACTGGAAAGCGATAGGTCGCTTTTTCTGTCAATCAAGTAAACTCCTGAATTAAGTGGCAGGGAGGACAAGGGAGGAGGGATCAAAACCTGTTTTGTCTATTTTAACGGAGCTTGATAATGAATGACTCGCGGTCTACCAGCATTGCCCCCGCGGGCGACCGGTCGCCTGCGGTCGACGTACTGGGCACCTCTGCTTTAGATACTAGAGTCTCCCCTAGTTTTACACTGTACTATGTGTATTTCAAACACATCTATTTGTTGTAACAGGCAGATGCTTACCTTGACTCTAAATTACCCGGGTTTTTGATTGTGTGAGATGGTTTCTTGTAAAAGCCGTAAACTCAATGTTTTTTGGTGTCCTCTCAGAAGGTCATCGGTGTCCAGACTACCCGCTCTAGACCATCACGTCGGGGTCACCAAGCTGTTGGAGTCTACCGGACCAGGTCCGTCCTCCGCGCAGATCGTTTGGATATGGCCAGAGCGGGGTCGCCGTCCGGATCCGCCGATGACCTTTCTTAGTTCTGAGGGAAAAGGAATTGTGTCTTAGACACTATTCTCTGTTAGCTGTACAAAACTAGACTTTGCACTCCAATGGATTGTTTCTTCAAATAAGCACTTTATTACACAGTTCAACAAAAATATATCAATCCGTACTATACCACAAAGCGCTTTGGACTCCTTCTTGAGTTCCCACCGTGACAGGCTTGTCAGTGTGAAATCCCAGTTGAAGTGAGTCTCGAATCCTGAATATATCCTGTTTTTTATAGTATTTGCTGTGAAGCCCCCACCTTTGGTGCTCTCTGTGCTGCAATCTGCCTTTTCTGCCCAGCCACACACAGTTTTAGCTAAGGTCACGGCCAGGGCCCAACTCCCTTTTCCTAATTTCGGTGTGTCTTTGTTACCTGTTTTAACTGGTTTTCTCCCAAGACGGTTGCGCCTTTTGAAGGTCAGGGCCCCACATACCGTACCATGGTGTTCTCGTCCTTGAAGATAACAGGATGTAGCCGGCCAAACTGCTGAGGCATCTCAACAGTAAACTTTAACACGTTATTTTTCCACTCAGACAGCTCAATGTTTTTAGCATTTCCATTACAGAATTTACTATATCTTATATTCACAGTTACTTTTGCCTTATTTTTATCCTTCAATCTGCAATTGACATTAATGGCAACAAGTAATAAAGTATATTCATTACTCGTTATTCTCTACTAATAGTTAATTAAAGACTGTATATTATGGCTATTTTGCACATCCCTTTCAAGATTTTCAAAGGTTTATTGACATATCATACACAACTACGGTGTAGTTATGCAATGAATGAAAAACTTGGGTCACAGGTTCCTCAACAGTGCATTACAAGACATCTATCAATATGTGTGTACCTCCACCATTAAACTGTCATATTCTGCACATTTCTTATTCTATCTACATACATAAGAGTATAATTAATGTGTATAATATCAGTTAAAATAAGTGCTTCAACATAGTTAACATTGCAGGAAAGCAATATAATAGACGTTAATTACTTTGTCAGGCTTAATATTTAATATTTAATGTTTAAATAAAGGTTAATCCGTTTTTCTGTTTTGCACCTCCTCCTATTAATATCTGTGTACATCCTGCACTAAACTGTTTTATTGTAGAGATCACTTATAGTATCTTCTTGATTTTTTATATTCTATATTTCTATATTTCTACTTTCCCCCTATGAAAGTATGTACTCTTAATATTTTTTTAATCAAATATAACATATAAAAACAATAATTCAAGAACATGCTTTAACCACTAGGAGGTGCACACAAGGTGCACACAGCCATAATAACTTTGTATTATTAGTGCGTATGTACAACATCTGAAGATGTATAGTTTTATGCATGCTTTCACATCATTTTACAGCATATTGCTATACTATTTCAGACTTAGTACATTCTTACATTAAAACAAAATCAGTAATATCTTTGAAAACTACAGCTTACTTCCGGGTTTTAGGACAAGAAAAGCTGTTGATGCAACAAAAATATTTGTTCATTTGACAAAAAAAATGAAGTTCACGGAATGGTTTACTTGCTTTATTTAGAGTCCTGTGAACTTGGTTTTTTAAGTTGGAGAAACGTAATTGAGAGTTGAAATGACTTGATATCCTTTCCTGGCTAAACTTAATTGAGAGTTGAAATGACTTGATATCCTTTCCTGGCTAAACTTAATTGTAAGTTGAATTTACTTTACTTTAATTTAATTTACTTGAAGACCACTGAGACAAATGTAACATTTGTGATATTGGGCTATATAAATAAACATTGATTGATTGATTGACTTAAGATACTTTCCTGGCCCTAATCAAAATTTTAAGGCAACTTGTATTTTTTTTTACAGTGTATATTTGAACCATCTCCCTAACTGGCAGTTACACAGACTAGCTAGTTAACGACGTTAGCTTTAGCATGTTCATCGGCTCATTCGGCTTTTTAAGTGAGATAAAAAAAGAACACTAAATAACAAATTAACTATCAACGTTACCACAATATCGCTCATGGACTAGCAGTTGATGACATTTATTAACAGCTTCACAGTTAGATGACAATGTTTTCTGCTTACCTTCTCCTCCAACTTTCGCCAACGGCCTTTCTTGTCTCAACGATCTTTCTTGTCTCAACAATCCTCTCTCGCGATGATGATCGTGGTCAAAATCAAACAATGGCAGAGTCTGGCAGAGTTCTCTTAATACATCCATGGAAGTGTCTAAGAGCAGTCAATAATGTAGCATGCCTTATTGTTCAAGCCGTGTTTGTTGTTTCACATCTTTACAACCGTCAACATTTAAAAGTAGATTGATTTTTGTCTCTGTTTACATTAGTTGGTATCATAGACTGTGGTTGGTATCCAGTTTATTGGTGGTTATACCGCCACCTTCTGCTCTGGAGTGGGAATCAGATATACCCTAATCCTTTTGTCTCAACATGAATGAATCTAATAAATGTGAAGTTGTTGCGATTCATGCAAACCATACATGTTTTCATCAGGTTCAGCTTGGAAACATGTAATTATTATGTTGAAAATGTAAATGTTACATTTTATTTTATGTGACAGCCAGCCAAAGTCCTTTTTTTGAGTGCACTGTAACATGGCTACTCCGAATAATTCTTTCAGGAAACCATCTTCTTCTATACATTGAAATACCTACATGTTTCAAGCACCACATATTTCACAAACTATAAAAGAACGTCCCCACATTTTCTCCATCATTTCAAATCTCACTGTTATTTAGGCAAGGCAAGGCAAGGCAAGTTTATTTATAGAGCACTTTTCAACGCAAGGCAATTCAAAGTGCTTTACAAAAAAAAAGAATGAAAGACATTAAGCATTAAAAAAGAAAAGCTAATCAAATAAACATTAAGAAAAAAATACATGGATAAAAGTTACAGTGCAATCTAAAATATAAATAGTTCAATTAAACATTACAAGAAAAAGTACATGGATAAAAGTTACAGTGCAGTTTAAGATATGAATAGTTCAAATAAAAGCAGCGACAAAAAGAAAAGTCTTCAGCCTGGATTTAAAAGTAGTCAGAGTTGCAGCGGACCTGCAGGTTTCTGGGAGTTTGTTCCAGATATTTGGAGCATAATAACTGAACGCTGCTTTACCATGTTTAGTTCTGACTCTGGGGACAGAAAGCTGACCAGTCCCTGAAGACCTGAGAGATCTGGATGGTTCATAGTTTAGCAGGAGGTCAGTAATGTATTTTGGGCCTAAACCATTCAGTGCTTTATATTTAGAACATTAGTAACTTGGGACTGGACATATCTGTGCAATGTTGCCACAATCTGCTGGGGAATTTTGTTCATAGAGTTTGTACGTACAAAGCTGTACTTGTGGGTTCGTAGCCTGTTTCTACTGTAATCATTTTCAATAATTGTGCTCAGGTCTGGTACAGACTAAAACATGGATCCAGTGTATTTGGAGATACCCCTAATCTGTAAATCCCCATCACTTACATATCCCGATCACTTAAACCCATCTCATCATTTGATACAAGAACTGCAAATAGGGGGGGTGAATCATCTTGATTGTAACCGCCTCACCTTTGGGACCGAGTATTCCTAACTCCTCCTCCTGTTGCTCAGCTGATCTTTTGGCTCTGGGGATAAGTGAAAGTCTCTGAAACAAAGCTGGAGTTTTGTGAGTGATGTGGGCATTCTCTATGAGTGAAATAATGGATCCATGTCTTACATGATATTGTACTCTCCATCCAACCAGAAAGGTGCTAAGTGTAACGAGCACAATCAACAATGCTATTCTAACTCTTATCCCTAGGGGACCCCACATTTGCTTTGGCTTTGTTCTTGACATCATCTCTATTTTCTCCATGGTTGTGTTAGATACAGAATTTAAATGATGAGTACAAAAATGACGTATACAAAAATTGGACTCTTTTTCAGATGTAAAACAAAAAAAATAGGTTTTCACTTTAGTATACAATCTATACAAATATATAGACAATTTGTCTTTTGAGCTGTTTCTATCTTATTCTTATTTCTATTTATTGTTTTGTTCCAGCTCTGCCAAATCAGTCCTAACTCCCAATAATGTTCTGGAAGTTGCCGGTGAAGGGTGACAATGTGTGAGGTGGTGTCAATTTGCTCCTTTTTCTTTACCTTTAAACCGGAGCGCGTGTGAAGTTCATTACAACTTCTCACGGTTCCGTCCACCGGGATCAGCTCACTGTCTTTTGTGAACTTTCACCCTCACCCAATCACCTGGCCGAACAGGAGTCTCTTCTAGTGTCTCGTCTGGTATCTCTGTAGCTTTCCTAGCCTGTGTAGACAAAACTTGGAAAATATTACTCAGAGTTCTGACATATTCATCACTTCTATTAATCTAATATCTAAAACTGGACCACTCCCTCCTTGGAGGAGGCCCAAGCTTCGGCATACCTTTTGTCGTTATGAGACCTATTATTAACTACATGTTATTATTTATTAACTACAACGTCGCTGAAATCAACATGTCTGTATAATCATGACACTCCCTCCTTTGAGCATAACATGCTCAATTAATATTGCAATGATTACCCTATTCTGAACAGGACATGTAAAACCCATAACGTTGCATTAAATAAATATAAACTCGCCGTCTACCCACAAGGCGTACAAAAATATTGTATGATGTATGGTTTTTTTATGGTATAACATATTCACTAAAAATCTGCCATTAGTACAAAACATACTTGTTTCAATAATGGCTTCTGTCATGGTAATATAAATCATTGTTGCTGCGACCCTATCGGACTTTGTAGCCAGACTTCACCCAACCCGGTATCACGGCAAGACATGAACATGTGACGATTTACCATGCTGGGAGACGTGAAGATGTCACGATTTCGTCCCTTCAAACGTGACAGTTACACGGTATTGTTAACCCATGTTAACCATTGGAGAAATAACCGGAAATACCAAGCAAATGCTACCCCGACGTAATGATTTATTTTGTAATAGTTACACTCGATTACGCTGATTTTCTTGTTGCCCCAGCTGGTCGACACCTCTTTTAGCAGAAACAAAGGCTACATTCATGTATTAAATCGATGTTAATCCATGCATGTATAACATAGTGTAGATGTGGAATTAACGGACGTGACGTTGTGCGATAGAGTTGCCAGGCAACAGCTTACAAACCCTTCAACTACAACCGTAGTTATATTTAAAAACATGTTAGAAGGCCTCACGAAATACTTTAATGCAAATTAAAATGTAAATGTGAAGGAATGTGTGTATAACAAAATACATCGGTCATAAACGAAACCGGAACAGACCAGCAAGATCCTCAGCTCGATGATTGGATGCTTTAGCCGAAATGCATGCTGGGATTTGGTGTTAATGTGATGTGAAATCTGAAAACTGTATTTAAAAATACAATAATACTTTATTCCGAGTGTGCTTGCTTTTCTCTTTGAAAGTCATCACATAACGGCATTGTAATACACAGTTTGGCTGCATTAAATATTACATATCTGCCGTAGTTCTCTATTTATAGAGCCCTGCTGAGAAGACTTCTAGACAAACAGGAGAACTGCCGCCAAAACTGAAGATGTGACGTGGATCATAAATATATAAGCAATTAAACAGCATCTTACATTTCTTTTCACACAATGCGTCTCCTTGCAGTATCAACACTAATTTGGCTGACTACGGGTAGCGATGTGAGGCAGGGACGAGCTCTGCCTCACGTAGGCCCACAGTAACTGGCTGGAGCGCGGGCACTCATTTAACGCGGGCACCTATTTTGTGATCCCCGCCTCTCCCCACCTCTGCTGCTCACCCCCGCGTCAAAGTAAACTACACACTGAATTCAGATTATTTATCTTTCTCTTGATATGGACATAAACGCAAGTGAAGTCAAATCTGATAGGACGGAGACACCTCTCAAACTACCTAAACTAAAACTGCATGAGACAGACACTGACGCTGTCTGAAGAGAGGGAGGAAAAAGAGAGGCTCCATGTATTTTATTATTATATTATATAGATGTGTTATTCATTTGTTTTAAAGCTCAATAAATAACAAAAAAGACCTTTGACCGGCACTTTTATAATTTTGTCCGGAAGATTTAAATTTTAATACACGTTGACTGGCGAAAAACTCTGCCTGGTTCCCTTGGCCCCCACCGCGGAGAATAAACAGAAGGGCAACCATGACAACCATGCTTCTTCGCTGCTTTTGTGGAGGAAGTTACAGCGCCACGTACAGGCTCCTGCATATGTACTGCAGCTTCTCCAGCGGTTGGAGCTAAACGGAGCTGTCTCGTGTGGACAGACACTATCCGGTGAATATTGCGTGTGGACGGAAGCTTTTTTGCGATTGCATTTGCGTTAATCCTATGCGTTTAGCCGTTTTCGTCCTCGTGTGGCCGGGGCCTAAGACTATTTCTGCACTCATAAAGAATGATAAGAATAAGAATAATGCGTATTGAACTGGTTTCATTCATTAGTGAGTTTATTTAACACTAGAACCGCCAATCGGGTCAATTTGTGTGATGTGTGTGCAATGTAACTTTTTTTCAATAAAATATTAAAGTCTCCCAGTCCGTGACTTTTCCTGAAAGTGTGTTATGTAGCACCCTATGTTGTTAAAAATTGCATTCTAATAACGGGATTTGACGGTGTTAGGTAGGCCTATACAAACACCTCTGGCGGTTTTAGTGTTAAGGTAATTAGGTACAGCAGAAGCCCTTTTTTTATCAGTAACGAATGTAGCAGTTGAACATAAAAGTCAACTAACTGAGGGTCACTTGCAATGACAGTGTTGTGTCTAACTGTAAGCTTGTCACTCAGAGTAACCTACAGTTAATTTAGCTGCTGGAGAAGAACGATCAGGGGGGAGGGGGGAGAGAGCTGTGGTTGATGGGCCATTAGTTGTGTAAATACACAGCTGAGAGCTGCCGTTTCATTCAGACTGTTTAAAAACGGTAACAACGGACTATTTTTCTTAGCGGATGCATATCAATTTAAATCAATACAACTATTTTTTAAATCAATAAAAACATTTTCTAAATCCATAAAAGCATTTCAATTAATATTGGGAGTCATGTCGTTACTTTGTTGAGAATGTGGCTACGCGTCGGGATCCTGATCTGCCGACGAGGCTCCATTAAAATATAAATATTTTTAGTGAATTACTGAGTTTAGGCACGTCAATAACGTTTTAATGAAGTTGAATACAGTATATTCATATGTGTCAGTGATTTCATGTCAATTCGGCGAACATAAACATAAATATTCGTGGTGAAGACAGGGTTGCCAACTTTGGGTACCTAGCTGGAGTGAGATTTTAATATCATGGGTTTAATTACACATATGCGCATTAAATTACTGCTATTGTGTCAGTAGGGGGACCTTAGCATATATATATAGGATATATACAGTATACCATATATACAAATACACAATATTGGACACAGACTATAAAGGGCACAAAGTTTCATTCACTAATGAAAGTCAAACACATGTTTGTTTCCACTGTTTTATTGTGTGCCTGTCACAATAAGCAATTAATTGACTTTTCGTACGATAAATAAAAATGAACTCGATAAATTGCCATGTACATGAGGATGTGACTAGCAGTTTGAAAGGATGTACTTGAATTATTATTATATATTATCATTATGTCAGTGGTCTAAAATGGTCATACAACGGTGCTGACAATATTATCGTGTATCGCAATAATTTCCGGGAAAATGTATCCAACACAATTAATTATCGTGAGAGGCCTATACATGAAACACACACACACAAACAAATCTACACTTACTCCAAACTGCCAAATATATTAATTAACACACTCACTCTCATATACTCTTTGACTCTATTTTGGCCGAGTAATAAGCAGCATACTTTTATTTTTTTATCATTTCTACTGGATCTCAGATCTGCACATGCGCAATACGGGTCAGGGATTGACCTACCGGTTCCCACTGCTCTGCTGTCTTTTAACATTGTTAAGAGTGGTGGGGGCGGGGAGGGAGGGAGTGGATCGACAGCTTGAGCAACTGTCAACTCAACATTGTAAATAACCAACCAAAAACGATCGCCGGTTCATCTTGTTTTTGGCGTGAGAATAGTTTGGGCAACGTGAGAGCGTGAGATTGAGAGTGAAAGCCTGTGTCACACGCCAGATGCGTGAGAGTTGGCAACCCTGGTGAAGATGATGATTAAATTAGGATTAAAATCGAGAGCCGGGCTGCATTTTCTCCCGTTTTTTTTCGACTAAACAACAATATTTTGTAAAATAACAACATGGTGATGTTTTGTAAATGATTAGATGTCAGAGTATGATATCCGTGACATATAGATCTTAACAAAGTTCCGCTGTACATCCAGCGTACTGTATCTGACTTTATTTCACATGAGCTCCAGTGTGGAACAGAGTCCTGCATCGGGTCGGAATGGTGATTCGCGGGTGGTATTTTTTCAAACGCTTTTTTCCGGGTTCGGTTCTGGGTAAAACAAAGATGATGCGGGTTGGGTCGTCGCGGGTATTACATAATACATATATTAAAATAATAATAATTTTGTTTAATGTTTAAATCCTCAGACCTCTCCCCCGCGGGACCGCGCATAATCATAACCTCTGCAGCGCATCAATCTGCTGCTGTGCGCGCCACATTCGAAATGGCTGAGGTGAAGCTCTCAAGCGGAGAATACAGCATTTTCAATAACACTTCCTCAAGAGCGAAATCCAACGTCTGGGAGGCTTTTGGTGTCATCCTAGATGGAGAAAATAACCAAAATCCTACGCTTTTTGAGACAAATATGCAACTGCATGTGTTAATAATTGCAAGTTTTCACTGCTCATATATATGCGGGTTCGGGTCGGGTTGCGAATCTTGTGCCGACGGGTCAGGTCAGGTTGCGGAACTAATTGGCAATATGTGCGGGTAGCGGGGCGGGTTCGGTATTGCACGTCGCGGGTGCGGGCGGGAGCGGGTGGGAGCGGGTCTTGAAAATCAGACCCGTGCAGGACTCTGGTGTGGAACCCCACTGCACCCCCTGGTGGATCAATGATCCATTGCAGCTGGCTTCATTATAATTACATTTATTTATCACGGGGGAGGTCTCAAGTCAAGCTGGAGGTTTTCCCTTGAGCGAGGACAGATCACTTACCAATCACGGCCCTCGCGTTTCAAAATGTCTGAAATGAAGCGCTACATCTGTAAGAGTATAATTAATGCGTATAATATCAGTTAAAATAAGTGCTTCAACATAGTTAACATTGCAGGAAAGCAATATATTAGACGTTAAGTACTTTGTCAGACTTAATATTTATCTGTAGATAGTACGGTGGCCGGTAGGTGCAAACGCGGAACAACGGCCCAAAACGCATACATTAGCAGGAAACAGCTGCAAATCCTGAAATGAAAAACAAACAAATCCTGAAAACAAATACAACAGAAAAACGCTGCATTTACAGAAATGATGCAAACTAAATACAACACACAAACCCCGAAAACAAACGCAACAAAAAAACGCTGCACGATATGCAAAGTCCAAAGCACGTACAAATCCCAAAACACATACAAAAAAAAAGATGCTCCAGGTCTCTAGGGGGCGCGCTACGTGGAACAGATTGATGTCTGACCAGACATAGAGAGAACAAACAAGAGTGCCGCAAATTGAAGCCGGAGGAAACAAAGTTGATCGAAGTGGAAAAAGTCGATATATACAGTAAGAAGGTAAGTTTTGTTTTGATACAAAGAGCGTCATATTTACCCAGCTAGCGTTAGCTTGTTTGGTAAAAGAGTGTGCAAGTCAAGAGACAGCACTGTGCACCTAAATGTAACTCTTGACATCATATAGATAGGTGCAGAGAGGAGTTGGTTTATTGTGCCCCAATGTAAATCCTAATGTGAGAGTTAAAGGACGGTCAACAATATACTGTACCGTGGTCAGTTTGGATTTATCGTGGCTTTTATTCTGAATTAAAGTGAATTTATTTTATTTCAGTCAAGTTTGCCAGGGTAAAATAAAACATTGTCAACATGTTATGTTGTGCCACAAGAAGCAGAATGTTTTAACAGTACAGTAGTTTGAATATATTTGTTGTTTACCTTTATCAGACCTCTCAGGCCCCACAACCAGCATCTGATCAGGTAAGACTAATTAAAAATGTAATTATACCATGTAGGTTTGAGTTTGTGAACATGAAATCATAAACACCTTTGTGTGCACTTGTTTCCTGGGTAAAACTAGGATGCAGCACCAAGCTCATTCCAGGAAGAGGTCCAGTCTGCCCCGGGTCAGAACACCTTCTATAGGTGAACGATGTTGACAGTTGAATTGTGACAGTTGTTTGCTGTGTATCTTTATTTGTACATTTGTTTGTTTGTATAGCCTCCAATCACAGTGTGTAGCATTGCCAGGAAGCAGAACAATTATACTTTCATACATTTCCAAATGACACCCACAACATCTGACATCTAAGTGAAGACAATACAAAAAACACCCACCAATATTTCTCAAGGATCAGATTCGGTTTGTTGTGCAGGAGTAAGACAAAGTGCTGTTGTCAGTTTAGAACCCAATGTATTAAAAAAAAACAGGAAGAGGATCGACATCCTTTTGTAAATATGACTGTCATGCATATATTAGGTATTTGAAAGTCATTATTCAACTGTCTTCTCACTGCAGCAACCACACACATGTGTGTGCACTTCTCCTTATCGACAGCCAGTCTGAGCCAGAAGAGGACACAGAGCAAACTGCAGAGGAAAGGTATTAATTGTTACTTTTACCACTTAACTGTTCTATTCTATTCTGTAAATCTTATTATAGCTTCATCATTTCATATTACAATACATCAGTGTGTCCTTCCCAGCACAGAACACCTGACTGCAGAGGACACTGTTGCAGAACTCTCTGTGTGTGTGTGGGATGGAGCAACAAAGGTGCCTCGTTCGACCCCTCTCATGAGACGTCAGTTAAGTTCACTGATGATGAGGGACACACTGAGGATGAGGGACACACTGAGGATGAGGGACACACTGAGGATGGAGGGGACACACTGAGGATGAGGGACACACTGAGGATGAGGGACACACTGAGGATGGAGGGGACACTGGTGGTCCCAAGCGTGAGTTCCTGACCCTCCTTATGGAATGCCTGAGAATGAAGGAAACATCACGTCAGCAGCTGTTTGCCGCATGGCGGTGTGACTTTCAGCCGCTCACCGTCTCAGTCTGATTCTAAATGTTCTCTATAAAGATACAACTAATACACAATTATTCATGTATAATATAGTACACATGTTTTGTATATTTAATCATGCATTGGTCTACAATGTAATGATGGCTTCTACATATTTCACATAAACAGACAATGAGAAAACGTGTCCTTCATGCTGAGAACTAGTGTCTGCGTCTGCATTAGTGTTCTAAACAGAGCCGTGTGTTGAATCCTTTTTTCTTGCATTTGAAACAGATACAATAAAAAAAGTGAACTTACTGTTGTGTTCGACTTCTGCCACAAACTGTACATGTTGCCTCAGGAGCCACAGAGCACTGAACTGTCCCCAGATGCTGGCCACAGAAAGGACACAACATGGCGGCCTGAAAAGACATACATTGATTAGTGAATCCATTTAATCAAGTCAATCAAAAACACAGTCTAAATAGTGGTTAGCTAAATACATAGAAAGATACACCATGTTCACGTTGAATCTGCTCTCTCTCTCTCTCTCTCTCTCTCTCTCTCTCTCTCTCTCTCTCTCTCTCTCTCTCTCTCTCTCTCTCTCCTTGAATGCCTTCTCTATTTGTTCTTGAGCATGTCTAATGCACACTACTCTCCTGTCACTACTTTGTCCCTCTTCACATGTTGTCATCTCTCTCTCTCTCTCTCTCTCTCTCTCTCTCTCTCTCCTCTCTCTCTCTCTCTCTCTCTCTCCTCTCAATGCAATTCAATAGCTTTATTAGCATGACCATAGTTACAGGCAATTGCTAAAGCTCTGTTTAGTTGCAACATCTATACACAAATACATACATATAAACAAACTGCTAAGAATTCAAATGTCCTTTTTCCGCGGTACTCACTATGGCCCGTGTTAATTACCTGCACTTGATCTGTCATCTCTTTAACAATGGTCTTCCCTCACTGTATCTTCTCTTCACGTGAAGCTCTCCTCCCTCAGCTGGTGTAGCAGTTAGGCACGCTAACGCTAGCTATATAAATATGACGCTCTATGTATCAAAACAAGACTTACCTTCTTATATCTTTCTCCACTTAAATTAACTTTCTTTCCTCCCGATTTCCATCACTCTTGTTCGTTCTGTCTATGTCTGGTCAGACATCAATCTGTTCCACGTAGAGGCCTGGAGCACTTCCGGAATGTTTTCTTGTTGTATGTGTTTTGGGATCTGTACGTGCTTTGGACTTTGCATATCGTTTTGGGTTTTTGCAGCGTTTTTTTGTTGCGTTTGTTTTCGGGGTTTGTTTGTTTTTCATTTCATTATTTGCAGCTGTTTCCTGCTAATGTGTGCGTTTTGGGCCGTAGTTCCGTGTTTGCATCTGCCGGCCACCGTAAGATAGATACCCCCAAAGCTTTTTCTTATTTAAAAGAAGACCTTAACCTGAAGTATTATTTAATCTCTTAAATCCAGGCTGAAGACTTTGAAACTGAGCCATTGGGTTCATCAGTAAAGTGGAACTACTGTGTGAACTATTCATATCTTAAAGAGCCTGTGACACGGTTTTCCCCCATCATCCAAACCCATCAATTTGAGTACATATTGTCCCCTTGAAAACCTACTGAACTGATTTTGGATATTTGTACTTTGATAACCATTAATCTGCCTTCAATGTTGACAATTTTCTGGATCTTCTCGCGGATTCTTCAAGTCCCGCCAAATGATGGGTGACGTCATTGCGGGCACAGCGCTCCAGCTGCACCGTCCAGGATCCCAGCATCTGCATGTAAACCTTTATATATATACAGTCAGATGTAAACGCACGATGGTGCACACAGCAGCAAGCTCAGACAGCGATGACAGGTTAATGTTGAACGTGTCTGAGAGCTCATATGAGGCTGAAGGATCGGTTTATGTTGTATCTGTTAGAAGTTTAGGAATGAGGTGCGTCAATTTGGGCGATCATATGGTCATGTAGCCAGTGGTGGAATGGGACTACAAATCATCCCGGGACTCTCGACCGGCCCACTTCGGTACCGCGAGTAAATTGTCAACGGGGGGAGTGGGGGATGTCAGGGACGGCGGGTGCTGTAGATAGTAAATGTAAATATGTAAATATTTGTGTCACTGCATCCTGGTAAAATACAAATATAATGTATAATGTCTGTGTCTTTGACATTAGCGCTGCTAGCCACCTGTGCCCTGTACTACGAAGCCAGTTCAACAGACCCTGGATATGTTTGAGTAACAAACAAACGAACAACAACAAACTAACAAACGAGATCTCGCTAAGCGGTCCGACGACGCTGGTTATCAACTCGGTAAATAAAGCCAGGGTTTCTCTCTCCAGCTGAGAGCGCGTTCACGTCTAAGCCACGAGTGGATCTGACTTTAATTACATTTGTCTCGAGTGTTTCGTCAACATAATGTGTTAAATAATACTTCTGCATACAGTCTGTGACGCAGATGAGGCTGGAGAAGCTGACTCAGATGAGGAAATATATGATATATTATGATAGTATATGATCGATGATCTAATTGATGATGTAATATGAATGATAAGTGTGACACGTCGGCGTCTTCTCTGCATACGGCAGTTTAAACTGTATTTCCTTTATCCTGTAATATGACTTGAGAGATTTAAACACCGCACACTGAGTTGATCTCTTTTCTACGCGCCGCCTATGGGGGATGTGCTGGTGACTTATCCGACCGGCCCACTTCGGTACCGGCCCATCGGGATTCGTCCCGATGGCCAGTCCGCCACTGCACCCAGCCCACGTAAACTGTCAACGGGGGGAGCTTCGCTGCGGGGAAACGGTGGACCTAGTGTCCCGATCTGAGTGGGAATAATAATAATAATCCGTGCATTTTATCCATTAATTTCCCCAACATTGTGGTAAAAAAAACACACGTTTAATCCATGTTGTTGGTGTACTTCAACTACAAAAAGCATCGGTTTGTTTTCTCATCAGGAAATGCATACCGGCTCAAACAAACGATCTGCACTGTAACTTTTTATTCATGTACTTTTTATTCATATACTTTTTCTTTTATTATCTTTTCTTTTTAATGACTATTTTTAAATGCCTTTGTCTGAATGTCTTTCATTTTTCTAAAGCACCTTGAATTGCCTTGTGTTGAAAGGTGCTGTATAAATAAACTTGCCTTGCCTTTAATGTGTCAATAAAGGTTAATTAGTTTGTCTGTTTTGCACATCCTCGTATTAATATCTTTGTACATCCGGCACTAAACTGTTTTATTGTCGAGATCACTTACAGTATCTTCTTGATTTTTTACATTCTATATTTCTATCATTGACCTTCTACTTTCCCCCTATGAAAGTATGTACTCAACAAAAATAACCTTATTCAACAAAAATAATTCAATAACGTGCTTTAACCACTAGGCGGTGCACACAAGGTACACACAGCATACTAATAATAACAACATTATGTTATTAGTGTAGGACACTTATGTATAACATCTGAAGATATTTCGTTTTATTCATGTTTTTACATAATTGTACAGGATATACTATACTATTTCTCATGTTTTACTTCTACACATTAATATCTGATCTGTAAAACATCACAGACAGAAAGGTATATCGGTCATTTAATGCTAAGCTATTGAAATTGTGATTCCATAGATGTGTCTCTCATCCCCCAAATCCCCTGACTATTCTCTCAACTCAGTATTTACATTCTTATATTCATAGAAAATCAGTAACGGTACGTCCACACAGCAGCTTTTAAAAAATCTTGAAAATCTTGGAGCTGGGCGTGTCTGAAAGCTTGGGGATTTTTTGCGAGCAACGCGACCAACAACCAATCACATGAATATCCCACCCCCGACATACAAAGCAAAAAACCCCGGTTCTTCTCCACTATTGTCAACATGGATGCCGGTTCTGTAGCAAGGGTAGCAAGAGTAGTAGCGAAGGGTGAATTTAGTGGATGCAATGTCTCGCTGGAGGCCATGTAGTTTGCGTCGCTGTTGGGTACATCCAATACTCCGAAAACATCTGCAACGGGGGGAATACCACGTTCTGGTCCAAGAACTCCGTATGGATGACCTGCTGTTTCAGCAGTACTTCAGGATGAGCAAACACGTGTTCGACGAGTTGCTCTGGAAAGTGGGTCGACTGATTACAAAGGCAGACACCCATATGCGTTTTTAAATCGGACCCGCCGAGCGACTCGCCATCTGCCTACGGTACGTTTTGTGTATGTCTACTTCTTTAATATGACTCTGTATATAAAGAGAGAGAATGCATGCCATGGATGAATGATGAATGAAGTCTGTGATTTAGTTAAGATGGATGACATTACTTTAGATAGCTAGGTAAACACAGTATTGCTCCCCTGTGTACATGGCGTGTGTGGTCTGTGTGTGGGGGGGATCTCTCTGTGTGTGTGTGTGTGGTGTGTGGTTGTGTGTGTGTGTCTGTGTGTGGGGGATCTATGTGTGTGTGTGTGTGTGTGTGTGTGTGTGTCTGTCTGTGGTCTGTGTGTGTGGGGGGGGATCTCTGTGTGTGTGTCTGTGGGGGGGATCTGTGTGTGTGTATGTGGGGTCTGACATATTTATTTTAATCATGTATATTGTTTTTTTCTCAGGTACCTGGCAACCGGTGACTCGTACAGGACCATTCAGCATTCAGCTATCGGGTCGGGCATTCAACAGTGGCTGTAATCGTGAAGGAGGTGGCGGGTGCCATCTGGACCGCCCTGGGTGAGGAGCCCATGCCGGTACCACAGATGGAGGACTGGAGAGCCATCGCTGCTGGGTTCCAGGAGCGCTGGAACTTTCCGAATTGCGTTGGTGCCATTGATGGGAAGCACGTGGTGATCCAGGCTCCGGCATGTCGGTCCCTGTACTTCAACTACAAGTCCACCCACTCCTTGGTACTGCTGGCTGTCGTGGATGCCCAGTACCTCTTCAGGGTAGTGGATGTTAGAGGCTTTGTAAGGAGCAGCGACGGTGGGAGCCTGCGGAATTCCGCTTTTGGAGAGAGCCTCGGAGATGGCAGTCTGCAGCTACCACCTGACACCGTCATCCCAGGAGCAGAGCGGCTCGGCCATCTTCCCCATGTGTTTGTTTGATGAGGCTTTTCCGCTGCTGGACAACCTGCTGCGTCCGTTCCCTAAACGTCGCCTCACACGCGAAAAGAGGTTGTTCAACTACCGCCTCAGCCGGGCCAGGTTGGTGGTTGAATGTGCGTTTGGCATCCTCTCATCCCAGTGGAGAATGCTCAGGCGTGTCATCACCACCAGCCCGGAGGTAGCAGAGTTGTGTGTGAAGGCCACCTGTGTGTTGCACAACTTTCTCCGCAGGAGGACGATAGGAAGGAAATTACGCACACCTGTCGCAGAGTCCACGGGTGAAGCTACTCCAACCCTGCGTGATGCACCGAGGATGGGCTCAAACAACGCCACACGCAGATCCATCCAACTGCGGGAGACCTTCAGCTCCTATTTGAATGAGGAGGGTGCAGTGTCATGGCAGCATAGAGTGGTATAGTGTCACCATTTTCTACAAACCAAAAGCTCTTTTAAGAGCTACCCATATTTTCTTTAAAAAGCAAATATTCCAAATGAGCCATTTTAAAATCAAACATTCCTAATAAACATGTTTCTTGAATTGATATGATTATATTATGATATCACTACAACCTTTTTCCTTCAGTCCTGTTTTTAGTGATAAACCACCCATGATTACAAAAGGTTTTCACCTGAACAATGACAGAAGACAGCACATTATATATCGACATATATGAAGCTTCTGGTATGTTGCAACTGACAAACCACATGAACAAGTGAAGACACAGTATAGCCATAACATACTTTAAATAACTTTTATTTATGTAATGTTGTCAGTGAAGTGTGTGATGAGTGTAAAAACATGTCATGTGGATCAGTATCAGAAATCAATTTTCCTCCTGGTCTGCCTCTAAAACCACCTTGTGAATGTCAAATCTGACTCTTAACCTCTTCTGTCTTGACATCATTCTCATGGTGGGCAAGAGACTCTTGAAGAATGACAGGTCCTCGTCCTCCTCCACCACCACTGGTGGGCGTGGTGGTGGCATGGCCAGATTAGGACCGACGGCAGACAGCAAACTTTGCTGAAAGGAGGACATCTCACTTCCCCTTTTCCTTTTCCCCCGGATCGCAACACTCGCCTCCTCCTATCCTGTCTGCTCTGCTTGCTGACTGTTAGCTGGCTGACTGGCTGTCTCACTGGCTGTCTCACTGGCTGGCTGGCTGGCTGACTGACTGGCTGGCTGGCTGGCTGGCTGGCTGGCTGGCTGACTAGCTGGACTGGCTGGCTGACTGCCACCTGGCTGGCTTTCCTGGCTCTCTTCCTCTGGCACCAGGGTGGATGGAGGAAGGGTTTGCCGGGGGACATTGCTGGACGTTTCACGGTCAATCATGAATGGGTTTAAAAAAGTCATGACTGCCGCGAGATGCCAGGGCTTATATCCCCCCCGAAGACCCTGCACCGCTTCTTTTCCCCTCCTTTTCATTTTGTTTCTCCTTCCTGTACTTGTCCCTCAGTGTCTTCCATTTTTTTCCTGCACACTTCGTCTAATAAAATGAAATGAAAGAATACAGTTTATTTCTATAATTTACGAAAATTATTCTTCCATTAATGAAAACCTAATCCCTTTATCACTGTCAATTGCATAAAAGGTTTTACATGTCAATGTCAATGCAGCTTTCTTAGTCCTATCCTAAATTGTAGTGCATTGTGGTATGTCTGCAAGACATATACATCGTAACGAAACCATGGTAGCTGTTTCTTTATTCAAGCTCAAAGTGCTAAAATAAAACAATAATTGACTATATTTTTTATTTTTTATGAGCAAGCTGCATTGTCCAATAACAAGTCATTGGTTGGTTTTACATGTCACACTTTATCAGAATCAAAATCAGAAACAGGTTTGTTGCCAGGTAGGTTGCACATACTAGGAATTTGACTTGTTGTCATGGTGCATATATAAAAAACAAGAAATGTAATATAAAACACAATGTTTTACACCGTAATAAAATACAGTTAAATTGCAATAAGATAACAATTAAATAAAGCAGTAATGTACATGGAAATAGAATGCTAGAATGCATTTTTGCATATAAACTAAGAAATGTGAAATAAGAATATGCGCATAAAGGAATATGACATTGTGTGCATTAATGTGATGCAGATATAGTCTATGATGTGGCAGAGGTAAAGTGTCAGTGGGAAGGGCTATGATGAACATTTATTTTGTTAACATTTTGAACATTTATGAGATTAATGTCTATGGTGCTATGTTATGCTACATTCCATGCTAGCTAATGATACTGCTTGCTAGCAACGAAGTAAACTGGATATAAAATCCCCAAACAAGCGAAAACCTACCAGTTTCACCCACTGTCTCTGCCAACTCCCTCCATGCCTGGTTCCTCTGGTTTGTATCCCGGTAAGTAAATAGGGACTGGTCATAAAGAACCGGGTGATTTGCTACCGAAATAACTAACTTCTCCTCCATTTTTGTTAGGAATATAGAAATGAACTGCGGTCTGGCTCTCCATGCTTGCACGCGGTTTGATTGGCTAGCGCTTGAACTGTCAGATTTGCATAAACGGGATTTGATTGGCTGATGCTTCAAGCTCAGCTTCAAAAGTTGAACATTGCTCAACTTTTGAATCCTGAAAATCCAGGAAATCTTCGCTTTGCTCCCCCACAATGCAGTTCGGCGAAAAGTGAGGCATAGTGACGTCATCCCCATTCAAAGTCAATGGACAGAGAAGCGTTGGAAGCGGTGGAAGATTCTTCGAAAGCTGCTGTGTGGACGTACCGTAAGTCCTTTTCTATCAGCTGCGCACCGTTATGGTGGAAATACAGCCTATCTACTGATTGGATCAAATATAAAAGTCAGACGAATTGCTATTGATACTGCAAGGAGACGTATTTTGTGAAAATAAATGTAAGATGTTGTTTAATTGTTGACATATTTATGATCCACGTCACGTATTCAGTTTTGGCGGCAGTTCTTCCTGTTTGTCTGGAAGTCTTCTCATCAGTGCTCTATAAATAGAGAACTACGGCAGATGTGTAATATTTAATGCAGCCGAAACCGTGTATTACAATGCCCTCATGTGATGACTTCCAAAGAGAAAAGCAAGAAAACTCGGAATAAAGTATTATTTTTTAAAATGTTTTCGTATAACCACAGGCTTCCCAACATCCAATTAGCGAACTGAGGATCTTTCCTACGTCTGTTTCCGGTATTGTTCCTGTAATGAGAGTTCACATTTATGCTACATTGAAGGGTGGAATTGACTACACATCTTCAGAAACATAATTTGCTTCAGATATAACTCATAGCAATATTGTAACCATTAAGAAAAACCCAGTTTACAAAAACTAGATAAAGTATTTTTCCTTCAGTAATGAAGATGTAATTCCCATGTAGACACACCTGGGGTCGCTGTTCAGTCTGTTACGCTGAGCCATGCATTGTCTGGAACGTAAAAGGGACGAAGAAGACAAAGTGAAGTGACGTACTTCCGGTTCAACATGAAAACATTCCCAGTTAAACATGCAAAAACAAATCGCTATATAAAAAGATAAAACACTGGCATGTAATTTACGTTAGAATAAATAGAATGGTTTTGAATAATAGATGAGAGTAAAATCTTCGTCACTTTACAGCCCCGCCCACTTTTGGGGAAACCAACGCTGTCATTTTAATGGCGATCAAGCCTGAAGCAACAGAGCTCTTCTTTTACTGTCCTTTCTCTAACTCTGGATTTGTTTGAATGTTTGAGGTGCAATAAACGACACCGCAGATTTTTGGCATGTTAAAACTATTATTTTCTGCCTCGCTCATGAGAGTAACAGCTGGCGAAATTACGGCCTCGCCTCCTGATTTTAATTTAATCATATATCGAGCCCGATTCTCGATTTCAAATGTGTGCTCAAAGATGATATTTATAAATGACTATTATCATTATTATAAGCAAGACAATAAATGGCAAAGATATGTAGAAAATAAACATATTTAAGATACGTTCATAACAAACGTAACGTGGGAGAAAATATGTTTCTAGAAGATATGTAGAAAATAAACGTATTTGAGATACGTTCATAACAAAAGTAACGTGGGAGAAAATACGTTTCTAGCTAAACGTAATTGAGAATGCAGTTTAGTTCTGTGGGAACGTACTTTTTAGGAGACAGGGTTGGATTTTTTTTGTATGAATTTATGTTTCATCCAATCACAGAGCTTGCAAAGCGGACAGGCGTTGTCACAACAATAGCTGGGCCACATTTCAGAGAAAACAAGTTGTTTCTCAGAATTGAAGGGGAAAAATACAAAAGCATTGTACACCATTTAAACCAATCAATGTCGTTTAATTAACAAAGATAATCTGGTGGTTTTGAGTTGATGAGTAGTGGAGATATCACTGTCAAATCAATCGACGGTAAGGAGAATAGTTACTTCCGGGTGTAAAACCCTCCGTTATCCAATGGGAATGGACGCTCACATTGCCTTTAACGGCCGCCGACATAAATGGATGGATGCTTCCCTGAGCGTCAAATACCGCCGCCGATGGGAATACATTGCAATCAGTTGAAAGCTCTTTGCATCCGTTTATGAAGCTGAAGGAGCCTCGGCGCGTCCCAAATGCACGCCACGGGACCCTGACCAAGCGTCGCTCCTGGACGTTTACGGAGTGAGAGTGTGTTGGTCACTGATTATTAGAGATGGGGGGAAGTCCCAAACTAGTTTGACCAAATGCCTAACCAGTGCTGTCAAAGAACCAACCTGGCGACTTCCAACTGATATCAACGATATGGAATAAATACTCAAACAGCTGGCCATAGACAGGTAGACATGAAGAGAGGTAGACTTGAAGACAGGTAGACTTCACAACATGATGACATGAAGGCAGACAAAATGTTGATTTATATTATAACCTGTGTGGTCAGGGTGTGTGTGCTGCTCTTTATCTCTCTGTATTTATGCATTGTGTTTCCTGTATTCTGAGTAAAGTAATGAAATGTCCTTCCAACACAATGCAGGACAATAGATCTCCACAGAAAGGAGCACACCGGTGAGTCAGCATCTGTCTCCACTAAAGTGTACACCTACACTTCACAAAGGTTGGGTTTACTGCAGGACACTGTATTAGTAGTCTGTATTACATTTTACAAATCCTCTGTGTCTGTCCACCACAATGCACCTTCAGCTCTTCATGCCTGAGCGCACACACACACACCCCCTCACCGCCCAGACCACCACAGTGATGCTAATTTGTCACTCCTTCAGCATCCTTCCTTCTATAACCAATTCAACCTGGGGAGCACACGTCCGGCTAATCCCACTCTGCGGCATTTACATTTAGAATGCTTCGGTTTATCAAATCATCCCAACATTGTGCTAAATTCACTTTCACTAAAATCCCATTTGGGGAGGAGATTAAAATGACGGAGCAAGGTAGGTCAGGGGGAAAATAAAAGCAAATTGAAAGGTTGCTCATTTGTCAGCTCAGCCTCTTTCATGGAAGCCTTATTGTGTGGAAATGTAATTTGTACTCTTCAGACAGCGTCTTTAAACGGCTTGGTGCTCTCTGTGATTCCAGAGGGACACACAGGCTAAATCCTAATGCTTGTTCTTTGTACTTCCCATTCTGTCCCTGCAAAACTAATCATCTAGATATAATTATGGACATCCAATATTGAAAAGGGTTCACTGTGAGGAGATGCGGACGGCTGATGATCTGCTTCTGCATTCCAGCACACAGCTTCCTGTCTTAGGATCTTAGATTTACCAGCCAGTCAAACAACAGTTACATATGAAACCCATATCTATATCTGAATGCGCTGTAATGATGAAACCCATATCTATATCTGAATGCGCTGTAAAGATGAAACCCATACCTATATCTGAATGTGTTGTAATGATGAAACCTATATCTATATCTGAATGCGCTGTAATTATCATTATTTAATAATAATAATTAAAAATAATAAAGAATTTGTTCTTCTACGCACAAATTCTTTATTATTTTAATTCCGCCGGGTTATTTTGCGCCTTCTGCTCCCACATTCCACATCGCAGAAACTCTGTTCAAATATCAAAACGTTCAGCTCGATCGGGAATCGATGGCTATTACTTTTCTCATTCATAACTTTCATAATTCCAGAGATACATCCAACAACTCATCACATTTTTAACATGGAAGTCAATGGAGGAACTTCAGACTTGAAAAATCTTCATGCGACTTCAACTGCTAACTGCTCCTTCATATTTTCACTCAGAAACCTCATTCCAACTTTAAAATGTTACACATCTTTCTGACATTATTCGTGTTACACAACTTTTAAATCAACTTTAGAAATATTAAACATTGTTAAAAAACGTAGGAAAACATCTCGTAGCTTGAAAAACAAAAGAAATTAAGCAAAATAACTTTAAAAAATGCCTCTTGAGGGAATGAAGTGACAAAAACTTTCAACATTAAGGCCCATTGTAAATTCAGCCTGATCTTTCCTCAGAGCACCAGCCGCACACCTTTAGTGAATCTGCCAAAAAGGCCACATTATTGACCCGAAAGTACACAAACAGTCAGGGTCCTTAGATGATTCACGCGTTGAAATTTCACCAATATCTGCTACGGTTCTTCAACAAAACGTACACATGTAAGAGGATAATGTGATTCTTACTTTTAGAGTTATTAAACATTGTTCAGACCTTGTTTTAGAGGTTTTCTTCAGATTGTAACATTAACTAGAGTGCGTGATGTCACAGCTAGAGCGTAGAACATCTTGAAATTTGCCTTCATATATATTTTTTAAACTGCCATAATTCCCAAACCCTACATTCCTGAGACATAATTTATCATGACAAACGTAGGCAAACATCTCGTAGCTTGAAAAATGACAAATAATTAAGCAAAAAATAATTAAACAAAATGCCTCTTGAGGGCATGAAGTAACAAAAACCTTCAACATGCCTCCATTAAAGCCAAGCGGCAAACTCTGGGGAACAGCCGGGACGCCAATACGGAAGTGCCACACACTGCAGTTCATACATGGGCCGCTAGGGACTGGCTGCAGAAAGGAGCAATTTCCATAGACCCCCATGTTAAAATGCCCAACTTTACAGCAGAAAAAAACATGTTTCTACCCATGGATGCAATAAATATTATTGTCGATATAGTTAGATTCCACCTTCATGATTATGAATCTGTGAGTGAATTGTTTTCTAACACGACCCTTTTATTTATATTAGGTCTTAAAGTGGTTGCATAAATTAGGGCGTGGTCACGTTGATGGACACGTACATGCCTGACTGTCAGCTAACAGCAACTTGTCCACTCTGCTAGGCTACAACCATAGAGGCTACAACGTTAGTTAGTCATAGTACTGTACTTGACCCTTTAGCTTTAGCCGTGTTCGTGGTGATTGTGCCTTTTAGGGAATATTGTTACAAATACCAGACAATTAAAATGTCGTGCTGTGCGCTTGAATGTACTAACAGAACTTCCAAGAAGTCTAAAATGATAATATTATACATGTTAACCCCGTTCGCAGGTGTTTGTGTGCTTGGTAGCTTAGCTTGTTACTTATTAGCCAGCTAAGGACGTAACCCTTTATGCATACATATACATTTTAATTTATGATTCAGCCTTGGGTAAGACTTTTATAGTCTATGGCTATGACGCCCATAATGCTAAACGGGAGCAAATGTTAAAAGGGGACCCGATTATCCCAGTGGTGGCCGCCGGAGCTAGCCCCCTGCGGCACCGTTAGGTCCGGGCGGTGGAGTCCGTCGTTATAACTGGAGATCAAGGAATGCAGCGAAACGCAGACTTGGTTCGCCTGCTGTAGTATTAGCTAAATAAATAATGTTGAACAAGGCTTATTCAGCTGAACATCTCCACAATTGTTCTGCTACACTGTAAAAAAAATCCTAATTTTACAGTAAATAACTGTACATTTTTATAGTAATTATCATGTTTTTTTAAATAACTTGAAATCTCTGCAGGGACAAAAACAAGCATTGACCGTCTGTTACCTTTGACCCCCCCTCAGACCTTCTCAGTTTGTAATGTTAAATGTACTTTAATTGTCAAGCTGTAGTGCTGCACCCATATATTTCTATGGTGGCCGGTCTAACCTATGAATAAACATGGATCACAATGCTAGTTTTGACACAGAAGAGGTTGAAAATAAATATTTAAATGCATATGACGGACCAAAACCATATAATTATGAGCCTGCTAGGCGTCCAAGAGACCAGGAGCAGCCAAGGATTCGAAGAAATAACGGCCATCGGAGAGAAATGGAGCTGTGGTGTGAGGAGAACCAGTGGAGTCAAGTAGTACTAAAGTAGTATTGATAATATAGTAACGTTACTGGCAGGACTGTTGATACTGATCCATAACAGACACAAATGCGCAAGTATCAGCCGCATCTCGCGTCGCTAAAACATCCAGGTATGAGAAAAAAGCTATAACGCTAAGTAGCCTTGAAGTTATACCACTGTGGTTTTACAACGATCTGGCGGAGAAAGGTTGTGGATCCTCCGTTGATGTGCCGTTGTAAATGGCTTGATGGAAAGCAGGTCTGTAGTCGGGGAAGGTGCACAGCTGATTGCAGCAGGTGAGTGGAGGTTGAGCCGGGAGCCAGGAGTGACAGCCACCACGCCCACACAAACAACACAGACAGGGGGAAACAAACAAACACAAAGGAGACGGCTGGAGCAGTACAGCCACCACAGCGTTACCTAATGCAACTCTACACTATCTTATGGTGCTGTGTACCGGAGGGGGGAGAGAGAGGAGCGAATGAGGGGAGAGAGATGTAATACGGTTTCCTGGGCTGCAGTCGGATAGTTTAAAAATCAGCTCCTAAGTTCTAACCCTATCGTCTATTCCTTGACCTCTGAGTGAAACGTCACGGGGTTAAGGGATAGTGGATAGGAGAATTCAAAAGGACTTAGGAGAAGAGACTGCGGTACTTTAGAGAATCCGAATGCACTTTCACTATCCGACGTGTTTATGATGCGCCAGCGAACGTCATTGTGTGCGTCTGCTGCTGTGGGGAAACTATGGCAACCACAGTTTTCTATACAGCGGACTACAACATGGATGTTTAATAAGAACGAGGGACTACTGTGAACTCATCTAGAGACTCTGCACCGTGCTCTGATGCTGCTGCTTTGCTTTATGAACGTGGACAACAGAGACACATATTCTTCATGACCAAAGTTGGAATTGAAATAAAAAAGGAAAGTGAAACTTATGCTCGTCACCCTCTCCCTCCGGTCCACATTAATACAAATGATCCCAATACGTATGATTGTATGAACTAAAGATCTTAAAATCAATACAGATGTATTTATTATAAACGTTAGTCCTTAACATCTATCACTGTGTATATCACCATTCAAACATCTTTTAAAAGTTGAACAAACCCCACACAGCTCAGTAAAGACTGAAATGTTGACATTATTTGATAATTTCAGTGAAAACTAACGTTCATATTTCTCTTTTTGATTATAATACTGATGAACGTTCAAAACAAAGCACTTTGGCAACTTACCACCTATGTTTTTAAAATGCTTAATAAGCACCGTAACTTTCATGATATAATTTCTCCGTCATAATCGGTTGTTTCCGTGAACGGCCGACTGTTGAGTGACGGCAAATGCTGCGGCTGCAAGGCATTGTGGGGCAGCATTTTCGCTTCTCCTGTCGGTTAGGGAGGTCCAGTGGTTC
Organism: Champsocephalus esox; assembly: GCA_036324585.1. Taxonomy (NCBI): domain Eukaryota; kingdom Metazoa; phylum Chordata; class Actinopteri; order Perciformes; family Channichthyidae; genus Champsocephalus; species Champsocephalus esox. The sequence goes on from CM070479.1 coordinate 52,232,458, forward strand.
CTAAGCTAAAGGAGGTTATAAAGGAAGTTTGAAACCTCCTTTCCTATCATTCTTAGGGTGACCAGGTCCCAAGAAACCAAATGTGGGACAAGGAGTATGTTTGTGTGGGACAATGTGGGACACCCTCTCAACAGCACCCGTTCCCCCCGGAAAATAAAATGCATTTTGGCCCACAATATCCTACTCTTAATCTTTATTCTAAACAAAGTTAAATCTTACCTTAGATGCTCTTCTTGACTTTGTACTTTTTGCTTGATTGCGCAGCTTCCAATAAGGCCTTCTCCTTGAGTGCATAGGTGTAGAATTCCTTACAACTGTATTCAAAGTTGATCTTGACATGAATTTCAGATTTGATAATCTCCACAGAGCACCGGTTCTGCTGGTCAGTCCACGCTGCCGTCATGAGGGAGAACACTCTCTCTTCCGAAGCATTAGTGATGGGGATGCTTAAGAGAAAGGATGCCACAGCAGTCAGATTTGGTGTGTTTGTGCCTTGAAGCAAGGTGGACCACTTCTCCACAACAGGAGCTCTTCTCTCCACAACGTCCTGCTGGCGTGGCAAGGTCACACAGTATTCATCATACAGTTCATCCATGTCTAGTTTCCCCCTTATCTGTGGGACCTCCAGTAGCTCTTGATAGCTCTCCAGCTGTCATGTAACCTCTTGACAGCAGGCCACAGACTCAATCATCTTGTGGTTACGTGTCTCCGCACAACCTGATATTCTTCTTCCACAAAGGTGAACACTGCTTTCAATTCTTCTGTACGTTTTGCAGATGAGGAAAAGTGACTGAATATTTTGTTCACTTCTACCTCAATGTCAATGTTCAACCTGTCTCCAGCATGCTTTGCACTGTTGTGCACTATGTGGGCCATACAGTTAGCCTTAATGATGCCACTGTTGTCTGCTTTTAGCTTCTGGAAAACTGAATTGTTTCTCCCGTAATTTACACTTGCATTGTCAGCAGTGTATGCTGAAATCATGTCAGGTTGCAGACCATTTTCTTCTAGCTTGCGGTGTATGGTAGCAGCTGACTCATCACTATCCTCATAGAAGTCAAGGATCTTGCTTTTCAAACCCAACTCTGGGGTCCAATATCTCAGAGACAGTGGGAAGAGTTTTATTGTGCCATGATTTGAAGCATCTGAAGCCACTGAAAAAAATGGTGTGTGGGCTATTTTGTCACTATGAACCACTGGTGTCTTTGACTCTGTCAAACATTTCTCCACAGAGGCCGGGGCAAGCACATCTGTAATTATGGACGCTGCTTTTGTACGACCACATAACATTTTCTTTGCTATCTCAGAGTCTGGAAACATGGTCGGAGCTAGCTTGTTACCACAGTCATTTGACCGGTATGATTGGGAGTGTTGCACTATGTGGTAAACACTGGTTAATTCTGCTGCTGTCACCTTGTCTGAGTGGCCATCATTTTTCGGTTTGAGGAGGAATGATTCCATAGAGTGGGATGTCTCTTTTTGAGCGACACGTTTTTTGTGAGAATCGCATTCTCTGCGTCTTTTGATGTCGTATTCACTGCCATGTGAAATTTAAAAAGTACTGTTGCAAAGATTACAAAAAACTCTCTGACGGTCGCCCTGCACTGGCTTCAACCACGGGTAAGTGTCTTCCCAGTCTTTGTTATATGTACATCTTCTTTTCTTCTTAGCTGTAGTAGTTTCCTCCATTTTTCATAACCTGCTGCGTCTCATGCGTTATTGACTCTCGTTGTTCGTTGTTTGTTGTTTGGCGGGGCCGCGGGGGGGGTGTGTCGGTGTGTGAGTGAGTTACTCTCATTGGTTAACACTTGACCAGCACCCGCCGTGTGTTACAGTTTCAATGACAGCAAACACAGCCCTGTGACGATAGCCTTCCCTGCTTTCTCAACAGCCGTTGGATAAATCTGATTTTAGAAAAGCGTTTTAGCTAATCGAAATGAAATATGCGGGACATCGTCTCAATTTGCGGGACGCACCAAAAGTCGTGAAAATGCTGTGCAGTCCCGCGCAAAGCGGGACATCTGGTCACCCTAATCATTCTCATCATTCTAGAGAATTCAAACGGCACTTATCATGGCTGCCACTGAGGGACTTCCAGGTCATTTCACTCCGTTAGGAAGGTTCCTAAGCTAAATGGACTATTCGACTTCAGCCCTGATAAACGTTTTGTTTGATAGGCCTCAGCTGTGGAGAGTGTGTGCTGCAGGGAGGTGGATGCACCTCGCACAACACACCCAGGAACGAAAGCTTGCTCCGGTCCTTTTCCTGTTAGGGACACTGTGGACTCGATGTCCTTGACAGGCTGGAGTTTGTGCAACCTGCACAAACACCAGCTCACCATGATTACAAATGGTGAAATACAATGTTAAATGACCAGCTCACTAAATCACAACCGCTCAAACCAACTACAAACTACTGGCAGGAATTCAGAGGGAAAGGAGCCGTTTTGAGCTCTGCTACTAAAAACAGCTTTTTTTTTAAAACGTCAAACGCGTCATTACGTCACACGGGGGAGCAACTTTCTCGGACTCCTTCTCTGCCCAATCCGCGGTATAATTTTCAGGCAAGGTTAAACATAAATGTAGTAAAAAAAATAACCTGCAAGTTGCTCTTTAAGATGTCAATCACTGTTAACACAATGGAAATAAATGATTTTGTAACGAAACAAATACATTTCACTATTTTAAAGCTTCTGTTTGATTACTTGGATTATATTTGAAAATTCTCAATTCAGTTTGAGATGACATGTTTTATGTCATTTCAGAGTCAAGAAGTCTGAGGAAGTAAAGACAAAGACCATGTGGTTTCAAGAAATTCTAGACAACATAGGCTAAATAATTGTCTTTACATTGCACTCCTGCTGAATACGTACCTTTGCAAGAACTCAAGTGCAGCAGCAATCTCCACAAGATAGTCAATGTTTTGCACATAATGTGAGCAGAACATGAACTGTAAGGCTTTGGTAAAGATGGGAAGCTGCTCGTTGACGATAACTTGGTCCACTGCAACCATAAATGTCTTTGCAGTTAGTGGGCTGTTACCTGTAAACAGTTAGCAGGCATTCAGATTATCACGTCCAGTAAATAGGTTGTTGTGTTATGAACACTGCTTTAGGACTTCATTTCTGAAAAGCCTATATTTGGTCTGAACAGCAAAATATAAAATTGTGTCAAGTAAAAATAAAATAAGACAGGAATATGTTGTTACAGCATTTCTTACGCCCTGTTTTTTTGTATTACAGCATTGTTTAACTATGGATGTATTACATTTAGTACATTGCACTACGAACCCATTACCTTAGTAAAGACAAACATTTCAATAATAATTCAGACAGATGATTCAAAATAGAAAACAGGGGACACAAGAAGAACAGAGGATGACATAAGCAAGGAGAACATATAATATACACTTCTGAAAGTGGAAGCCAAGGGGAGAAGAGACACAGACGTTATCTGAACTTTAACAGGATTTCTATTCTTTAAAGTGACAGTAATGTATGTTAATTTAAGCGTATATGTCATTAAAACGGATGAGGGGAACATTTCTTTCTAGGAGCCAACCGCAGACCACAATGCAAGGCGTTGATGGCAGGTTCTTGACATCAACTTCACTTGCAATAGCAGTGTCGTCAACAGCTACAAGCATCTTCTCTTGTTTCTCTCTGAAATGTGTGGGGAGCATTAACACGGCTGCACATGTTTCATCCCCACCTGCCAGGGTTTGGCTGAGAACAGCTCCTGCTGTGTTGGTTGGGTCACTTTGTTGAAACTGAAAGTAGCGAAGGATTCTTTTGAATTTTGTCTCTGTTGACTCATCAAAGTTGAGAGTAATGTCCACTCCAGTTAGCTCCCTGAAATGGAGCCGGATTCCATTTTCCTGGAAGAGGAAAGGCCACTCCTTAACAAGGTCTTCCATCTCTTTGGAGGATAAGATGTCTCCTCTGTGAATGAAACGTCTCAACCATAAGTCTTTCAATTGTCTTTGCATCCCTGGCATTTTCGTCAAACATCCTCTTGACCTCTTCCTGTTTCTGCTTTGCATAAATTTAGTTTCACCAGCAGGAAGCTCTGGCTCAGAATTGATGCAGCCGTATGAATCTTTACGCCTTTTCTTTGCATCATTAGTTTCACCCTCAGATTGCCTTTTCTGGAGAAGACTTTGGAGCCGTCTGTAGTTATCAATGCGAGACAACATTTGCTTTGTAAGAGAGTTCTATCCGGTACCGACGACCTGGCCGTCAATCTCATTCCGGAAAGACTTAGGATATTGTCTTACCATCTTTCTAGCAATTTCACCTAGGTGTTTTTTACAAACATTTAATATTTCAGCAATCACAATTCTTACAACCTCCCTTCTCTCTGCTGCAGATGGTCTCTTCTCAGTCTCCAATGACCATCTTGTATTTGACGCCATCTTATTCCAGGGTACTTCAAAGCTGTAATGCCAGCTACTATATTCTGTGGCTAGAGATGACGACCCAGTCTCGCATGAAGTGGGTGAGGGTTGACTCTGCATACCAGATGAGGGTTGACTTCTCATTGGAGAAGCTAAGCTCCATCTGGCAGCGATCTTTGGTGCAGAGTGAACATTTAAGGCAATTTCATCGTTATCACAAAAGAATGAGTCTTCGCCTGCGCTTGCCTCCTCATTTTGGGAAGTTGCTATTGAGGAGGAGTCATCCATTTCTCTTTGTTGTGAACCTAAACAACACAAAGATGCATTAATGTCAGTCAATATCATTTTCTGGTTATCTTCTGTGCAGCAAGTCTTTAATCATCCTATTGCTATTGTTTTTACTTACTTTTGATGCAAGCCATAACTTTTCTCACTTCGATTGGCTTCAGGAACTTTGCAAGGTGAAGGATAAAAATAAGGCAAAAGTAACTGTGAATATAAGATATAGTAAATTCTGTAATGGAAACGCTAGAAATATTAAGCTGTCTGAGTGGAAAAATAACGTGTTAAAGTTTACTGTTGAGATGCCTCTGCAGTTTGGCCGGCTGCATCCTGTTATCTTCAAGGACGAGAACACCCTGGTACGGTGTGTGGGGGCCCTGATCTTCACCAGGCGCAACTGTCTTGTGAGAAAACCAGTTAAAACAGGTAATTAAAAGGGAGTATGACCCTGGCCTGACCTTAGCTAAAAACTGGGTGTTGCTGGGCAGAAGAGGCAGACTGCAGCACCAAGAGCACCAAAGGTGGGGGCTTCACAGCAAATACTATAAGAACAAGATATATTCAGAATTCGAGGCTCACTTCAACTGGGATTTCACACTGACAAGCCTGTCACGGTGGGAACTCAAGAAGGAGTCCAAAGCGCTTTGTGGTATAGTACGGATTGATATATTTTTGTTGAACTGTGTAATAAAGTGCTTATTTGAAGAAACAATTAATTGGAGTGCAAAGTCTAGTTTTGTATAGCTAACAGAGAATAGTGTCTAGGACACAATTCCTTTTCCCTCAGCAGTAAGAAAGGTCATCGGCAGATCCGGACGGCTACCCCGCTCTGGCCATATCCAAACGATCGGCGCGGAGGACGGACCTGGTCCGATAAACTCCAACAAAGGTCATCTGCTTCCACATACTTAAAGTCCTCAGTTGAACCGACTCCAAGGTTTTCGAACACCCCCAGTAGTCGTACGACATCCTCTTGGCTGAATACAGAACTGAAGGACGAGTTTAGGTCACTTGTCCATTCCTCCATGACTTTAAGAGATGAGATATTGTCCACCGGATATCTGAGTGTAGTAAATACATTACAACACCATTTTATGTCCCCTGGGTTAATGCAATACATTTGTCTTTGTAATGTAGAGCTCAACACTCAACAACACTGTGCTTAAGGGATATGACTTTCTGTCCATTCAGACTATACAGAGGCAATGGGTAGAAATCCAGGCAGTGTTTGGCATTTACACAGTGCCTAGCCTCGGCTGCTTTTGTGACTTCATAGAGTCCATACTCTGGTAAATAACACAAAGTGTGTGATGTCACCAAAAAGCACACCTCTTTGTCATCTTTAATCAAAACAAGCTCAATCTGTCCGAACTTGATTGACTCATCAGACTCACCTTCAAGGCAGAGAAAAGATCCCTTCTTGTAAAGGGTGCCCTTCAAATTCACCTCAGTGGACACATAATCAGGTTATGTGTCCATGTATGCTTCAACTGCATTGCGCACCACATCGCTATACAGGTGAGCATGATATGGAGTTGAGTTTTTTAAACTCAGCACTGGTGTAAAAAAGGAATTTGTGCTGATGGTTGTTTGGAAGAGTTGGTGCTGGTTTGCAAGGGACAGGCACACATTCTTAAAGTGTTGTGTCCTCCTCACACATCTCTTGAAATATGAGTGTTAACTCTCAAATCTCATTGTCCATAGCCGTATTAGGGGGCCAAGTTTCAGGATCAATGATGGATAATGGAGAAGATAGTGATGTTTTGGTTTAAGACGTTCAGAAGGAAACAATGCTTTTCTTGTTTCAAGATATTCAGCCACAACAATATTAAGGTATGCAACTTGGGCGGTGGTGATCTTGGGTGCACACATTAGTTCAACAAGTTCTTTCAATGTGATCAACAGTTGCCATGCTGGGTCACAAGGATCAACTTTGTCACCAATAATGACAGAAGGCAGAAGTCTAACCCCCTAAACGCAGCAGGAGCGTCTGTGCCACGCTGCGCTACGGCTGCGCCACGTTGCAACTTCCTCCTGCGACCTAACACACCAGGCGCGTTTCAAAACGTTGCGGAAGCGGAGCGTCGTGTGTGCAGCCTCGTAGTTGTTGTTGATTTTGGAATATTTCCTGGACATTTTGTACTTCTACAAGTAAGTAGGCTACGTAGTTAAATGGTTTATGTTTGTGTCTGTTTAAATCGGGTTTATTGTTGTTATTTCCTATGTTGTTGTGTTGTAGACTACAGACACAGTTAATAATAATTGTAATATTCCAGTTATAAACGACATGAATCAAAGATGTGTTGCTGTATTTTAGTGGTAACAAAATATGCATTCATCATCATAATTATTGTATATATATATAATTTACAGTGCCTGTAAACCGGAGGAGAACGCTGGCATGTATTCTCCTACTTGAAAGACTACGGGGGGATGGGGGGAGGAGAAGGAGCCGGTTTTGGGTGCACCCCCTCAACCAGCAAAGAAGACAACAAGGTGATTTTCATCACCTCGTGGCTGAGCTGAGGCTGGACAGCCAACGACATCACCAATATTTTCGGATGAGTGCAGAGCAGATGGATGAACTGCTGTCCCTCCTGGGCCCTGAACTGACCAGACAATCCACAAATGTCAGAGCTGCCATTGAACCCAAGCAGAGACTGGCTGTTGCACTGAGGTAAGATGCCCAGTTCACAGACAATAAATCACTTACCACAAGTATAATAAACATTTTAATTAGAAACATATCACCCAAAACAACATTTTAAACAGCAACATCAAATAACAGCAAATCAACACAAAAAAATGAACTATTTACAGTAAAAACAATATGAATTACAAGTCTTCATACCCATCCTGCCATGCAGAGCCACTGTTGGAGGACAGCATGTTTGCGAATGGCCCTGTTGATTGGGCTTGTGGGGGTTGGGGTGGAGTTGGCCGAAGGGCTACTGGCCTGGAGGTGTGAGTCGAGTGTTGTGACGTGAGGGGATGGACAATTGGCTGCCAATGTTCCTGTGGTTGTGTACTCTCTCTTTGAAGACTATGGAAGGTGTTTAAAATAGCTATTTTTGCCCGATGTTTCCTGTCTATGTCCAGCCTTTGTAGCATAGGCACCAGACTCAGAGCAAAGTAGTATGACTCTTCAAGCTCTGAGTCTGGCATATGTGGTGTGGCTGGAGGTTCCTGCAGTAGAGAAATTAGTTGCTCCCCAAGGTCTGTGCTCTGTGGCCTCCTCTTTGTGGAACGCTGGGCCGCCGCTGCTGGTGTGGATCCCTGGGGGCTACGGGACCTAGAGGGCCTCCTCTCTGCAGAGGTTGTGGGTACCAGAGGTGGTGGGCTGTAGGTGGTGTGGGTGTGCGTGGGCCTGAATATCCAGATGCTGCTCCTGGTGTAGATGCTCTCTCTATCTCTTCTAATGGGGAAGGATTTCCCAAGCTGCTTGTAGAACTATATTAAAAGAAACAACAACATGAAATCAATTAAAATATTTTTTCCTGGGATTAATTTATGCAATATGAACATATTTATGTAATTTATAATAAACTCTTTCATACCCTTTGCAATACATCATGACAAATTACAAAGTTACACAATTATATAAATAAAAAAATGTGCATACATACCTCCTTTGCTGTATATATGGCAAAATGAAGGACATTATATCTGAATACTTCCAGGCCTTCTGCGAGCCACCTGCAGATCCACTGGGGATGGACTTCTTCCGGTTTTTGACGAAAGCATCCCTCAGTGACTTCCATTTCGCCTTGCAAACGTCGACTGAAAAAAAGAATAGATTCCGATTAATAAAATGATTTCACTTATTAATTCTTTGCTTGTTTTTCCCTTCACAGATACTTGGCTTCCGGGGACTCACTGGTCAGCCTAGCATTCAGCTATCGCCTAGGATGCAGTACTGTGAGAGAAGCTGTCCATTTGGTATGTGCAGCCATTGAAACAATGATGATGGAGAGGTTCCTACCCAGGCCAACAGAAGACACGTGGAAGGAGGTTGCACAAGGATTCTGGGAAAAATGGAATTTCCCAAATTGCTTGGGAGCAATAGACGGAAAGCACATCGTCATCCAAGCACCACCACTGTCTGGGAGTCAGTACTTCAATTATAAGAAGACTCTTTCCATAGTGCTTTTGGCACTTGTTGATGCTGACTACAGGTTCCGAGTGATTCAAGTGGGGGACTTCGGAAGAACAAGTGATGGTGGGGTGTATGCCGGATCGGATTTGGGGAAAGGACTGGAGGCCAGAACACTTCATGTTCCAACCAGTACCTCTCTACCTGGTGCTGCTCACCTGGGTGAGATGCCATTCGTCATGGTGGGTGACGCAGCTTTCCCACTCAAGCCATACCTGATGAGACAATACCCTGGAAAGAACCTCACTCAACAAAAGAGGATTTTAAACGACAGACTTTCCAGAGCAAGGATGGTGGTGGAAAATGCCTTCGGCATTCTGGCCTCCAGGTGGAGAATCTTCCATCATCGCATCAACCTGCACCCGAAAAACATGGACAAGCTTGTGGTGGCTGCATGCATCCTACACAACTTCCTGCTGGCCCCTAGTGAAAACCAGAGGTTGCTGGATGAGGAAGAGCAGCAAGGAAGACACATGGCAGCAGTGAGAAACATGGGAGGAAACAGGGCATCAAGAGAGGCCTGTAATGTGAGGGAGGCTTTCTGCACCTTCTTCAACTCTCCTGAGGGCAGTGTGTCTTGGCAGGACAGGATGGTGTGATTACTGGAACACACAAAAGTTACGACAAAATGATTGAAAGATGTGTTTTTTCATTCCAGAGAATTCGAAAAAGTATTAGTTGTTGTACTGTCAAAGACAGGTTATTGTTGCATTTGTAAAAAACTGTTCTTTATTTTTTATATCCTATGTTATTATGTATTTTTTTGATAATACATTTCATAATAAATAGTTTTGTCTGACAAATGACTGCCAAATTATTCTTGTCTGTCCTCACAATTTATCTGACTATAAATTCAAGGTTATACTCTGGGTAGTTGTTTTTTCAATGATGTAAAAAAATGTTACAAAGCAAAATGTAGTTGCCCTATATTTGATGAATTACTGTACTATTGTACAATGGCACTTGTGAAATACAATTTCCTGTTTTACTACAATACCTCAGAGGGAAATATTATTTCTTCATTTTACATTTTTCTGATAGCTATACTTTAAAATGAATACAAAATAAATTGAATATTACAATATATTATCATTATAATGGGTTAAATAAAACTATTGATCCCTGGGCAAAATTCACAAGCTAAAGTATCGTTAAAAAAACAGTATATAACAATATATATGATGGGAATTTATGCATGTGGGTTTCTACAAAATGTTCTCAGACAGAAGGGTGTCGCTCTGACCATTGTCAGGCAATTATCATATGGATGTTGGGGGTTGTAATTAACATGATGCTTCCCCTTCTGTCTGCCCCATTGGCTTCAATCCTGTGTCTCATCTGTATATCTGATTGATTCTGTTAAATGCAATAACTCTTTATATAAATACAAAATCATATAATATATATATATATACAGTATATATATGTTTATATTTGGATATCGGAAATAAGATCTTATTTTCTTGTGAAATGCAAGTTTACTATTTTTTTTTAATGACTTTCACAACATGTTAAACTGAATGGCTCTGTACTGTACATACAAGTATTCATTCACTTTAAAACATTAATATTTACCTTCCAATCCAATAACTCCACCGACTAAACACCAGACCTTGTCCTTTCTGACGTTGTCTTTGTAGTATTGATGGGTTATGTCATACAAAATAGTGTGTTTTTCCACTTCGATGATGAATCGCTCTTCGTCCATTTTGGGTGTCGTGTTGTGAAAGGGGGTCTGCAACATGAGTTTATTTGGGGGATGGGCCTGGGCCGGATGAACGTTCCACTTCATGCCTGCGCTGCGCCGCGCAGCGCCGCGCCTCTTCAAAAATAGGATTCATCCTATATTTTAGAAATTCCTTGCGGCGAGGAGATTCTGGGACGCGCCGAGCCGCAGCGCAATGGGTGCTGGTGGAACAGCACCCATTGACTAGAGTGGCCGCGATCCTTGTGAACGCCACGGCGCAGCCGTAACACAGCGCAGACGCTCCTGGTGCGTTTAGAGGGTTAGGAGACACCAGTTCTCTGCAGCTTGACCACCTAATGTGTCGGCCTTTTCATTCAGCCGACAAGGAAATGAGCTGGAATCTGAGTCCTTGTAAGCAAATTGTGTGATTTGTCTGTTCAGCTGAGAGTGTGAATGTGAACCAATGATTTACTTTTATAAAGTAGCGCAGGTAAATAGCCAAGTCATAATTGACAACCTCCTCAAACAAGTCATGGCCTATACATGGGGGAAGACCTGGCTGACATACATGGAAATGTTTCAGAGAGTTGAAGATTGAATCACGATATATGCCTTTGACATCATTCACATCACTCTCCTGCAATATCTGCACTGCTTGTTTGTAGCCATCCATTGTTCGGGTAGGAAAGCTCTGGCTCACATTCTCAAGCTGGTCTCTATGTACCTCACAATACCTGCAGAAATACTTGGAAGTGCTGAAATTCTGTGTGTAGCCACCAATGGAGTGTGAACCCAAATTGTGACTTACAATAGATATTACTGTAGCTCGAACAACATGACCAGAGGTGGTGACAAGTCCATGTTCCTCAAGCTGTCTCAGGTCTGACAACATTTTAAAGAACACTTTTTCCTGACCAAAGTATTTAAAGTCTGGCTCTTTGCACAATCTAACTAATTGCATGTTTTCAATGCTAGAACGATGAAATGGCTCAAAGTCAGCAAGTGTAAAGAAGACTCCCAAAATCTTATGTTTCTTTCTGGATGACCCAAGTGGGTTGACAACCTCAAATGCATCCTGATATAAGATCAGTTTTAAGATTGTGTCACCTGTTTGAAAAAACAGCTCTTTGGACTTGAAGATGCCATCTGAAACTGGACGAGTTTGAGAATCAACACATTCTTGCAACACAATAGGATCTTTCAGGATTGCCGTTATCGTGTTTGACACAGGTACATATTGGGCATGACAGTCTCTTCTATGTTCGTCTTTTCCCAGGTAAATATCAACTGGGCGAACATAGCCAACGATTTTTTTTTAAATACTGCCTTCTGGTGTATTCAGTGGAAAGAGGCATGCTACACCTGGCATGCAAATCTAAATCCTGAATACTGTCAAAAACTGACTCGATCTCAATATCTGACATGTTAGTACTCAGTCGAAGTGTCTCTTTAATCCTGTCTTTTGTGTGCTGATGACAAATGCCATTTAGACTATTGATCTCCTCAACAATGATTTGGATCGTTGAGGATGGAACAAGATACTTTGCCTGTAGGTGCATATAAAACAGGCACAGAGATCTCGTATACAAAGACTTTAAATCAGTGTCCTCTCTAACCTGAGACTGACTTTCACTTTGGGCCATTCTAGTGTCATTTTCATTGGGCACAATCTGAGATGACCCAGATGGCTCAGAGTATGTTACTCTAGTATTTACATCACTTTCATGTCTGTGTGTTCTTGAAACATGGGACTGTAAATGACGACTTCACTTTGAAGGCCTTGTTACAATTGTTGAATGGGCAATGTACGAACTCATTCTTACTCATATGTACTTTAAGGTGTGCAAGAAGATCTTGTAAATCTGTGCATTGCTTCTTACAGTTCACATCCTCACATACAAATGATCTATGTGAATCATCTACCTGTGAAACACGTCTGTTATGAGAACGACATACATGAGATTTTAAGGCATTGTACTTCATGAATGTTTGTTTGCAGTCTATGAAGCAACATGGGTTGTACGTGTTTGCTTCATGTCTATGCAAAATCTGATGATCTCCATAGCTCTTAACAGTTTTCAGAGTGATACCACATGCGCGGCAATCAAAGTTTGACGTAACATGTTCCATTGTAGCCCACTGCTGGAACACTCAGCTATTCTACCTGCTTCACGGAGGCCCGCTGTGGCAATCAGCTTTTAATATCTGCATGCACCTGTAACAAGAAAAAAAAAGCATTCAATGTTTCAGAAAAAGAGTCTGCAAAACAAGAGGTTCCAAATCATCATGTGAAATACAAAACAAAACTAATAAGTTGTTACAATGTACATTAATTATTGACAGAAACTCTATATTTAATTACATTCTTAAACTAATTACACCCCATTTAATACAGAGGCTGAGGAGTTTATTTTCATATTTTAAGCTGATATTGACTCATATGCAGGGGTTACATTGGGATTTGATATGTGGGGGGGCTCTGTCTGGAGGTTTGGGATCTCATGATTTGACCTTAAGGGCTATGCTGTATATGAGGCCCTCAGCAACCGCTCCGTTATCTGTATCAAATGCACACATTGATGCCACCAAATGACAAAATAAAAACACTTGTCTGATGATCAACACAGCTCTTAAGACTTTTCAGAGTCATTCCCTTCCAACGATTTGAATGGTTGGAAGGAAAGCTCGCTGGCCCTTCCCTTCCGACCAATCAAATCATCGGAAGGGAAGGCCTGACGTGCAGTGCGTGAGTGACGCTGCGTCTCACATACACAACTGCCGTAGCGACAAGAGGCAGATATGAAATCTCCCTTCTACACAATATAATATTTGCAAGTATAGAGTAGTGGCTGGTGTTTTTAGTCAGAAACAGGTCAACTGTAGTGTACACTGACTACTAATAAATAACTTTCGTGCTGAGTTACTTATTTGCACTGTAAGAGACTGTATATTAACGCAGCCTGTCAGTCTTCTCACTCACACTTAATTTCCCACCACGTCTGGCCGAACAATGAAACCTAGCCAAAGTAGCTAGATTACATTTAGATTAGCCTGCTAATGCTATCAATATAATGCTGATTGAAGAATGACGGTCACAGAAAAGAGTGTAAGCTACATTAAATTAAAATACATATAATAAAAAAGAAGAAGAACGGCCTAAAGGAAAATAATTGTCATCCAGGCAGCTAAATTCAAACAATAGTTAGCTGTTCAACATTGGCAAAACATTTGTATTTAAGTTAAAACATATTTATTTAGACTCCTAGCTTGCTCACATTATGATATGATATTATATTATATATCTGCTCACTTTGTTAAAAACGTTTTGTTTGTGTATAACTTACCTATAACTTAGTGTTAGACTCCCCTCAGCTGACACATCCAGTCTCCACAGCAGCCAGAGGTGAAATGGCAGTTGGGATATTTGATGGACAGGTGAAAAATGATACATTTGAAATAACTCAACGTGATTGGGCATTTTAAGTGAAGTGAAGTGCGCCGGACTCAGAGGAAAATATTCGATGTGGCCAAACGGCGGTACTACACGTATGTTAGGTTGCTGGGAAAGAGTGTGTGTGTGTGTGTGTGTGTGTGTGTGTGTGTGTGTGTGTGTGTGAGAGAGAGATATCTTGTCATAAAGGGACTGTATCCGATAGATAATGCATCGGGGACTTGTTATGCAAGAGACACACACATCTTACACCATGTTTCCTTATGATTTATTGTCCAGATGTTCTCAGTTTCTGACAGTGATGATGTCAGAGATCACATGAGGTGTTTTCCTTCTCTTTCAGCAGGTACCGTGAGTCACTCTGATAATGAAACAGTTATTAGAGATCATTCGGTTCATTAATGTAATAAGAAAAGCCATGATGACGGACTGTGATAATTGATTATAAACAGCATTAATCACTCTTAATGGAAGCAGGAAGAGACACAAAGAACAACACACAAACACACACGTCTTAAGGCCCCTACACACCGAGCTGACACCAAAGAACACGTCCCGACCAAGCGGCAAACTCTGGGGAACAGCCGGGAAGCCAATACGGAAGTGCCACACACTGCAGTTCATACATGGCCCATGTATGAACTGCAGTGTGTGGCACTTCCGTATTGGCTTCCCTAGCGGCCCGCTCGGGACTGGCTGCAGAAAGGAGCAATTTCCATAGACCCCCATGTTAAAAGGCCCAATTTTACAGCAGAAAAAAACATGTTTCTACCCATGGATGCAATAAATATTATTATTGATATAGTTAGATTCCACCTTCATGATTATGAATCTGTGAGTGAATTGTTTTCTAACACAACCCTTTTATTTATATTAGGTCTTAAAGTGTTTGCATAAATTAGGGCGTGGTCACGTTGATGGACACGTACATGCCTCACTGTCAGCTAACAGCAACTTGTCCACTCTGCTAGGCTACAACCATAGAGGCTACAACTTAGTTAGTCATAGTACTGTACTTGACACTTTAGCTTTAGCCGTGTTCGTGGTGATTGTGCCTTTTAGGGAATATTGTTACAAATACCAGACAATTAAAATGTCGTGCTGTGCGCTTGAATGTACTAACAGAACTTCCAAGAAGTCTAAAATGATAATATTATACATGTTAACCCCGTTTGCAGGTGTTTGTGTGCTTGGTAGCTTAGCTTGTTACTTATTAGCCAGCTAAGGACGTAACCCTTTATGCATACATATACATTTTAGTTTATGATTCAGCCTTGGGTAAGACTTTTATAGTCTATGGCTATGACGCCCATAATGCTAAACGGGAGCAAATGTTAATAGGGGACCCAGTTATCCCAATGGTGGCCGCCGGAGCTAACGGAGCAGCAGGGGGCTAGCTCCAGCCGGCGTCCCGGAGCTAGCCCACTGCGGCTCCGTTTGGTCGGGCGGTGGAGTCTGTCTTTTCTCAACGTGTGAATGACAAGCATTAAGAATAACAAAATATAGCTAATTCTCTTGCAGATTGTTTCATTTGATTATGAATGTAACGTTTATACAGGGAAACTACACTGTTAGCAGTAACTTGGTATGCATGTCTTTCATGTTAGCTTAGCTTCTTAGCCTGAGCTAGCTCTGTTTACTTCCAGTTCGGAGACAGCAGGTCCCGCCTCGGCTGCGCCTCTTTGCCCTTATTTGGAGCAGGCGGGATTAGAGTGGCCGACTCCGCCTTCTAAGGGCTTCACGGCAACTCTGCAGAATCCTATGGGTGACGTCACGGACACTACGTCCATTTATATATACAATCTATGATTAAAGCCCATTGTAATTTCAGGCAGATATTTCCCCACGGCAGCAGCCTTTAGTTAAACTGCCAAAAAGGCCACATTATTAACCCGAAACTACATACAAATTACACTTCAGATACTCAACTTCCTTGACATGCTTCACATTTAGAAATTTCACAGATATCTGTTACGGTTCTTCCATAAAATGTTCACATGTTAGAGGTTTATCTCTCATTCAGAACAATGGAAACCTTTGATCGCTGGACACCTCGTTAGCTCAAATATAAACACCTGTGTCATGGAACACGATGATGTCATCACTCCAACTGACATGCTCAGAGCAGCAGACTTCAGATAGCAGTGTACTAACAGTCCAGCCATGAAGACATCTACGGGACAGTTTTGAGATTTCTTCAAATGCTATTGCCATGGCAACACAATGCTCGCCTTAAAACACGGTTTTCTCATAACTTCAGTGAAAATACTCCAAACAACCCAGAACTTCACAGGTTTGGTAAGCGTAGTATGGGGCGTCATCAAATGTCGTTGCCATGGCGACAGACCACTCGCTATTGAAACACGATGTGGCTGGAAGTTCAATCAACACGGTCTAATCGTCCCCCAATCTTCACTTGTATATCACCGGTCCATGCCTCAACAGCTCTACGCCAAATCTGAGATCTCACCACATGCCATTTCCATGGAAACGCATCCCTCACCATAAAACATGATGTCGCTATAACTCCTATGAAAATGTTCAAAAAGTGCTCAAACTTCACGTGTGCTAACAGTCCAGCCGTGAAGACATCTACGGGACAGTTTTGATATTTCTTCAAATGATGTTGGCAACACAATGTTCGCCATGAAACACGGCTTTCTCATAACTTCAGTGAAACTGCTCCAAACGCCCCGCAACTTCACAGGTTTCGTAATGATGCCGCCATCAACGCATCTAAGCGTATTATGGGGTGTCATCAAATGTCGTTGCCATGGCGACAGATCATTTGCCATCAAGTTAGTTCAAATATTCTGCTGCTTTTCCAAGCCTTTTTACTTTATTTTCTTCTCTCATCACACATTCAAGCCCCCAGTGTTCATGTATCATTTCAGTATAAATTCTTCACTTTCTTCTTACACATTTCATTTCAATCTAAATTCTTCACTTTCTTCTTACACATTACATTTCGGCATAGCAGTTTCTCATCAGATTTTCAGCATAAAGTATTCCCACTAGCAATTTCTTCAGGAATTGCATTCTCTAGTTTAGTGGGAATGCTGATTCAGCATTCCAACTATATGTTATTCTACGCACGAAAAGTTTATTATTATTCCGCCGACTTATTTTGCCGCGCTACTTCTCCCCCATCGCAGAAACTCCGTTCAAACATTAAAACGTTCAGCTCAGTCGGGAATCGATGGCTTTTCTCATTCATAACTCTCATAATTCCAGAGATACATCCCATAATACATCACATTTTCAACATTGAAGTCAATGGAGAAATTCTCCCGACTTCAACAAATCTTCATGCGACTTCAACTGCTACCGTTCATTCATACTTTCACATAGAAACCTCATTCCAACTTTAAAATGTTACAAATCTTTGTGACATTATTCGTGTAAAACTACTTTTAAATCTACTTTTAGAGTTATTAAACATTGTTCAGACCTTGTTTTAGAGGTTTTCTTCAGATTTTAACATTAACTAGGGTGCGTGATGTCACAGCTAGAGGGTAGGAAATCTTGAAATTTGCCTTCATATATTTTTTTAAAACTGCCATAATTTCCAAACCCTACATTCCTGAGACATAATTTGTCATGACAAACGTAGGGAAACATCTCGTAGCTTGAAAAATGACAAATAATTAAGCAAAAATAATTAAACAAAATGCCTCTTGAGGGCATGAAGTGACAAAAACTTTCAACATGCCTCCATTAAAGCCCATTGTAATTTCAGGCTGATATTTCCTCACGGTAGCAGCACACCTTTAGTTAAACTGCCAAAAGGGCCACATTATTAACCCGAATCTACACAAAAATTACACTTCAGATACTCAACTTCCTTCACATGCTTCACGTTTTGAAATGTAACATATCTGTGGTACACCCAGATATAAGTACACAACCATGGCTACACATTAGTAGCAGCAATAAAAAGAAAAAAGTTACAGACATTACAAAAATGTATGTTTTTCCACATAAGTACTTATTGCACAGTACAATTACAAAAAAAGTGCTTAATTTTGTATCTCAATTTTTACGGTTTCTAAGATTACTCTCATGCTACTTTAGTTTGCCTTTGTGATCCTGGAGTATAAATAAAATCAATTCAATTCAAAACCTTTATTTATCCAGGTAAAATCCCATTGAGATCATTGATCTCTTTTTCAAGGGAGACCTGCAGCAATGGAGCATGAATGGAGGTGGTCTGGACCCATCCTTCCTACTGTGCTACAGTCCAGTGAGTTTATCTGACAGATCAGCTGCGGGCCTCAGAGCAGTGTCTTCCCTCGGAGCAGCGATCTGAAACCTCTTCTCTGGTTCCGTACCAGCAGCCGCAGAGCTCAGCGCTCTGAATAGAGAGGATGATGGACATTTTCTGGGAATCCTCTTATAAACCATTGATAATACGCTTTTCCAGATAGAGGATTAAAAGTGACGATAAGGCCTGTGAAAGGCACTCTATCATGTGGAGATTTAAAGGACGAATGGACAGTAAGACACCCATCGTCTCCTCTAACATTAATTTTCTCACAATTTAGTCAATTATTAATACCTCATTGTCATTAATGGAATGTAGTCAAACAGTGCTTTTGGAGTTTTGTTAACATCATTGTTCATCACCAAACAGTGCAGACAATCGGTTTGTTACTTTGATAGGCAGACATCAGCCTGGGCACTGGTCCTTTGTTCTGTTAGATTTGATACAGTCACAACGCACAGCCTGAAACAAGTCAGGGATCAGAGTTGACTAATGAAGCTGATGATTCTTCCTCTACAGATCCATCACTCAGATTAAGGACTGTTCTCTTTATTATGGTTTCAGGTGGCTATAAAATAGCTTTTGTGTTTTTTTAGATTAAGGCAGGAAGGAGATTAGGATGTAGGGCTTTATGAACATCTGCCGAGCCACTGCAGCAGCTGGAGCGGAGAGTAGGCGGTTCAATTCCCCCCACTGCCCTCAGCTCACCGCTGCCCACACTGGTAGTTTGTTATACTGCTGTATAAGGCTCTATAGACAGGTGCCAACAAAGATTTTGTTGTGGACGATTGGTCTTTAATAAATGTGCAGGTGTAATGCCCCAGTGAGATGATAGTGAACTGTTCATGAACTTGTCATGAAAAGTTCATGGAATATCAGTGAACCATATTCATGAACAGCTCATAAACAGCTCATAACAAAGTTGATGAACTGTTCATGAAAGTGACATGAACATTAAATGGCACTAGGGCAGTTCATGAACTACTCATGAAACTCCTGTGCTGGAATGGTTCATGAACAATTCATGGAATATGGTTTTAGGCAGGTTCATGACCAATTCATGAAATGGAGTTGTCAGTGAGTGTGTAGGGATATTCAGTATTCAACCAAGAACATTTCAAGAATTGTTCATGAACATATCAAGAACAGTTCATAACAACTTCATGAACCATTCATGAACAGTTCATACCCAGTCTGTCACAATTCACATGTTATGTCACGTTTGGAGTTTTGTTTGTTGGTGACGGAGTTCACCGGAGAGTGTTCTGTTCTGTCTGTCATTTATCCTTGAAATAAAGGGTTTCTCAAGATTTATCTGCATTTGGGTCCTGCTTCCTTCACTCGTCCGTGACAGAATGACCCAACCAAGAATGGATCCAGCAGCCACGGTTTCGGCCCCAGCAGCCACGGTTTCGGCCCCAGCAGCCACGGTTCCAGTCCCGGCCCCAGCAGCCATGGTTCCTGCCCCAGTACAGGCTCCCGCAGCCATGTTTCCGGCTCCGGGAGCGCCCTATACGGCCGTGTTTCCGACGTCGAAGCTGGAGCTTCGAGACAGGATTCTGGCTTCAGCAGCCTTGTTTCTGGCTGCAATTCCGGTCCCTGCAGCCAGAGTTTCAGCCCCAGTTCTGGTCCCAGCAGCCATGGTCCCGACCCCAGCTGCCTTGGTTCCAGACCCGGATCTGGTCCCGGCTGCCACGGTCCCATCTCGGGTTCCCTCCTCTGGTTCCTCCTCGAGTCCCCTCTCTAGTTTCCCTCTCGAGTTCCCTCTCGAGTTCCCTTCTCTAGTTACTCCTCTAGTCCCTCCTCTAGTCCCCTCTGTAGTCCCTTCTCGAGTCCCCTCTCTGTTTCCATCTCCAGTTCCCTCTCGAGTTCCCTCCTTTAGTCCCTCCGTTAGGCCCTCCTCTAGTCCCTCCTCGAGTCCCCTCTCTAGTTCCCCTCTCGAGTTCCCTTCTCTAGTTACTCATCTAGTCCCTCCTCTAGTTACTCCTCTAGTCCCTCCTCTAGTCTCTCCTCTAGTCCCCTCTGTCGTCCCTTCTCGAGTTCCCTCTCTGTTTCCATCTCGAGTTCCCTCTCGAATTCCCTCCTCTGGTCCCTCCTCTGGTCCCTCCTCGAGTCCCCTCTCTAGTTCCCCTCTCAAGTCCCCTCTCGTGTTCCAGAATACTCTTGTGCCGGGGGTCCTGCCAACCCTGTGTCCTGTGCCGTTGGAGGTCCAGCCGTCTACTCCCCTGCCGGGGGTCCTGCCAACCCTGTGTCCTGTGTCGTTGGAGGTCCCGCCGTCTACTCCCCTGCCGGGGGTCCTGCCAACCCTTTCTCCTGTCCCGTTGGAGGTCCCGCAGAATACTCTTCTGCCGGGGGTCCTGCCAACCCTGTGTCCTGTGCCGTTGGAGGTCCCGCCGTCTACTCCCCTGCCGGGGGTCCTGCCAACCCTGTGTCCTGTGCCGTTGGAGGTCCCGCCGTCTACTCCCCTGCCGGGGGTCCTGCCAACCCTTTCTCCTGTCCCGTTGGAGGTCCCGCAGAATACTCTCATGCCGGGGGTCCTGCCAACCCTGTGTCCTGTGCCGTTGGAGGTCCAGCCGTCTACTCCCCTGCCGGGGGTCCTGCCAACCCTGTGTCCTGTGTCGTTGGAGGTCCCGCCGTCTACTCCCCTGCCGGGGGTCCTGCCAACCCTTTCTCCTGTCCCGTTGGAGGTCCCGCAGAATACTCTTCTGCCGGGGGTCCTGCCAACCCTGTGTCCTGTGCCGTTGGAGGTCCCGCCGTCTACTCCCCTGCCGGGGGTCCTGCCAACCCTGTGTCCTGTGCCGTTGGAGGTCCCGCCGTCTACTCCCCTGCCGGGGGTCCTGCCAACCCTGTGTCCTGTGTCGTTGGAGGTCCTGCCGTCTACTCCCCTGCCGGGGGTCCTGCCAACCCTTTCTCCTGTCCCGTTGGAGGTCCCGCAGAATACTCTTCTGCCGGGGGTCCTGCCAACCCTGTGTCCTGTGCCGTTGGAGGTTCAGCCGTCTACTCCCCTGCCGGGGGTCCTGCCAACCCTGTGTCCTGTGCCGTTGGAGTTCCCGCCGTCTACTCCCCTGCCGGGGGTCCTGCCAACCCTGTGTCCTGTGCCGTTGGAGGTCCCGCCGTCTACTCCCCTGCCGGGGGTCCTGCCAACCCTGTGTCCTGTGCCGTTCGAGGTCCCGCCGTCTACTCCCCTGCCGGGGGTCCTTCCAACCCTGTGTCCTGTGCCGTTGGAGGTCCCGCCGTCTACTCCCCTGCCGGGGGTCCTGCCAACCCTGTGTCCTGTGCCGTTGGAGGTCCCGCCGTCTACTCCCCTGCCGGGGGTCCTTCCAACCCTGTGTCCTGTGCCGTTGGAGCTCCCGCCGTCTACTCCCCTGCCGGGGGTCCTGCCAACCCTGTGTCCTGTGCCGTTGGAGGTCCCGCCGTCTACTCCCCTGCCGGGGGTCCTGCCAACCCTTTCTCCTTTCCCGTTGGAGGTCCCGCAGAATATCCCGTGCCGTGGGAGGTTCTACCGGGGTTTCTGTCCGGCCGACACCGGGTCCTGCCTGATCTCTGGAGCTGGCCCATCAGCGCTTTCCTGCCCGGCCTCCTGATCCTGTCCGGTCGACACCGGCTCGAGCCCGGCCCCCTGAGAGCCGCGATCTTCGCTCTCGAGCCCGGCCCCCTGAGAGCTGCGGTCTTCGCCCTCGGGCCCGGCCCCCTGAGTCTTCCTGCCGCTGCCTTCGGTCCTCCATGGTCCCCACCTTGGACTCTGTTTTGACCCCGGGCTGTCCGCCCGAGACCCCTTCCTGGTTCTCTGCCTTGTCCCCGGGCAGTCCGCCCGAATCCCCATTTTTGGACTGTACCTTGCCCCCCGGGCCGTCCGCCCGAGACCCCTTCCTGGTCCTCCGCTGTGTTCCTGGGCTGTCAGCCCAAGACCCGTCCTCCGGACCCCCTCCGCCCACCCTGCTTGGGGTTTTGGACTTTGATGTTTTGTTTTTTTTAGGGACGTCTGGAATCCGTCCCTTGAGGGGGGGGTTCTGTCACAATTCACATGTTATGTCACGTTTGTAGTTTTGTTTGTTGGTTACGGAGTTCACCGGAGAGTGTTCTGTTCTGTCTGTCATTTATCCTTGAAATAAAGGGTTTCTCAAGAGTTATCTGCATTTGGGTCCTGCTTCCTTCACTCGTCCGTGACACAGTCACTGAATATAAGTCAATGGCTGGCTATGAACTGTTCATGAACTGTTCATGTACATGAACTGTTCATGAACTGTTCATGTACATGAACCAGAGATGGAGTACTCGAGTCGGACTTGAGTGCCGATTTTCGGGACTCGTGACTCGACTCGGACTCGCGCACTGATTGACGCGACTCGGACTTGGACTCGTGAATTCTCACACAGGATGACTTGGACTCGGACTCATGAATGCCCCACGATGACTCGGACTCGACTCGTACATTGACGCTCCGACTTGGACTCGAGCACATTTTCTCTGGAGTCTGGTGTCCTCTATCCTGTATGGCGAGTTCACGTACTGGGCCCCGCTATTCCAGTCTAGAGATGTCTACAGACACACCCCGCATCATGCTGTATGCTTTCACACATTCTGCTTCCACATTGGAAAAGCGCAGCGCAAAATGCTCATTATGTGGAAACAATATAGAAGAGAAGGCTCCGTAACACATTACTCTAAGGATCGAGTTCAGACATATAGGCTGTCTTGAACACTATCATCAGAGTAACGTGATCTAATCAATAAATAAAGATTCAGCCGATAAAGAAAGCACATACTTAACATGCAGAATGACGTCATTTTGCATGTTAAGTAGCCATGTGCTTTCTGGGGCTAAATCTTTATCGGTAAACTGATTTAACCCGTAAAAGTTCCTTCAAAATAAGAGTCCCGATCTTATTACTATCAAAATAAAAGTGCAAAACGAAAACTTTACCATAGGAAAATATTGGCATACAAATATAATCACTTCTCTAAAAGGTAACTCATTTTAAATATAGTTTATTTATATATAATAATAATATTAATATTAGAAATAAGCTTTATATTTGTATAGCACCTATTACAAGAATTGTAGCCAAACTCGCTTCACAGCAGTTCAATAGCCAGGATAACAGCAATGTAGAGGAGCACCTACATTTCAAAACATATATCCACGAAGATTAATACATGAAGACTTGTGACTCGGACTTGACTTGGACTCTTCTTAAGTGACTCGGAATTGGACTCGGACTCGAACACAGGTAATGATGACTCGGACTCGACTTGGACACTCCTTGGGTGACTCGGACTCGACTACGACTCTCCCTTGGTGACTCGGGCTTGGACTCGGACTCGAAGAGTGGTGACTCGAGGGTGACTTGGACTCGTGAATTGGTGACTTGACTACAACACTGACATGAACTGTTCATGAACCATTGACTGTGGGTCAATTGGCAACCATAGAAAACAACAATTATGTCAATCACAATGGAACTTTACTCAAATTAGCAAACAAACAAACATACATGTATACAGGTGGAGCACTACAATTCATCCTATCACTATTTGAAGCACAGTTCTTGATACTCAGCTGCACAAAAAATGTGTTCCGGATCCCAAAAGCTTGGGAACCACAGCAACAATAAATGATTTCTGTAGAAAACAGAAAAGTGCAGCAGCAATAATTATACACAGGATCCGTTGATCGTCTGGAATGCTTCTTATTCAAAATTCAAAGTACACAGTTACATTCAAATTGCTGAACTTTACAAACATCACATTTCTCCATTTAAGTTATCTGTCTGTCACAGTCAATTACTGTATCTCAAGGAGAAATTGAACATAGTCAATATAAATTATGACATCACATTGCATTTAGCTGACGCTTTTATCCAAAGCGACTTACAATAAGTGCGTTCGACCAACAAAATACAAACTTGAAGAAAACAGAATCATATAAGTACATCAGGTTTCATAGAGCAAAAACATTACAAGTGCTACTCAACTGGCTTTAGGTAAGCCAGTCCTTTATTAGTATATAAGTGCTTTGTTAATAGTTCTATTGCTTGAAGTGGAGTCGAAAGAGATGATTTTTCAGTCTGCGCCGGAAGGTGTGTAAGCTTTCTGCTGTCCTGATTTCAATGGGGAGCTCATTCCACCATTTTGGAGCCAGGATAGCAAACCTATGTGTTTTTGCTGATGGGAACTTGGGTCCCCTTCGCAGCGAGGGTGCAGCGAGCCGTTTGGTTGATGCAGAGCGGAGTGCATGTGCTGGGGTGTACGGTTTAACCATGTCCTGGATGTAGGAAGGGCCAGATCCATTCGCAGCATGGTACGCAAGTACCATTGTCTTGAAGTGGATTCTAGCAGTTACCGGAAGCCAGTGGAGGGAGCGGAGGAGCGGCGTGGTGTGGGAACATGTAGGAAGGTTGAAGACCAGACGAGCCGCTGCATTCTGGATGAGCTGCAGAGGTCGGATGGCACATGCAGGTAGACCAGCCAGGAGGGAGTTACAGTAGTTTAGGCGTGAGATGATGAGAGCCTGGACCAGAACCTGCGTCGCTTTCTGGGTCAGCTGGGGACGCATCCTCCTGATGTTGTAAAGCGTGTATCTGCAGCAGCGGGGTGTAGCAGCTATGTTTGCAGTGAAGGACAGGTTGTTATCTATAAACACATAACGCTATCAAATAATACTTTCTATCAATATATCTATCTTTACCAAATATAACATATTATGGAGATCACAAAAATACACTGTCAATGTTAATAAACAAAAAACAAGGCAATGTGCCTGCAAGACTGCACTCAGGTCACATTTACCCAGGCGCGGCTGAAGCCCGCGAAAATGGCATCTATTTTTGCCGACAGTTTAGTATTTTTAAAATACTGTTACTATGTCAAACATGCTCAAAACTTTCTGACACACTCTCCGAAACATCTCCAACATCATATCTAATTCAAACAAGTTAACATCGATCATTTTCATTATGTACTGACCTGTAGAAAACAGAGAAGTGGAGCAGCAATAATTATACACAGGATCCAGTTGATCGTCTGGATTGCTTCTGAGGAGAGGGCGGAAGTGTCCCCCGTAAGATAACCCAGATGTCACCGCTCACCTGCCAAAGGATCCACCTTGGCGCTACTTACTCGTACTGCTTCTCAAACAGTACAGATAAACCATAAAATGATATGAATGTCACCAAAATAAATACAGATAATGTTCAGTTTCAAATTCACTATTGTTTTGTTTTAAGATTAAAAGTTTTAAAAAATAAATAAATGTTCAAATAGTAGATGAATATTCAAGAGGTCTTTCAAAACATCACACTCACTGATCATCAAAAGTTCATAAAATGCTCATGAATATTCCAAAATATTCTGAACTTGCCACAATCATCCAAAATTCATGAAATGCTCATTGTCATGAAAAGTTCATGAAATACTCATGCAAACTTTTTGGGGTTTTAATTATAATGTTGTGATTGGCTGGATCATGAAAAGTTCATAAATTGCTCATAAAAGTCTGTCATGAGCAAAACAGGAACTTTATATGAATGAACAATGTTCATAAAAATGTCATGAACTACTCTTTAAAATGGTTCATGAGCATTTTAAGAATTTTGGTTCATGAACATGACAAGTGAACATATAATGAGTTGTTCATGAATGTTTCATGAGTGCTCATGAACAGCTCATAAAGTCATGAACTCCATCTCGCAGGGGCGTCGCCTGTCAGCGCAACTTACATAATGCCGTTTTAAAAAATTAAGGGCGGTGCCGGCCGTCAACGGCCCGCTGACAACCGGCCGTTCTGTGATTCTCCAGAACACACAGATGGCCAGTCCGCTATGTATTCCACCGGGTCACCGCGGCGCAGACGGACCCGGTGGAATACAGGGTCTACCACGTTTAGGAACCGTTAAGCAGAACCGAAATTGTGTATTTTGTATGGATACCCGGTACCCGGCATTTTACTTATCGGTTCTCATCTGGAACCGAGTTTCGGTTCCCAACCCTACTCCTGAGGATCCCTTTTCCACCCTCCAGATCTGCTAAATGCTACAAGGGCAAACAGGAGCTGTATCTTTGCTATTTTTTCAAAAAATGTACATATTTATTGATGTTGCTACTGTCACATGTGTCTCCCTGACATGTGCAAACAGGCTATGTCAGACTTCCATGAAATACACCGGGAAAAGCACCCATTTGTAGCCCCTCACAGAGCCCCAAACGACGGACTGTAAGCAGGGTCTCACACTCAAAGGCACCTAGGCAGAGATCCAGGGTGATGCACATTGCTTTCTTACCCAGGAATAAGTGTGTGAAAGCTGGGTAAAAGTGCTGTGAATACAGGGAGAGAGCAGCCAGAGAGAAGCTGCCTGTGAGAGCCCCAGAGCACACCCAGAGATCTCCTTGCAGCGCATGGCTCTTGCACCCAGACTGCACCCAGAGAACAGGCTGCTTCACAGCACTTTGCAAGCTAGGAAAAGTGATTGAATCCTGGGTATACATGTTCTCATTCATAACACTCCGTTCGATGTCTCACTATGGGATGCGCCTCATCGCAGAGCAAACAGAAGCATCAATCTCATTACGCCAATCCTGATTGGCTGGTGATCTTGACGTCAGCGTCAGGGAAATCACCCCCTATAAGTAGCTTGCGCCACAACGCATGCGTCATTCAAACACCTCTTCTTGCTTCAGAGCACATCGCTACAGTAGCCGGGCAAGCTTCACTGTCCACAGACTGAACCCAAATACCCATTTCGGTCGACGGGCGCTCGCCGGCTACTCCTTCTGCTTTGCAGGAAGACGGTAGTTCTAACGCTGTTAGTATTTAAAATCGACCTCGCCCTTTCTCTTACCCGAGAAAGTAAGGTAGGTCCGATTTTTCAAGCTAGCAGTACACCTGTTGCTAGCTCGCTCCCTCTCTACCGACACCACAGTTGCGAGGACGTTTTTTCTTTTCTCTTCTCCACGGAGGAAGAAAGGATTAGGGAGCATACTGCCACACCAGTCAGTATTCTCCGGGAATAAAAGCCCACACCGTCCTTTTCTCCGGATTAAGGACAAGGTGGTAATATCTTTTCCCCCCTTCCCACCTGTCGAGAGCGGGCCCTCTCCACGCCACGAAGCGAACAAGATGGACGCCCCTCTCCCTCACACCAAAGGAGTCAGGGACTCGGTGGCTCGACTCGGTGGCTCGACTCGGTGGCTCGACTCGGTGGCTCGACTCTGCGGCTGCGGGTTGAAGATATCGGGCACAGACACACACCAGGTCTGTTCGTATTGCCTCGGGCTGGAACACGCCCGAGGCGCTATCGACAACCCCGGCTCATGCGGACATTGTGTCCGCTTCACCGCTAAGAGCCTCCGCCGACGGTTAGCACGACAAGCTAGCCTGTCGGAACAGGACCCCCCCCATGTCCACGGACCCGCCAGCCGGCAGTCAAGACAAGGGGACGTCCACCACAGAGAGTGAACCCCTCTCCGCGTCAGTCTGGGGCTCACTATCTGCGATGGCTATATAACCGGAATCCCGTGCCCTGGCAGGCCGGGACCCGTGACGGCAGCTCCACCAAGCTGGGGCTCCCGGTTAGACCTCACCATGGTCTCACCCGCGGAGGATGTCCTTGGGCTGGACTACGAGGAGGACGAAGAAGAGGACGCCTTGGCATTCCTCCTGTCCGAGTCGGATGAACAGGAAGAGGACACCTTCATGTCACCGGCTCAGGCTGCAAAGCCTGAGGCGAGTGCTGCTCTCCCGGGCGATAGCACACCAGCTTCGCCCGGTCTGAGCATGGACCGGCAGGCCGTGTGTAAATGAGCTGCGGCCAGACTCGACATCCCGTGGCCTGAAATGGCCAAGGAGACCTCCATGTCCCGCTACGAGGGAAAACATCTTCCCCAAGCAGCGGGGAAAAAGAGACAAATCCTTCCAGTCTTCCCGGAGATGTTGGATGAGGTGTGGAGAGACCGGCGCCTTCAGCAACAAGGTCCTAATCCAGGGTGCCTCCTCCCTAGACTGTGACGGAATGGAGAAGCTCGGCCTGCTCCGCAGGCCGCCCATGGAACCGCTGGTAGCGGCTCACCTTCTACCAAAGGTGGGCCCGTCACCAAGCAGGAACCCCACGCTGCCAGCAAAGTCGGACCGTTTTCAGTCAGCAATACTGAAAAGTCCTACAAAGCTGCAGCGTTGTCCGCCAGGGCCCTGAATGTGTCCTCGCTGCTAACCGCCTACCAAGCGGAGCTCTACAAGGACCTGTCGGGTAACCCGGGGGCAGCCACTCTGGACGAGATGGTAGCGGTCACGGACATTCGTGTGCAACGCTGCACCGTCCAGGCCACGGGCAAGGTAATGGGGATCATGGTGGTGCAGGAAAGAGCGAGATGGCTCAACCTCACCACTCTCCCAGACCGGGAAAAGGAGGATGTGCTGGATATGCCCATCGTTCCCGAGGGAATTTTCGGCTCCGCTCTCGCCTCCATGCAAAGGAGGTGTGAGACGAAGAAGAGGGAGGATGAGGCACTCCACCTCTGCCTCTCTCGAAGGGTCCAGCCGCTGCCTTCACAGCAGCAGTCCTCTGCCCAAGCTGCCTCGAACTCTGCTCGGTTTAAAGCACCGAAGACGCAGAGGTCGCAGCTCACCCCGAGTCCCCAGCCCAGGCTGGAGACAAGGGCAAGCTGGCCTAGAAATTCCCCGGTTCCGGCTGCAGCTCAGGCTCAGCCAACCCAGAATTTCGGCCAGCAGTCGAGGAAGAAGAAGCGAGCGGCGTGACAGCCCCTCCTTCTCCCCTCCTCGAGAGATGCTTAAACACCATCCTCAAGTCCGCACAAACACATGTCACACATTGGTTGATCCTTCTGTCATAAAACATTTGCCGCTGAATCATCCAGGCTTCAGGCCGAGGGCGCAGCTCAAAAAAATGAAAAGAAAATCAATAAAGCCAATAAACAGCCCCTCAATTGTTCCACACGTGCAGTGTCAGTGGATATTGTCGATAAGGGGCACCACTGTGTTCCTGTTGGAAAAGCAGAAGGCTGATGTTGATAATGCAGGTCGCATTGGACTAAAAAAGGACGACCGTCACCTGAGTCACCGGAGAATTTCTCTGGAGATGCGAGACGAGAGCATGAAGAAGGAGTAGGTCCTTGGATCACAGCCTCAGGCAGGGGTGCAGCCACGGAAACAGTTTGAGATCCAGCTTCCAGGTGGGCAAGGACACGAACAAGCTGATCTGCCAGGTGGTTTACTTGGCTGTTCACAGATGTTTGGAAGCTTTCTTGACGACCACTCAAGTCTCTCACTCCCTGGTCAATTGATTTCAGCTGATCGTCATGCTGAGACAAAAGCGTGCCTTGTGAGCGCAGAGCTGCTCTGAACCTGTCTGGGTCGGCTGGGTCCATTCTTTGGTCAGTTCGTACTGTTAAGAATGTCACGAGGCTCAGGACCCAAATGCACAACACCAGAAACAGATCAGAATTAACAAGGTCTTTTAATTAAGGTCAAAACACAAAACGCTCACTTGGAGGATCAAAAACTCTCAACCAAAAAACATCTACATGACTCAAAAATATACTTCACACGATCAAGGGATGACTGGCAGGCTTGACGAGACAAGACGAACTGACACAAGACAAAGGGAGACGCAGACTATATATACACACTAGGTAAGGGGACACAGGTGGCAACAATTAAGGGAGGGGCTGACAATCACACTGGTGGGAAAAACACACCAGGGCAGGAATGCTCTGAAACGAGAGGGAAAGGTTATTACAAAATTCCAGTCCATAAAACTTTCGTCTGCTCCTGAATCAATGAGAACCTTCTGTGTTAAGGTTTTCTTACCTAATTTTACTTGGATAGGAGTCAGCGTACGAGGAGAGTAGTCATAAGTTAGTCGGCTCACCAGCGCCCTCCTCTTGCCTGGGGAGCCCCGTCTTTTAGTGAGCAAGCGGCCATCAGGTGTCCACGATGCCCGCAGTAGAAACACAGCCCTGGCGGAGGCGCCGTTCTCGCTCCTCCAGTGAAAGTCTTGCTCGGCCAAGTTGCAGGGTTCCTCTGATGTGGTGGATGGCGTTGTCAAAGGAGGCTTGATCCAGACCCCTGGAAAACGAATCCTCCCCCATCCGGATGCCACGAGGAGGCCCCCTGGAGCTTGGTGAACGAACTGCAGGATGTTCTCTTTCTTTTTGTCTATCCCAGAGCTATTATCTATTCGTATAGCCAGAGCAATCACAGAGTCTACATCTTCTGGAAGATCTAATGGGACTAAGTGATCTTTGACAAGGCCTGAAAGTCCATTTACAAAGGCGTCCAGCAAGGCCAGATCATTCCAGCCACTGTCTGCTGCTATTGTCCTAAACTCTATGGCATAATCAGACACTCTTTGATTTCTTTGCTTGAGTTGGACTAGAGCTTTAGTCGCTTCTCTCCCTGGTGCTGTACGATCAAAAATCTTTTTAAGGGAATCAGTAAACAGTCCAAGTGATCTGCAAAGGGGAGAGTCTCTAGCCCATTCTGCTGTAGCCCACGCTGCTGCTCTACCAGTCAAGTGTGTTATCATGAAAGCTATTCTAGACTGGTCTGTTGGAAAAGCAGAAGGCTGATGTTGATAATGCAGGTCGCATTGGACTAAAAAAGGACGACAGTCACCTGAGTCACCGAGAATTTCTCTGGAGATGCGAGACGAGAGCATGAAGAAGGAGTAGGTCCTTGGATCACAGCCTCAGGCAGGGGTGCAGCCACGGTTTGAGATCCAGCTTCCAGGTGGGCAAGGACACGAACAAGCTGATCTGCCAGGTGGTTTACTTGGCTGTTCACAGATGTTTGGAAGCTTTCTTGACGACCACTCAAGTCTCTCACTCCCTGGTCAATTGATTTCAGCTGATCGTCATGCTGAGACAAAAGCGTGCCTTGTGAGCGCAGAGATGCTCTGAACCTGTCTGGGTCGGCTGGGTCCATTCTTTGGTCAGTTCGTACTGTAAGAATGTCACGAGGCTCAGGACCCAAATGCACAACACCAGAAACAGATCAGAATTAACAAGGTCTTTTAATTAAGGTCAAAACACAAAACGCTCACTTGGAGGATCAAAAACTCTAAACCAAAAACATCTACATGACTATCAAAAATATACTTCACACGATCAAGGGATGACTGGCAGGCTTGACGAGACAAGACGAACTGACACAAGACAAAGGGAGACGCAGACTATATATACACACTAGGTAAGGGGACACAGGTGGCAACAATTAAGGGAGGGGCTGACAATCACACTGGTGGGAAAAACACACCAGGGCAGGAATGCTCTGAAACGAGAGGGAAAGGTTATTACAAAATAAAACAGGAAATCACAAGACAAGGCAAAAGACAAAAGGACTGAACTAAATAAATTAACTTA
>CM070479.1:52264563-52394147 GCA_036324585.1 Champsocephalus esox
TGTGAAATCTGGAAAAGATTAATGGCAATTTAAGGGAGATATGGCCCTTTTCATCCGACCCGAGCAGGGGGACTTTGTTACCCAGGAATTAGTGTCGAAAGCCCCGGTTAATTTCCTTTAAAATCAGGGTGCACATGGCTGTGGTACACATTACTTAGTGTATGAAAGCTGGGGAAGATTAATGGCAATTTAAGGGAGATATGGCCCTTTTCATCCGACCCGAGCAACCCAGGAATTAGTGTCGAAAGCCCCGGTTAATTTTCTTTAAAATCAGGGTGCACATGGATGTGGTACCCATGAATACGTGTGTGAAAGCTGGGGAAAATTAATGGCAATTTAAGGGAGATATGGGCATTTTCATCCGACCCGAGCAGGGGGACTTTTTTACCCAGGAATAAGTCTCAAAAGCCCCGGTTAATTTTCTTTAAAATCAGGGTGCACATGGATATGGTACCCATGAATACGTGTGTGAAATATGGGAAAGATTAATGGCAATTTAAGGGAGATATGGACATTTTCTTCGGACCCGAGCAGGGGGACTTTTTTACCCAGGAATAAGTCTCGAAAGCCCCGGTTAATTTTCTTTAAAATCAGGGTGCACATGGCGGTGGTACCCATGAATTAGTGTGTGAAATCTGGAAAAGATTAATGGCAATTTAAGGGAGATATGGCCCTTTTCATCCGACCCGAGCAGGTGGACTTTGTTACCCAGGAATTAGTGTCGAAAGCCACGGTTAATTTCCTTTAAAATCAGGGTGCACATGGATGTGGTACCCATGAATTATTGTGTGAAAGCTGGGGGAAATTAATGGCAATTTAAGGGAGATATGGCCCTTTTCATCCGACCCGAGCATGGGGGATTTTGTTACCCAGGAATTAGTGTCGAAAGCCCCGGTTAATTTTCTTTAAAATCAGGGTGCACGTGGATGTGATACCCATGAATACGTGTGTGAAAGCTGGGGAAGATTAATGGCAATTTAAGGGAGATATGGCCCTTTTCATCCGACCCGAGCAACCCAGGAATTAGTGTCGAAAGCCCCGGTTAATTGTCTTTAAAATCAAGGTGCACATGGATGTGGTACCCATGAATACGTGTGTGAAAGCTGGGGAAAATTAATGGCAATTTAAGGGAGATATGGGCATTTTCATCCGACCCGAGCAGGGGACTTTTTTACCCAGGAATAAGTCTCGAAAACCCCGGTTAATTTTCTTTAAAATCAGGGTGCACATGGCGGTGGTACCCATGAATTAGTGTGTGAAATCTGGAAAAGATTAATGGCAATTTAAGGGAGATATGGTCCTTTTCATCCGACCCGAGCATGGGGGATTTTGTTACCCAGGAATTAGTGTCGAAAGCCCCGGATAATTTTCTTTAAAATCAGGGTGCACATGGATGTGATACCCATGAATACGTGTGTGAAAGCTGGGGAAGATTAATGGCAATTTAAGGGAGATATGGCCCTTTTCATCCGACCCGAGCAACCCAGGAATTAGTATCGAAAGCCCCGGTTAATTTTCTTTAAAATCAGGGTGCACATGGATGTGGTACCCATGAATACGTGTGTGAAAGCTGGAGAAAATTAATGGCAATTTAAGGGAGATATGGGCATTTTCATCCGACCCGAGCAGGGGACTTTTTTACCCAGGAATAAGTCTCGAAAGCCCCGGTTAATTTTCTTTAAAATCAGGGTGCACATGGATGTGGTACCCATGAATACGTGTGTGAAAGCTGGGGAAAATTAATGGCAATTTAAGGGAGATATGGGCATTTTCATCCGACCCGAGCAGGGGACTTTTTTACCCAGGAATAAGTCTCGAAAGCCCCGGTTAATTTTCTTTAAAATCAGGGTGCACATGGCGGTGGTACCCATGAATTAGTGTGTGAAATCTGGAAAAGATTAATGGCAATTTAAGGGAAATATGGGCATTTTCATCCACACCTGACGACTCCCATCAAAAGTGATTGAAATGTACAGGAATCTGTCCATTTCATTCACATTTGACGACCCGAGCAGGGGACTTTGTTACCCGGAATAAGTCTCGAAAGCCCCGGTTAATTTTCTTTAAAATCAGGGTGCACATGGATGTGGTACCCATGAATACGTGTGTGAAAGCTGGGGAAAATTAATGGCAATTTAAGGGAGATATGGGCATTTTCATCCGACCCGAGCAGGGGACTTTTTTACCCAGGAATAAGTCTCGAAAGCCCCGGTTAATTTTCTTTAAAATCAGGGTGCACATGGCGGTGGTACCCATGAATTAGTGTGTGAAATCTGGAAAAGATTAATGGCAATTTAAGGGAAATATGGGCATTTTCATCCACACCTGACGACTCCCATCAAAAGTGATTGAAATGTACAGGAATCTGTCCATTTCATTCACATTTGACGACCCGAGCAGGGGACTTTGTTACCCGGGAATTAGTGTCGAAAGCCCCGGTTAATTTTCTTTAAAATCAGGGTGCACATGGCGGTGGTACCCATGAATTAGTGTGTGAAATCTGGAAAAGATTAATGGCAATTTAAGGGAGATATGGCCCTTTTCATCCGACCCGAGCAGGGGGACTTTGTTACCCAGGAATTAGTGTCGAAAGCCCACGGTTAATTTCCTTTAAAATCAGGGTGCACATGGATGTGGTAACTATGATATAGTGTGTGAAAGCTGGGGAAAATTAATGGCAATTTAAGGGAGATATGGGCATTTTCATCCGACCCGAGCAGGGGGACTTTTTTACCCAGGAATAAGTCTCAAAAGCCCCGGTTAATTTTCTTTAAAATCAGGGTGCACATGGATATGGTACCCATGAATTAGTGTGTGAAATATGGGAAAGATTAATGGCAATTTAAGGGAGATATGGACATTTTCATCGGACCCGAGCAGGGGGACTTTTTTACCCAGGAATAAGTCTCGAAAGCCCCGGTTAATTTTCTTTAAAATCAGGGTGCACATGGCGGTGGTACCCATGAATTAGTGTGTGAAATCTGGAAAAGATTAATGGCAATTTAAGGGAGATATGGCCCTTTTCATCCGACCCGAGCAGGGGGACTTTGTTACCCAGGAATTAGTGTCGAAAGCCACGGTTAATTTCCTTTAAAATCAGGGTGCACATGGATGTGGTACCCATGATATAGTGTGTGAAAGCTGGGGAAAATGAATGGCAATTTAAGGGAGATATGGCCCTTTTCATCCGACCCGAGCATGGGGGATTTTATTACCCAGGAATTAGTATCGAAAGCCCCGGTTAATTTTCTTTAAAATCAGGGTGCACATGGATGTGATACCCATGAATACGTGTGTGAAAGCTGGGGAAGATTAATGGCAATTTAAGGGAGATATGGCCCTTTTCATCCGACCCGAGCAACCCAGGAATTAGTGTCGAAAGCCCCGGTTAATTTTCTTTAAAATCAGGGTGCACATGGATGTGGTACCCATGAATACGTGTGTGAAAGCTGGGGAAAATTAATGGCAATTTAAGGGAGATATGGGCATTTTCATCCGACCCGAGCAGGGGACTTTTTTACCCAGGAATAAGTCTCGAAAGCCCCGGTTAATTTTCTTTAAAATCAGGGTGCACATGGCGGTGGTACCCATGAATAGTGTGTGAAAGCTGGGAGAAGATTAATGGCAATTTAAGGGAGATATGGCCCTTTTCATCCGACCCGAGCAGGGGACTTTGTTACCCAGGAATTAGTGTCGAAAGCCCCGGTTAATTTTCTTTAAAATCAGGGTGCACATGGCTGTGGTACCCATGAATAGTGTGTGAAATCTGGGAAAAGATTAATGGCAATTTAAGGGAGATATGGCCCTTTTCATCCGACCCGAGCAGGGGACTTTTTTACCCAGGAATTAGTGTCGAAAGCCCCGGTTAATTTCCTTTAAAATCAGGGTGCACATGGATGTGGTACCCATGAATAGTGTGTGAAATCTGGGGAAAAGATTAATGGCAATTTAAGGGAGATATGGCCCTTTTCATCCGACCCGAGCAGGGGGACTTTGTTACCCAGGAATAAGTGTCGAAAGCCCCGGTTAATTTTCTTTAAAATCAGGGTGCACATGGATGTGGTACCCATGAATTAGTGTGTGAAAGCTGGGGAAAATTAATGGCAATTTAAGGGAGATATGGCCCTTTTCATCCGACCCGAGCAGGGGGACTTTTGTTACCCAGGAATTAGTGTCGAAAGCCCCGGTTAATTTTCTTTAAAATCAGGGTGCACATGGATGTGGTACCCATGAATAGTGTGTGAAAGCTGGGGAAAGATTAATGGCAATTTAAGGGAGATATGGCCCTTTTCATCCGACCCGAGCAGGGGACTTTTTTACCCAGGAATTAGTGTCGAAAGCCCCGGTTAATTTTCTTTAAAATCAGGGTGCACATGGATGTGGTACCCATGAATACGTGTGTGAAAGCTGGGGAAAATTAATGGCAATTTAAGGGAGATATGGGCATTTTCATCCGACCCGAGCAGGGGGACTTTTTTACCCAGGAATAAGTCTCGAAAGCCCCGGTTAATTTTCTTTAAAATCAGGGTGCACATGGCGGTGGTACCCATGAATTAGTGTGTGAAATCTGGAAAAGATTAATGGCAATTTAAGGGAGATATGGCCCTTTTCATCCGACCCGAGCAGGGGGACTTTGTTACCCAGGAATTAGTGTCGAAAGCCCCGGTTAATTTTCTTTAAAATCAGGGTGCACATGGATGTGGTACCCATGAATTAGTGTGTGAAAGCTGGGGAAGATTAATGGCAATTTAAGGGAGATATGGCCCTTTTCATCCGACCCGAGCAGGGGGATTTTGTTACCCAGGAATTAGTGTCGAAAGCCCCGGTTAATTTTCTTTAAAATCAGGGTGCACATGGATGTGGTACCCATGAATACGTGTGTGAAAGCTGGGGAAAATTAATGGCAATTTAAGGGAGATATGGCCCATTTTCATCCGACCCGAGCAGGGGGACTTTTTTACCCAGGAATAAGTGTCGAAAGCCCCGGTTAATTTTCTTTAAAATCAGGGTGCACATGGATGTGGTACCCATGAATAGTGTGTGAAAGCTGGGGAAAATTAATGGCAATTTAAGGGAGATATGGCCCTTTTCATCCGACCCGAGCATGGGGGATTTTTTACCCAGGAATTAGTGTCGAAAGCCCCGGTTAATTTTCTTTAAAATCAGGGTGCACATGGATGTGATACCCATGAATACGTGTGTGAAAGCTGGGGAAGATTAATGGCAATTTAAGGGAGATATGGCCCTTTTCACACCGACTCCCAGTAGCAGACGCATTTCTCGACGCAGCAGGGGACTTTGTTACCCAGGAATTAGTGTCGAAAGCCCCGGTTAATTTTCTTTAAAATCAGGGTGCACATGGCGGTGGTACCCATGAATTAGTGTGTGAAATCTGGAAAAGATTAATGGCAATTTAAGGGAGATATGGCCCTTTTCATCCGACCCGAGCAACCCAGGAATTAGTGTCGAAAGCCCCGGTTAATTTCCTTTAAAATCAGGGTGCACATGGATGTGGTACCCATGAATTAGTGTGTGAAATCTGGGAAAAGATTAATGGCAATTTAAGGGAGATATGGGCCCTTTTCATCCGACCCGAGCAGGGGACTTTTGTTACCCAGGAATTAGTGTCGAAAGCCCCGGTTAATTTTCTTTAAAATCAGGGTGCACATGGATGTGGTACCCATGAATTAGTGTGTGAAAGCTGGGGAAAATTAATGGCAATTTAAGGGAGATATGGCCCTTTTCATCCGACCCGAGCAGGGGGATTTTGTTACCCAGGAATTAGTGTCGAAAGCCCCGGTTAATTTTCTTTAAAATCAGGGTGCACATGGATGTGGTACCCATGAATACGTGTGTGAAAGCTGGGGAAAGATTAATGGCAATTTAAGGGAGATATGGCCCATTTTCATCCGACCCGAGCAGGGGGACTTTTTTACCCAGGAATAAGTCTCGAAAGCCCCGGTTAATTTTCTTTAAAATCAGGGTGCACATGGATGTGGTACCCATGAATACGTGTGTGAAAGCTGGGAAAATTAATGGCAATTTAAGGGAGATATGGGCATTTTCATCCGACCCGAGCAGGGGGACTTTTTTACCCAGGAATAAGTCTCGAAAGCCCCGGTTAATTTTCTTTAAAATCAGGGTGCACATGGCGGTGGTACCCATGAATTAGTGTGTGAAATCTGGAAAAGATTAATGGCAATTTAAGGGAGATATGGCCCTTTTCATCCGACCCGAGCAGGGGACTTTTGTTACCCAGGAATTAGTGTCGAAAGCCCCGGTTAATTTCTTTAAAATCAGGGTGCACATGGATGTGGTACCCATGAATACGTGTGTGAAAGCTGGGGAAAATTAATGGCAATTTAAGGGAGATATGGCCCTTTTCATCCGACCCGAGCAGGGGACTTTTTTACCCAGGAATAAGTCTCGAAAGCCCCGGTTAATTTTCTTTAAAATCAGGGTGCACATGGATGTGGTACCCATGAATACGTGTGTGAAAGCTGGGGAAAATTAATGGCAATTTAAGGGAGATATGGGCATTTTCATCCGACCCGAGCAGGGGACTTTTTTACCCAGGAATAAGTCTCGAAAGCCCCGGTTAATTTTCTTTAAAATCAGGGTGCACATGGATGTGGTACCCATGAATTAGTGTGTGAAATCTGGGAAAAGATTAATGGCAATTTAAGGGAGATATGGGCATTTTCATCCGACCCGAGCAGGGGGACTTTTTTACCCAGGAATAAGTCTCGAAAGCCCCGGTTAATTTTCTTTAAAATCAGGGTGCACATGGCGGTGGTACCCATGAATTAGTGTGTGAAATCTGGGAAAAGATTAATGGCAATTTAAGGGAGATATGGCCCTTTTCATCCGACCCGAGCAGACCCAGGAATTAGTGTCGAAAGCCCCGGTTAATTTTCTTTAAAATCAGGGTGCACATGGATGTGGTACCCATGAATAGTGTGTGAAAGCTGGGGAAAATTAATGGCAATTTAAGGGAGATATGGGCATTTTCATCCGACCCGAGCAGGGGGACTTTTTTACCCAGGAATAAGTCTCGAAAGCCCCGGTTAATTTTCTTTAAAATCAGGGTGCACATGGCGGTGGTACCCATGAATTAGTGTGTGAAATCTGGAAAAGATTAATGGCAATTTAAGGGAGATATGGCCCTTTTCATCCGACCCGAGCAGGGGGACTTTGTTACCCAGGAATTAGTGTCGAAAGCCCCGGTTAATTTTCTTTAAAATCAGGGTGCACATGGATGTGGTACCCATGAATAGTGTGTGAAAGCTGGGGAAGATTAATGGCAATTTAAGGGAGATATGGCCCTTTTCATCCGACCCGAGCAGGGGGATTTTTTACCCAGGAATTAGTGTCGAAAGCCCCGGTTAATTTTCTTTAAAATCAGGGTGCACATGGATGTGGTACCCATGAATACGTGTGTGAAAGCTGGGGAAGATTAATGGCAATTTAAGGGAGATATGGCCCTTTTCATCCGACCCGAGCAGGGGACTTTTTACCCAGGAATTAGTGTCGAAAGCCCCGGTTAATTTTCTTTAAAATCAGGGTGCACATGGATGTGGTACCCATGAATACGTGTGTGAAAGCTGGGGAAAATTAATGGCAATTTAAGGGAGATATGGGCATTTTCATCCGACCCGAGCAGGGGACTTTTTTACCCAGGAATAAGTCTCGAAAGCCCCGGTTAATTTTCTTTAAAATCAGGGTGCACATGGCGGTGGTACCCATGAATTAGTGTGTGAAATCTGGAAAAGATTAATGGCAATTTAAGGGAAATATGGGCATTTTCATCCACACCTGACGACTCCCATCAAAAGTGATTGAAATGTACAGGAATCTGTCCATTTCATTCACATTTGACGACCCGAGCAGGGGACTTTGTTACCCGGGAATTAGTGTCGAAAGCCCCGGTTAATTTTCTTTAAAATCAGGGTGCACATGGCGGTGGTACCCATGAATTAGTGTGTGAAATCTGGAAAAGATTAATGGCAATTTAAGGGAGATATGGCCCTTTTCATCCGACCCGAGCAGGGGGACCCAGGAATTAGTGTCGAAAGCCCCGGTTAATTTCCTTTAAAATCAGGGTGCACATGGGTGTGGTACCCATGAATTAGTGTGTGAAATCTGGAAAAGATTAATGGCAATTTAAGGGAGATATGGCCCTTTTCATCCGACCCGAGCAGGGGGACTTTGTTACCCAGGAATTAGTGTCGAAAGCCACGGTTAATTTCCTTTAAAATCAGGGTGCACATGGATGTGGTACCCATGAATTAGTGTGTGAAAGCTGGGGAAAATTAATGGCAATTTAAGGGAGATATGGCCCTTTTTCATCCGACCCGAGCAGGGGGATTTTGTTACCCAGGAATTAGTGTCGAAAGCCCCGGTTAATTTTCTTTAAAATCAGGGTGCACATGGATGTGATACCCATGAATACGTGTGTGAAAGCTGGGGAAGATTAATGGCAATTTAAGGGAGATATGGCCCTTTTCATCCGACCCGAGCAACCCAGGAATTAGTGTCGAAAGCCCCGGTTAA
Source organism: Champsocephalus esox (assembly GCA_036324585.1). Taxonomy (NCBI): domain Eukaryota; kingdom Metazoa; phylum Chordata; class Actinopteri; order Perciformes; family Channichthyidae; genus Champsocephalus; species Champsocephalus esox. The sequence continues at coordinate 52,273,117 of CM070479.1, forward strand.
TTTTCTTTAAAATCAGGGTGCACATGGATGTGGTACCCATGAATACGTGTGTGAAAGCTGGGGAAAATTAATGGCAATTTAAGGGAGATATGGGCATTTTCATCCGACCCGAGCAGGGGGACTTTTTTACCCAGGAATAAGTCTCGAAAAGCCCCGGTTAATTTTCTTTAAAATCAGGGTGCACATGGCGGTGGTACCCATGAATTAGTGTGTGAAATCTGGAAAAGATTAATGGCAATTTAAGGGAGATATGGCCCTTTTCATCCGACCCGAGCAGGTGGACTTTGTTACCCAGGAATTAGTGTCGAAAGCCACGGTTAATTTTCTTTAAAATCAGGGTGCACATGGATGTGGTACCCATGAATTATTGTGTGAAAGCTGGGGAAAATTAATGGCAATTTAAGGGAGATATGGCCCTTTTCATCCGACCCGAGCAGGGGGATTTTGTTACCCAGGAATTAGTGTCGAAAGCCCCGGTTAATTTTCTTTAAAATCAGGGTGCACGTGGATGTGATACCCATGAATACGTGTGTGAAAGCTGGGGAAGATTAATGGCAATTTAAGGGAGATATGGCCCTTTTCATCCGACCCGAGCAGGGGGACTTTGTTACCCAGGAATTAGTGTCGAAAGCCCCGGTTAATTTCCTTTAAAATCAGGGTGCACATGGATGTGGTACCCATGAATAGTGTGTGAAAGCTGGGGAAAATTAATGGCAATTTAAGGGAGATATGGCCCTTTTCATCCGACCCGAGCAGGGGGATTTTTTACCCAGGAATTAGTGTCGAAAGCCCCGGTTAATTTTCTTTAAAATCAGGGTGCACATGGATGTGGTACCCATGAATACGTGTGTGAAAGCTGGGAAAAGATTAATGGCAATTTAAGGGATATGGCCCTTTTCATCCACACTGACGACTCCCATCAAAAGTGATGAAATGTACAGGATCTGTCCATTTCATTCCATTTGACGACCCGAGCAGGGGACTTTGTTACCCAGGAATTAGTGTCGAAAGCCCCGGTTAATTTTCTTTAAAATCAGGGTGCACATGGATGTGGTACCCATGAATTAGTGTGTGAAATCTGGGGAAAAGATTAATGGCAATTTAAGGGAGATATGGCCCTTTTCATCCGACCCGAGCAACCCAGGAATTAGTGTCGAAAGCCCCGGTTAATTTCTTTAAAATCAGGGTGCACATGGGTGTGGTACCCATGAATTAGTGTGTGAAATCTGGAAAAGATTAATGGCAATTTAAGGGAGATATGGCCCTTTTCATCCGACCCGAGCAGGGGGACTTTGTTACCCAGGAATTAGTGTCGAAAGCCACGGTTAATTTCCTTTAAAATCAGGGTGCACATGGATGTGGTACCCATGAATATTGTGTGAAAGCTGGGGAAAATTAATGGCAATTTAAGGGAGATATGGGCCCTTTTTCATCCGACCCGAGCAGGGGGATTTTGTTACCCAGGAATTAGTGTCGAAAGCCCCGGTTAATTTTCTTTAAAATCAGGGTGCACATGGATGTGATACCCATGAATACGTGTGTGAAAGCTGGGAAGATTAATGGCAATTTAAGGGAGATATGGCCCTTTTCATCCGACCCGAGCAACCCAGGAATTAGTGTCGAAAGCCCCGGTTAATTTTCTTTAAAATCAGGGTGCACATGGATGTGGTACCCATGAATACGTGTGTGAAAGCTGGGGAAAATTAATGGCAATTTAAGGGAGATATGGGCATTTTCATCCGACCCGAGCAGGGGACTTTTTTACCCAGGAATAAGTCTCGAAAGCCCCGGTTAATTTTCTTTAAAATCAGGGTGCACATGGCGGTGGTACCCATGAATTAGTGTGTGAAATCTGGGAAAAGATTAATGGCAATTTAAGGGAGATATGGCCCTTTTCATCCGACCCGAGCATGGGGGACTTTGTTACCCAGGAATTAGTGTCGAAAGCCCCGGTTAATTTTCTTTAAAATCAGGGTGCACATGGATGTGGTACCCATGAATACGTGTGTGAAAGCTGGAGAAAATTAATGGCAATTTAAGGGAGATATGGGCATTTTCATCCGACCCGAGCAGGGGACTTTTTTACCCAGGAATAAGTCTCGAAAGCCCCGGTTAATTTTCTTTAAAATCAGGGTGCACATGGATGTGGTACCCATGAATACGTGTGTGAAAGCTGGGGAAAATTAATGGCAATTTAAGGGAGATATGGGCATTTTCATCCGACCCGAGCAGGGGGACTTTTTTACCCAGGAATAAGTCTCAAAAGCCCCGGTTAATTTTCTTTAAAATCAGGGTGCACATGGATATGGTACCCATGAATTAGTGTGTGAAATATGGGAAAGATTAATGGCAATTTAAGGGAGATATGGACATTTTCATCGGACCCGAGCAGGGGGACTTTTTTACCCAGGAATAAGTCTCGAAAGCCCCGGTTAATTTTCTTTAAAATCAGGGTGCACATGGCGGTGGTACCCATGAATTAGTGTGTGTAATCTGGAAAAGATTAATGGCAATTTAAGGGAGATATGGCCCTTTTCATCCGACCCGAGCAACCCTGGAATTAGTGTCGAAAGCCCCGGTTAATTTCCTTTAAAATCAGCGTGCACATGGGTGTGGTACCCATGAATTAGTGTGTGAAAGCTGGGAAAGATTAATGGCAATTTAAGGGAGATATGGGCATTTTCATCCGACCCGAGCAGGGGGACTTTTTTACCCAGGAATAAGTCTCGAAAGCCCCGGTTAATTTTCTTTAAAATCAAGGGTGCACATGGCTGTGGTACCCATGATATAGTGTGTGAAATTTGGGGAAGATTAATGGCAATTTAAGGGAGATATGGCCCTTTTCATCCGACCCGAGCAACCCAAGAATTAGTGTCGAAAGCCAGATGTTCACACCCTCCAGAACTTAATACCCCTGGTGAGTCAGAAAAGAGGTGTATTTTGCGGTGCTTTATCGTCCGCTCATCGGCACCCATAGTCGGCCTTCTTCACAGCAGCACCACTCACCCTCCAGTGGAGGATGTTATCGGGCCCCTGGCAACACTGGTAAACACTGGTAACATCGGTCTAGCCGCTGGCAGGAACTTGACATCGGGAGTTGACATCGCATTTCCATTGAGCGGAAACCCGTACATTTGAAAGGCAAGTATCACGGTACCTCCGTCAATAAGGCTGACAGTTGCCTTACAGTTTGTCGGGCTTATTAATGTGACGTTTATTTCAACAGGCAGACCAAACCTTGAGCGGCGCTTCTACACTCATAATGAATGTGGCCACTCCATGGGGTTTAAACACCCAGGTTTGTAGCGAGCCTTTTAATCACACGTTTGCCTTCCAAAGTTAATTTTTACAGACAAGGGAAACGAGAACCGGTCTCGTCACACTGTCGGTGACGTTTGCGGTCTCTCCCAAGAATTTAACATATAGCAGACCGCTGACACTTTAGCTTCATCGGTCTTAGTCTGCTATTTACCCCCAGTTTTAAACGGCGACTCGATCTAAGTATATCGAGCTTCCAGGTTTCGCCGTGTAGGAATTTCACCTTACAACCCACGAACTGCACCGTTTCTACGCCACCCAGGAATAATCTTCCTGAGATCCACGCTAACTGTCTAATTTCTTGTCACGCCGGACTCTGTTTACCGTGCGATCAACGTTCACGTGTTTTATATAACTTTCCTAACATAGTATAACCTGCATTGCATATTCCATTCAAACTTCAAAAACACTGTGAAACGCCTACAGACAATCCAAAAGTTTTTTACCTTAGTTGCAGGGCCCCGCCTGATTGTCTGAGACGTCTAAAAGTGTTTGTTCCCGACCCATTGCGGCCGTCTGGACCCCTCCACAGCTCATGTTTATTCAGAAACGTCGGGTCACCATTTGTTAGAGATTTTAGTGGAGAACTTGTCCGCATTTCAAATCTCCGCGCGTCCCTAAAACAAGCTGGTTATATTACAGGAAGGAGTCCAGAGCATACAAGTAACCGTTTAACAATAATCTACTTTAATGGTAATATGACAATGCAATACAATCAAATACAGTACAAATTACAATACAAATTAAGTACAATTAAATATGGGATCCCACATTTACCTGATACTCACGTGAGCCAGCCAGAGGAAAGAGAGCGAAAAACAGCTTGGTTCCCTTCTTTTATGCCTTGCTAACAAAGGGAGTTATCTGATCCTCCCTTCCAGACCTCCGTGATTGGCTGCCCAAATATCCTCCACACCTCACATCTTAAGTTTCCCAATCACAGTGGCTCAGCTTCATTCTCACATGGATCTGAGTTTACTGTATGTAAACTCCTCACCTTCCCCCTCCACATTCCAGAGACCACAGTGGGGTCTGGCTCCAGCTCCCCCACAGCAATAAAACCCTTTACAGCCTTTGTCTACCGCCATTTTAGTCCCTCAAAAAGCACATGTCAGCAGGCCTAAAACTCAGCTCACAGTTCGCTACACAAATCATTTTCCCTTTTAAGCTTATTCAATATTTGCATGAATACATACAAATATTTCCTCACAGTTCAGACACTAGAGGGCCCCATAACACAACAAATAGAGACTCAGAGAGGAGGGGATGTGACATCCTCACTGGCTCTAAGGAGCACGCAGTGGAAGATGCTCACTTCATCTGCTTGGGTTTTCAAGACAGTAACACGGGGCTACAGACTCCAATTCACTGTCATCCCCCCTCGCTTCTCGGGCATTCTGCACTCGCAGGCCCGAGATGCGTATTTTCACATCCCAGTATATTACCCAAACAGGAAATATCTGAGATTCGCATTTCAGGGGATCTGTTATGAATACAGAGTACTCCCCTTTGGTCTGTCTCTCAGTCTAAGGGTGTTTGTACGGTGTACGGAAGCCGCGATAGCAACAAGGCATTCGCCTGGCGACCTACCTGGACGACTGGCTGCTTCTCGCACAGTCGGAGCAGGAGGCTGTTACGCAGACAAATGTCCTCGTAAAGCACCTGCTCAACCTGGGTTTCATAATAAACACAGAGAAGAGCATGTTGTGCTCCGCGCAGACTATACTCTTCCTAGGGTTACACCTGAACTCGGTGCCCTTTTCAGCTCGCTTGTCAGCGGAAAGAGTGAAAGCTTTCAGAGATTGTCTCGCTTTTTTCCAGCTGCGCAAACATGTTCTCTTCAGATCATGCCTGCGATTGCTGGGGCTCATGGCGTCAGCCATCCTGGTTGTACGACTGGGACGCTTACACATGAGGGAGTTTCAGCGCTGGGTGGCCACCCTAAAACTAAACCCCGCACTTTCACGGAAAGTGGTCACCACGGACGCAAGTCTGACAGGTTGGGGAGGTATTTATGAAGGTCGTCCGGTGAGGGGTCTCTGGAGCAGAGACCTCCAGCGGGCGCACATAAATTACCTGGCGCTTTTAGCGGTGTTTCTCACCCTAAGACACTTTCTGCCTTTCCTCAGGGGACATCACGTCCTCGCGAGGACAGACAATACGACCACAATATCGTATATTAACCGCCAAGGGGGTTTGCGTTCTCTCCAGTTACACACACTGGCGCGCAAACTTATCCTACGGAGGGGTAGACGTCTCCTCTCTCTGAGAGCGACGCACGTACCGGAAGTGATGAACCTCGGGGCGGATCTACTGTCCAGAGGTGCACCACTTTATGCAGACTGAACTCTACATCCAAGGATTGTGAGCTTGCTGTGGGTGCGTTACGGCAGAGCCGCGGTGGATCTGTTCACATCGAAAGACAACGCTCAGTGTCAGCTGTTCTTTTCGATACGAGATCTGAATGCACCATTAGGCATGGATGCACTCGCGCACGATTGGCCCCCGGGCCTTCTGTATGCGTTCCCACCCCTGGCTCTGTTACCTCCAACTCTGGCCAGAGTGAGAGAGCAACGCCACACACTTATTCTGATCCACACTGGCCAGCTATGTACTGGCTAGCAGAGATATATCAGCTGCTGTGCGGGCAGCCATGGCAGCTCCCACTACACAGGGACATACTGTCCCAAGCGGGGGGGGCGATCTTTCACCCACACCCAGAGCGCTTGGCTCTATGGGCCTGGCCCGTGAGCGGTACCATAATCGGAGGTGCTTCGTCATAATGACCAAGCCCCCTGTGTCCTGGGCTATCCCTTACAAGGGCAAACCTGTTACTAAGCAACGGCTCTCCCACTGTTTTGTGGAAGCAATTGCTGTGGGGCCCGTACGAGTCAGAGCTCGCAGGCACCCTCGGGTTCGCGAGCTCTCTTGACTCAGGGTCTGGCTGCATCATGGGCTCTGTCCAGGATGTCTCCCATCCAAGACATTGGTGCAAGAGGCGAGCTGGTCCTCGCCGCTAAGTTTTGTCCGCCTTTTAACAGTCTGGAAGTTCTACTCCCAGTTTTGACTCAAGCAGTGCTGGGCACCTGGTTGAGTCGGAGCCCAACCTGTTAAAGTTCCGGTCGGTTTGGTGATTTTCGAGATAAGCTCGTCTGGCAATACGGGAGCTACAATTTCCCATAGTGAGACATCGAACGGAGTGTTATGAATGAGAAGTATAGGTTACTTACGTAACCCTAGTCATTAGAGGGACATTAAGTGAGATGTCTCACCAGACGGCCCTCCTTGCTATGGTGAAGCGAGAAGAGGTGCTTATTTTGAATACCTAGCGGCTCAGGAAGAAAGCCCTCAGGATGATCAAAGACCCCCACCCCAGCCACAAACTGTTCAGTCTGCTGCCGTCTGGCAGGCGGTACCGCAGCATCTGGACTAGAACCACCAGACTCAGAAACAGCTTCATCCCACAGGCCATAAGACTATTAAACACCTGAACTCTGTAAAGAACATTCATAAACATTCATCTATTTATCTATACATCATATTACATGTACTTGTCTTGCACTATTTTTTATTATTTTACTACAAAATCGGCAAGGGATCAAATCCTTATTTCCTCCACGGTGTATGTTTGCGTTGTTGGAGGAGCCTGTGATCGAAGATGGTCATTGACATGTCTACATTACAGCTGCTGTGCAAATGACAGGACGCCTTGCATCTTGAATCGAGAGCAACCCTCCTAACCCTGACTCGAAAACAGTATGTTTTCAAATATTTAAAACTTCAGAATAGTTATAATAAAATTATTTAGCCTACTTATTTAAAAGTAATAAACGCATCATGTCATGCTATAGTAAGATCAAGCAGCTGTGCAAGGTAATGGGCACGGCATTAACAACATTATATATCATATCAAATGTGATGTCCCAAAACTATGTTGAATAAAATACATGATTTAGAGCCAACAAACTAAATAGTACCCGTTTTATTTCACACTTCATAGAAACCACGAGTGGAGCATTCGCAGCTAAAGAGATGCACAGTATCCTCAGGTGAGATAACATCAGCAGCATGTTCTGTCTGTGTGAGAGTATTGTGTTCTCTTGTGATAGAAGTGTCAGAAGGACGTCAGTGATCCTTGTAAAGGCTGGAGAGGGTCGTGGTGTCATGCACACCCCGCAGTTCAGTGGCCTTTATCTCTCAGCCTGTCACATAGAGCTTCTCCTTGGGATGATGGTGTTGTGTATTTCTCTTGTCAGCAGGCTGAGTATAAACGAGGCTTGATCAATGTAATGAGGAAGAACCAGTGCACACGCATGGCAGCAGCCTGCAGGAGGATTGCACTGACAGCGCACCAAGTGAAGCCAGAGACGGGAACAAACAAGAGCGTCAACCGTTGGCCTGACCTCAGCTCGAACTCATCAGTTCACATGACAACAAAACAACAACAGCTTCCACATATCTCACAACGCCGTGCCAACGTGTGGATGGATGCAGGTGCGCTGGTGAAGTGCAACGATAAGGATGCTGTGGAGGGAGACAAGGCAGAACACATTGCTATGCACGCAGGCTGGATGCACATCTGTGTGTGTGTGTGTGTGTGTGTTTGTGTGTGTGTGTGTGTGTGTGTGTGTGTGTGTGTGTGTATGTGTGTCACAGCTGCACTCTGCCACCCCCCATCCGATCCCTGCTGACCTTATTTATCCTGGAATCCAATCAGATTTGTGCAGGGGCCGGAAGGCCTGTCAGACATGTCAGCTTCAGCTCGCCAAAGACTTCTCTGCCAGATGTTCACTGCGGCATCTGCCTCACGGTGCTTACACTCTTTCTTTCTCATCCTGCCTCTTTTTCTGTGTGCTGCTCATTATGTCCAACCAACCTTTTCCTAATGTGTTTGAATATCCTACTTTGCACACAACAATATGACTGCAGTTAGTGTCGGGGCATTCAAAGCGCAGAGGAAGCAGCATTGGACTGAAATGGTGAAGAGGTGGAGAAGTACTCAGATCTTGTACTTGAGTAAGGGTGTTACTCTGTTACAAGTAAAAGTCCTGCATTCAAAATGTTAGTCAATTCAAAGTGGAAAAGTATTGTCATCAAAATAAAGTAACATTTCCAAAAGTAAAGTAGTCCTTGTGCAGATTGGTCCATTTCAGGATAATAAACATAACACAAAAAGTAAGGAAATCTGTGTTTGGTAGCTTGTGTATTTATTGTAATAATGCTTCTTAGTAATAAATGTTAGACCGTTGGAAAGCCTCTTTATTTACCTTTCAAATGGTGCCACATGTGTGAGGAACAAGCATGTGTGGGATGAGCAGCAAAGCTGAGTGTGGGGGGTGGGCCCCTGAACAGTGTGGCAGATCTGCTCTGCTGTTGACTCTTGTTCGGTTTCGTTTGGTGGATTTGATGATGAAACAAGACTTTTTGATTCACAATGTATTCATTTAACAAGCAGCCTCAGTAGCGTGTGGAAAAACCAAACACAGCCACAGCAGCCTCTCTTCCTCATGCTGTCACAGCCTGCCCTCACTCTGCTGTGGGATGGCATCTCAGTCTTAACCAGCGTGTGTGCTGGTCACTCTGTCAGCAGCCCAGTTGGGGTTCGATGGGGTTGAGGTCAGGACTGCAGGGGACCATCCCATCCTCTCCACTCCTAGTCTGTCGGTGCAGCAATCAGCAAAGCGTTCTCCACGTCTTCTCCACGCTGTGACCCTGCGATCCAAGTGCCGTAGGCAGAATCTGGTCTCCTCACTGAACAAAACGTTCCTCCACACGTTGAGGCAGCTGGCAGCCGGACGGAACCGGAGAGTGGCTTTGTCACATTTTTCATTGGCGCAACTCACATACTCAGCTCGTCTGCTCATCCCACAAATGCATGTTCCTCATAAATGTGGTACCATTGGAAAGGTAAGAAAACAGCCTTTCCAACGGTATAAGATGTATTGCCAAGAAGCATTGTTACAACAAAGAAATAAGGTACCAAACACAAATGTCCTTACTTTTTGTGTGAAGGTCAGCGGTTGCCAAAGTTTAAGGCCCAGCTGTTGCTGTCATGTGTTATGCCAATGTGTGCCTTGCTCATGAGTGCTGTGTTACCAGTGTTAGTGCCGCCGCCGTGCACACAATGTTGCAAAAGTAGTTTCTATGTTGCTCTTTATTTGTGCATATTTGCATAGGTGTGCGCTCTTTCGCAATGCTGTTGGCCTTGCTGTTTGATGTTATCTATATTGTGCCGCACCACATGACCGTTTTGTAGGCCCTCCAATTAAAATCACATGCCCACTCTGTAGATTTGTTCTGTCGCCGGGCCTGGCTGGGAGCAGATCAATCTAGAAAATAGCATGTTTGCCAGCTGACTGAAAGGCAAGCTGTGAATCAGGAGTGTTTGAAAAGCCTCTCAAGCCACCTTCCGAAGTAACCTCCTAAGAGCAGCCACTCTGAATTTGTTTATGTTCTCTTGGTGAACACATATGAGAAATATATATATCCTTTATTTAAGCAGGTAAAAAAACTCATTGAGATTAAAATCTCTTTTCCAAGAGTGACCTGGCCAAGAAGGGCAGCATGTACAAAGTTACAACATATAAAACACAGACATGAAAGGCAGACAAATACAGCTGTAAAACACAAATAAAATGGCACATTAGCCAGTCAATATACGAAGTAAAACAAACTAATAAAATCATTCAAAAACTGGCAACATTTAAAACGATTTCAGGATATACGAGCACTCACATCGACCAATGGTGTCGTGTTCTCTGTCCTTTAAGATGGACCTGAATTCCCCCATAGTGACTAAATCTGAGAGTTTCAGCTCCTTCTGTACATTGTTCCAAGCTGTGGGGGCAGCATATCTAAAAGCTGTTGTTCCCAGTTTTGTTCTCACTGTAGGAACCAGCATCTGAATAAAATCTTGGGAGCGCAGGCCATATGGACTTTCTTTTTGACACATATATGTGCAAATGTAGGAGGGAACCAACCCAAGCAGAGATTTATAAATAAAACCCAACCAATGGGAAAGTCTGCGAGCAGACAAAGATGGCCAATTAGCAGCAGCATATAAAGTGCAATGGTGTACTCGATATCCACATCCAGTGATAAATCGTAAGGCACAATGGTACACAGTATCCAAGCTCTTCAGGCACTGGTCAGAGGCATTCATGTATAGCAGGTCACCATAATCTAATACAGGTAAAAACGTTGCAGATATCAGATGTTTCCTTGTCTGAAAAGAGAAACAGGATTTATTCCTGAAAAAGAAACCTAATTTTATTTTTAGCTTTGAGACAACATTTTCCGTGTGTAACTTGAAAGACAAGTTCTGTTCAATAAGAAATCCCAGATATTTGTAAGTAGTGACCCTCTCAATGTCAGTCCCTTGTGCAGTACAAATATTGGGTAGAACAGATGGTAACTTTTTGCCATTCGAAAATATCATTACTTTGGATTTTTCAGCATTTAATACCAACTTTAGTTGATATAAATGGGTTTGTATGACATCAAAGGCAGACTGGAGGAAATCTAGACTTTGCTCTATAGAAGCAGAGGAACAATAAATAACAGTGTCATCTGCATAAAAATGGTAAGAAGCATTTGCTAAATTATTACATAGATTATTTACATATATGGTAAAAAGAATGGGTCCTAATATGGAACCCTGTGGCACACCCTTTGCTATCGGGAGGAAGGAAGAAAAGGACCCAGAAAATTGGACGCATTGGGTTCTCGCTGATAAATAATTTAAAAACCAACCTACAGTATGCCTAGATAAGCCGATACTGTGAAGTCTTTCCGTCAGGATGATATGATCAACTGTGTGTGTCAAATGCCTTTGACAAATCAATAAATAGAGCTGCACAATACTTTTTACAGTCCAATGCCTCAATTATGTTGTTCACCACTTTAATAGCAGCAGTTGTTGTGCTGTGTTGTTTTCTAAAACCGGATTGGTGTTCTGACAAAATATCATTTGTGTCCAAGTATAATTTAAGTTGTTCACTGAGAAGCTTTTCGAGGACCTTCGCTACAACACATAATTTTGAAATTGGCCTATAATTATTCACAGATGAGGGATCCCCTCCTTTCAGTAAAGGAAGAACATATGCAGATTTCCATATGTTAGGAATCTCATTGTTGGAAAGAGTTAAATTAAAAAGATAAGTAAGCGGCTTGGCTATAAAGTCGGCTGCTAATTTAAGAAAATGAGGAGGAAGTTTGTCCGGACCTGCCGATTTGTGTGGATCCAGATTCTGCAATGCTTTATGGACCTCTATCACCTCGATAAAAGTAAAATTGAATGGCTGAGCCATGTGATGGGATGAAGGTGGTGAGGAATCAATGTTCTGTCCAGGGCCCGAATTTAGGGACTCAAACAAAGAACCAGATGAAATAAAATGTTCATTAAAGCAGTTGAGAATGGCCGATTTGTCAGTAAGGGTTTGTGAGTCTTTAACAATGCAGGCTGGTAATTCAGTTTTAGTTTCTGTTCCAAATGAGTTTTTTATTACCTTCCAAAATTTCCTTGGATCATTTAAGTTACTAGTAGTATTAGAAATGTAGAACTCAGATTTAGCCTTTTCAACTAGGAAAGTGAATTGATTTCGGAGCTGTCTAAAAACAATCCAGTCCACTTGGGATTTCGATTTTCTGGCCCTTGACCAGGCAATATCCCTTTCTTTTAGAATGCTGGCCAGTTGAGGACTAAACCAGGGATTTTTTAGCCCTTTCACCCTAAATTTGCGGAAAGGAGCATGCTTGTTTATAATTCCAGTAAAAGCCTCATGAAAATAATCCCATGCCAGTTCAACATCACTGATGAGAGAGATCTTGTTCCAATCAAAATCCCACAGGTCATGAAAAAATGCTTGCTCGCAAAAATGTTTAAAGTCACGTTTAAAAACTATTTGTGGTCTTGTTTTTGGAAGCTTAGCTTGCCTGATTGTAGCTATAGCGCAATGGTCACTCATATCATTTACAAAAATACCAATATCCAAAAACTTATGAGGCGCATTTGTTAAAAATAAGTCGATAAGAGACGATTTATCTTGGTGTTTAAGATTAGGACGAGTTGGGCTATTGATAAGTTGCATAAGATTAAAAGAGTCACAGGTTGATTTAAAACTATCGGAGACAGAGGACAACCAGTCCCAATTAAAGTCTCCAGCCATTAAAATCTCATTAAATTCCAAGCAAGATAACTGATGACTCAGTGATGATAAAGCCTCAATGCTTGCTGAAGGGGGTCTATAGCACCCTACAACAGTGATGAACTGACCTTTAAGAAGTTCCAATTTCAGCGCAAGTAGTTCAAATTGTCTGCTAAGAGACACAGATGATTGGATGGTAGCATGAAATTTTGTTTTTACATAAATTGCAACACCACCACCTTTTCTGGGACGGTCACAACGAAACACATTGTAACCCTTAATTGCAATGTCTTTGTCCGTGATAGATTTCTTTAGCCAAGTTTCAGATAAAACAAGAACATCAGAATCAGAGGATTTTGCCCAGATTTTCATGTGGTCCATTTTAGGAAGTAGACTTCTGACATTTATGTGGATGATACCAAGACCCGACCTTGCTTTAAAATCATCAGGGGTACTCAGACAATTACAATCTGGTCCAGGGTTTGGATGAACGTTTCCTGATAAGAGGAGCAGGATAACAATGAAACATTTCCTTTTCACCCAAGTTGTTGTTTGCATAGAATCATTATATAGGCCTATTACTCTCTTTCCACCATAGGAACACGAGCTCATCGCAAACAACCAGTTATAAGGACTAAAAAGACGAATAAAACAAGGCAGATACATGAGATCCTTGGAGATTAGAGTGCTCCAATTTACAGAGCTCTTAAACAAAGTAGAATCCCAGTTTGTGTCTTTACTAGGGAAGACAAGTTTTGGCACATTTTGGACTTCATACCCTTCACGCACCTCATACGGATGGAGAATAGTCAGTAGGAGAAAAATAGGTATTAAGAGAAACATGCTGGGTGACATGTGTCAGGGGGTCGAGAGGGCTTGCTGAAGAAATCCAGAAATCAGCACAGGAATACCGTCCGCGTTTTCCGTCCTGCCGAAGTTGAGGAATGCCAGGTCAGCGCGGTGAGAGTCCGGTCCGGACTTTCAGTCCTCCCGAGAACGAAGATGACGTTGTTTGACGTCTCATGTAAACAGGAACACAAGCCCAGTCATGCTATGCTTTAGCTCAACGAACCCATTCTTATTATACATCCATGAACGATCCCAGTCCACCAAAGTCCAAAATCAAGCGCAACACAGGTGGCGTTTCAGCTCCGGGAAGTGAGCACAGGCTCCGCAGTCCAAGTGGATAGAATGGTCCCAGGAACGGAGCAGTAATGTTTAGCCGTAACGTTACGGCATCAACAACGCTCGCCCCGGTTGTACTGTCCAAAACAGCTCACAGATATTGACCGGTGTTTTACAACGATAACATATATCACGTAGACAACACTAGAACAGACATGAGAGCACAGCGGACAGGGACAGACGTGCTGCCATCTTGGATTCAATAATGTCCCCTGAAAACATGTAATCTTCTCAGTTCTTCTCTTCGTCAGTTTTGCTCTTTCACATGTATCAATGTAGGTGGTCCAAACACAGAAACGGACGGCAGATAGTTATAACAAAAGTATACAATGAAGCAGATTAAGGTTAGAGAGGAAAAGCTCCAAAAGCGGAACTAGGGCAAATCAAAATGACAACAGGGGCAATAGGAGGAACATCCTCCTGGTACTAAGGATTAACACAGGGACACATTCAGATGGACTGACCATGCCAGGAAACAATGACGACAAACTGACAAAATCCAATTGGCATATACACAAAGAACAGATCCCAGAGAAACAGCTGCAGTCTGACAGCAAAAGGGCGGGGCAACAATCAATCTGATGGTATGGAAAATGGTGAAGACCCAATCAAGTCAGCCATAGGTTTCTGACGAGCTGTAGTGAAGATCAAATCGACCCTTTGGCAGCAACACCACCGTCCAGCTCCGAGCAAACCCAACGATGGGCAATGTTTGTGAAATGGAGGCAGGTCTATTGAATTAAATGAATGGGCGAAAAGCTAGCACTTGACCTGAGACAGAACCCACTTGTTAATCATGGCGTGATCATTGAAATGGGTAAGTTACATATAACATGTGAACCTTGTAAAGTTGTCATGGAGGGGGAAATGAATAGTTGAGCCCCAGAGATCTACAAAAAGATGGATTTAAATAAAAAATAAAAATGCAAATAATACATCAAGAAGTCTCTATTAGGTTGACTTTAGAGATATATTCAATGATTTAATACTCCATTCCAGTATTGTCTATTAGTCAGGTTGCAATTATGTGATCCTTATAACTGGTCACATTGTAACTTTGACTAAATGCTATGGATAGGATAGTCAATCAAACCTTTATGTTAAAGGTTATTTTAACCAAACCTTAATGTTTACCTAACCTAACAATAACAATTAATCTATTTATTTGACGTTTTGAAAAGCCCATACAAATTAAAAGAGCATCACATCAGAACATACTTTAATGTGTCAGTCTACAACTCCTTAAAGAGGCAGACTGCAGGCAGCAGGTACTTCATGCCTTTGGGATTTGATCTTGGTGTCCTCCCAACACACCAGACCTGTGCCACATACAGCAGATGCTTTAATACTAAAGTGTTTCATTAATTACACATAAAGCCTTAACATTTCAATAAGTGCAGGGGGTTCTCAGTTCCTCTCAGCCCCAGAAACCTCAAAGCAGCTGAACAGCAGTGTGTGTGTGTGTGTGTGTGTGTGTGTGTGTGTGTGTGTGTGTGTGTGTGTGTGTGTGTGTGTGTGTGTATGTGTGAGAAAGACAGAGATTTCTGAGCTCCAGCTACTGACCCAGGCTGTGAAGGAGGTTAAAATAACTACAAAACAGCCAGTTAGTGGAAAGTCAAATGGAAGACTGATACTCTGTTGTTTTGCGTGTGCAGCCACGTTGCAGCCCATCATGACTGAGTGAACACAGAAAAATACATCGGGCGACAAATGCAGTGGTTTAGTGGAGCGTAAGTGAAATCCAAAAAGAACACAATATCACATGATACTATAATCTGCTCAAAAGGTTTTGTATTCAATAGTTAACCTGCATTATCATCTTCCTTCTGATGCTGTGTTTTTGTTTTATATAATCTCAAAATATTATATAAATACATCAACAAGTCATCTAACCTTAGAAACAGAACTGAAATTGAAAGATGTTTTGAATTGTGAAAGAGTGCCTCCACATCACTCAGTATGAACAATATCAGTAATCCATTGAGTAGCAGAGGTGGGAGAAGTACACAGATCTTGTACTCAAGTAAAAGTAGAAGTACTCAGATATTGTACTTCAGTAAAAGTATCAGAGTGTAGGAATACTCTATGAATAGAGTAGTAGTAATAGAGCGAGAGCAGCCTACTACTCTTCATTAATAGATGAGAATAAGAATAATGCAAGATTTCTTTTGAGCACTGTAGCCAGGCTGACAGAGAGCCACAGCTCCACTGAGCCTTCTATTCCCATAGCACTCAGGAGTAATGATTTGATCTGCTTTTTTAACGATAAAATTGTTACTCTTAGAAACCAAATTAATGACCTCTTGCCTTTGACCAGTATAGTGTTATCAACAGCTCCCAGAAATGTAAGTTCTAATATTACACTAGATAGTAAACTAGAATGCTTTTCAGCCATAAACCTTGAACAGTTAAATTCAATGATTATCTCTTCTAAACCATCAACGTGCATGTTAGACCCAATTCCAACAAAGCTGTTGAAGGAAGTTTTTCCATTAATTAGCACTTCTTTATTAAATATGATGAATATGTCTTTATTATCAGGCTATGTTCCACAATCATTCAAAGTAGCAGTGATAAAACCGCTTCTTAAAAAGCATAACCTCGATCCAGAAGTTTTAGCCAACTATAGACCTATTTCTAATCTTCCGTTCCTCTCAAAGATTATTGAGAAAGCGGTCGCAAAACAGTTGTGTGATTACTTAAAAAACAATGATTTATTTGAAGATGTTCAGTCTGGCTTTAGAACACATCATAGCACAGAGACAGCTCTGGTCAAAGTCACAAATGACATTCTAATAGCCTCAGACAAGGGACTCTATTCTTGTTTTGCTCGATCTCAGTGCTGCATTTGATACTATCGACCATGACATCTCCTGCCGAGGCCTATCCCACCGGCTCCGGTTCCTGTTTGGCCGACACCGTGCTCTGCTCGGCCTCTGGAGCTGTCTGGTCGTCGCCCTCGAGCCCGGCCCCCTGAGAGCCGCAGTCTTCACCCTCGATCCTGGCCCCCTGAGAGACGCGGTTTTCGCCCTCGAGCCCGGCCCCCTGTGAGCCGCATTCTTCGCCCTCGTACCCGGCCCAGAGTGCCGCGGTCTTCGCCCTCAAGCCCGGCCTCCTGACTTTCCCGGCCGTGGTCCTCGCCCTCATGCTCGGTCCCCTAACTTTTCCGGCCGCGGTTCTCGCCCTCATGCTCGGCCCCCTGAGTTCGCCCGCGGTGGCCTTCGCCCCTCCATAACCCCCACCTTGGACTCTGTCTTGCCCCCGGGCCGTCCGCCCGAGTTCCCCTTCTCGGCTTCTGCCTTGCCCCCGGGCCGTCCGCCCGAGATCCCTTCCTGGTCCTCTGCCGTGATCCTGGGTTGTCAGCGCAAACCCGTCCTCCTGACCCCCTCCTCCCACCCTGGTGGTCTGGTGATGAGTTATTTTTCTCACTTTAATCTGCATTTGGGTCCTGCTTCCTACATACGCCGTAACAAAAATGGTACAAACAAATCAAATCAAGTTTTATTTATATAGCACATTTATAAAAGGATTTTTGGTCGAGCCAAAGTGCTGTACATATAATAAAAACAGCCTACAGTAGAGACACTTTACAGCAAATACAACCGCACAGATTGTTCAGAATATCAGTAAAACGACACCCTCTGTCCTTAGACCCTCACATCGTACAAGGAAAAACTTCCAGAGAAAACCCTCAGTTTAAGGGGAACATGGGAGAAACCTCAGGGAGAGCAACATAGGTGGGATCCCTCTCCCAGGACGGACAGACGTGCAATAGATGCCGTGTGTAAATGGAAGGGATAATACATAGACCAAATGTTAGGAAATGCATGTGTCTGTAATGAGAAGATGAATCCACGAGGATGTCAGCTACAATCCTGTGGAAGCCATCAGGGAAGCAGCATGACGAGACCCAAGGCAGGACCGCAGAGACAGGTTCAGCCACGACCCGAAGTCCACGACTTAATCCAGAACTCAGGACAGAGGATCCAAGACACAGGACTACAGCAAGAGGATCAGCCTTGACTCCGGATCCCGGCGTAGATATAGATACAAAACAAGAAAAAAGATTTGGCTGGGTTCATCGGAACAAGAGAATACACAGACACAGACAGAGAGGGACAAGGTCATTGGATAAAAGTTATTCTTGATAACCCTCTAGAAAGATCTCATGAACTTCCCCACTCAATATATCAAGACCTGAGCAGTTCTATTAGAAGTCCAAGATAAAGGCACAGGCCGGCGCATACAACTCATGGAATCCCTCACCATATGAACTCTGATCCCTCAAGTGTACAAGTGTACATGTGTCAGCTCCTTTTGAGAATAGTATTTCTTCTCAGAGAAACAAGGGTATGCAGAGAACAGCCAGGAACAGAGGAAGAGAGGCACAACGTGACTATGTGAATGCACTCAACTAAATATTAAACGAGTAAGAGGTGAAGAAACACAAAGCCAGAAATTGAAAAGAAAAGGCCCCATCATGCTTCCCCTTAGAATACGGTGGCAATTATGAAGAGGGGACATGGGATACTGGTGAAGAGGGACAACAGTGAAAAAGCCCAACGCACTAGCACTCTCCAAAGAGACAGAAAGTCAAAGTATACGCCGAGAGGCACAACGTGACTACGTAAATGCACTCTCCTGTATAAATTAGTTCAAGGGAAAGGGGGTGAAAAACTAAACTAGTCAGAAGAAGGAAGTAGAGAGGCCTAAATGCCCTCTCCTAGATTCAGTTAAAGGAAAGAACTGGGGAACAAACAAGTACAGGAGGAAAGGCCCGACGAGTCAACGTCAACACACTCTCCTAGAATAGTTCAAGGTTAAGGGATAGGAAGAATAGAGTAAGAAACAGAGCTGAAAAGGCGTCCAAGAACGCTTCCCCTCTAGTCCAGGGTGAACATATAGGATAAGAAACAGAGATAGAGCAACAACCTATCTCTTCGTCAGATGCACTCCCCCGCCTGGATAAGCGACTCTGTGGCCCATCCCCCTCTACCGGACCTTAGATCCGCAGAGGGAGAGGGGAGGGACCAAGCCCAAGGGGGGGTTTAAGGTTTTAAAAGAAAACCCAGCAGAGATCCAAAAATGGATGAAGAAGTAATTACAAAACGGTTTATAAAACCAAGAGGTTATTCCTCATATTTCTAAAATGTTCTAATCTAATTCAGGGTTATACCAACTCAGCTCCAAGCAACCAGACATAGCAACCAGTCAGTCCAGTCAGAACCTTCTCTAAGGTCTCCACGCCCCCAACCTACTAATCATAAAAAACTGAAACTCCATAAAACCCCAATAATATTAAAAATAGTATCAAATCTGAGGATAACTAAATAAATAGATAATTAAACAAAAGCCAGAGAGAAAAAGTGAGTTTTAAGTGTTGATTTAAAAACCCCCATGGTCTGGGCCAACCTCACATGGAGGGGCAAAGTATTCCAGAGCCTAGGGCCAGCCGCTGCGAAAGCTCGATGCCCTCGGGTTTTAAGCCTGGTCTTAGGCACTATCAACACCAGCTGATCAGCCGACCTTAAGGCTCTGCCTGAGGTATAGCGCTGGAGGAGTTCGGCTATATAGGCAGGAGCCAGCCCATTTAGGGCTTTGAAAACAAATAAAAGGAGTTTAAAATGTATTCTGAACCGAACTGGAAGCCAGTGCAGTTTTTTAAATGTATTTCAAATGTAAAATGTTACCAATCTCACGGACCACTAGGGGGCCCTCACGGACCACGGTGGTGGAACACACTTTGAGAAGCACTGGAAGGATGTGTCAGGATGTAGAACTCTTGTGTGAACATTGGATAAAGCCAGGTTCATATTCTTGTTTCATGTTGTTGACATATTAGAGTCAAAGGTTTGCACGGAGCTAAATATCTTTGTGTTGCGCCATAAATCAGAAAATACTGCATTAAAAAAGTAATTTCCTGCATGTTTTTTACTGATATAAAATGCATGTAGAAACATGTCAAAAGCGGTAGACTACCGCCCAAATCGGTAGGGTTGGCAGGTATGCACTAGCTGTTGTTCATAGTAGGTTGGCATATAACACTGAATAACTAGCAAACGTAGGTTAGTATATTAATCTAGCTGGCAAGCTGACGAACCTAAAAC
This sequence comes from Champsocephalus esox, assembly GCA_036324585.1. Lineage (NCBI taxonomy): Eukaryota > Metazoa > Chordata > Actinopteri > Perciformes > Channichthyidae > Champsocephalus > Champsocephalus esox. The sequence goes on from CM070479.1 coordinate 52,292,873, forward strand.
AACTAAAAGGTTTCTCTAATATTTTGTGATTTGCATTTGATTTCGTCCAGCCAGATCAGGAAACTCCTAACGTATCCGGCGGACAACACATGACGGGATGACCACTCTGATGCCTCGTTCTAAAAAGCCCCAGCACCAGTTTACAAAAAGCTGCGATAGGCAAGATACCGAAAACGCCTATAAGGGGATGATATACAGTGTATATACAGTGGGGCAGAAAAGTATTTAGTCAGCCACCAATTGTGCAAGTTCTCCCACTTAAAAAGATGAGAGAGGCCTGTAATTTTCATCCTAGGTATACCTCAACTATGAGAGACAAAATGATCCAGAAATTCATATTGTCTGATTTTTAAAGAATGTATTTGCAAATTATGGTGTAAAATAATTATTTGGTCAATAACAAAAGTTCATCTCAATACTTTGTTATATACCCTTTGTTGACAATGACAGAGGTCAAACGTTTTCTGTAAGTCTTCACAAGGTTTTCACACACTGTTGCTGGTATTTTGGCCCATTCCTCCATGCAGATCTCCTCTAGAGCAGTGATGTTTTGGGTCTGTCGCTGGGCAACACAGACTTTCAACTCTCTCCAAAGATTTTCTATGGGGTTGACTTAATACTTTTTTGCCCCACTGTATGTATATTTACACATGTTCATTTTGTACATTTCTACAAATAAAGTTTGATAAAGTAAGTAAGTAAAGTTTGATATCGTAAGTAATTAAAACTTTATTTATATAGCACCCTTCTCAACACGGATGTATAAAGTGCTTTACAGTACAGAATACAATTCACAGTACAACTATAACATGTAGAATAAAAGGCATAAAACAACAGCAGGTAATACATATGATAAAACATACGATAAAACACCACATCGGAAGAGGTGGGTCTTTAACGGCCCCTTAAAAATCTCTATTGAGGCAGAGGTTTTTATTATCTGGGTGGGTTTGTTCCAGGGCCTTGGGGCTACCACCTCAAAGGCACGGTCACCCTTAGTCTTTAGCCTGGTTCGGGGCACCCTTAGGAGGCCTTGCTCAGAGGACCTCAGGGCCCGGGTTGTGCTGTGAGGGTGGATCAGGTCGTTTATGTAGGCTGGGGCTTGGCCATGGACAGCTCTATATGTAAAAACTAGGACCTTAAATTGGGTTCTGAGATGGACATGGAGCCAGTGCAGGGCAGAATGAATCGGAGTGATGTGGCATGTTTTTTTGGAACGAGTGAGCAATCTGGCTGTTGCATTTTGGACCTGTTGTAACCGGTGTATTGATGTTTTGTTGAGGCAGGAGAACAGAGCATTACAATAATCAATCCGGGATGACATGAAGGCATGGATAGCCATCTCCATTTCTGCGTTGGATAGAACCCCCCTGAGCTTGGCAATGTTCCTGAGATGGAAAAAACAGGTACGGGTCAGAAGTGAAAGTCTTTGGAGATGTGTTTGTCTAGATAAAATGGACTTTTATTTATCCCTCGTGGGGAAATTGTTTCTCTGTATTTGACCCATCCTAGTGTTAGGAGCAGTGTGCTGCCATTTTGAACAGCACCCGGGGAGCAGTGTGGGGAACGGTGCCTTGTTCAGGGACACCTCGGTAGCACTTGGTCTTGCCGTCCCTATCGACTTCGCCACCACCGCCCATAGACTAGCATAGACTGATCGAAAGTTACACCAAGGTTTTTGATGTTTGCCCTTATGTTACCACTGAATGAACCCAGGTGGCTTGCTACCTTAGAGGCAATGTTATCAGCCGCTAAGATCAAGACTTCCGTTTTCGATGCATTGAGCTGTAGCAAGTTGCTTGACATCCACTCCTCAATTGCAGACAGACATGTGATGAGGGTGTTTACATTTTCCATTTTGACGGGTTTGAAAGATAAATATATCTGGATATCATCTACATAGCAGTGATATGAGACACCCTCAAATTGGCTAATTAAGCGACTTAACCTGTTAAGCCCGAAGGTCCCCGCCGGCGGGGACCCTGGTTTTTTTTTCACGACACTGTGTCTCAGGGCATCTTAATATTTAAAAACTATTAATGTGTTATACCGGATTAACGAGAATAATTGTTTTGCTATGTTCCATCTAAATGTACTCTGACACAGAAAAGTCTATATTGATTCTGACACTTCTACATCTAACTCACAGATGTAACCTTGCTTTGAAAACAACAATTATTCATATAAACCTTTTAGAAGTGAAGTTATAGTCATTTGTTCTGGGAATGTCATTTTCGAGCCTGAAACCTGAAAAACAGGCTTGGGGTTTTACAGGTTAATGGGAGCATGTACGGGGCAAAAAGAAGGGGGGCTAAAACAGAACCCTGGGGCAGGCCGCAGGATAGGGGAGTGCTATGTCATGAGAACGGGCCCACCGCCACGGAGAAACGTCTCCCACTGAGGTACGAGGCAAACCACTGGAGGGCAGACCCTGAGATGCCTACCCACTCCCTAGGTTCATCTCAATAACCCTCCTCGACTCCTCTCTTCGACTCCTTGACCCGGAAATCGATCAAGACACGCCATTTTGAAAGATGTCCCAATAGCTGAAATGCACACGGAGGAGTCGAGGAGGAGTGAGGGAGGAGGGATGCGGGAGGAGACGAAAGGGAGGATACACGAGAGAAGACTACGCGGAAGTGTTTTCACTACTCGTGTATAAAAGCTCCGCCCCCACCTTCACAGCTGGTCGATTTCAAGAGAGGAAAACCGACAACTGGAAGATGAGTGGAAAAGCGTCACATAAATGTATAAGTGCTCACAGCTCCGTGGGAATTATTATGTGCAATTCATTTCTTAAGGTTATACTAACAATTTAAGTCATGTTTAATGATCTTTAACGTCACTAAAACATAGCTATTAAGAAAGCTATTTCATAAATGTCGTTGTGCTCCCTCTCTCTGTTTCTTATCCTATATCTAATATAACTGCTCGGGTCTTGATATATTGAGTGGGGAAGTTCATGAGATCTTTCTAGAGGGTTATCAAGAATAACTTTTATCCAATGACCTTTTCCCTCTCTGTCTGTGTCTGTGTATTTTCTTGTTCCGATTAACCCAGCCAAATCTTTTTTCTTGTTTTGTATCTATCTACGCCGGGATCCGGAGTCGAGGCTGATCCTCTTGCTGTAGTCCTGTGTCTTGAATCCTCTATCCTGAGTTCTGGATTAAGTCGTGGACTTCGGGTCGTGGCTGAACCTGTCTCTGCGGTCCTGCCTTGGGTCTCGTCATGCTGCTTCCCTGATGGCTTCCACAGGATTGTAGCTGACATCCTCGTGGATTCATCTTCTTATTACAGACGCATGCATTTCCTAACATTCGGTCTATATGCTGTAAAATGTATTATCTCTTCGATTTACACACGGCATCTATTGCACGTCTGTCCGTCCTGGAGAGGGATCCCTCCTCTGTTGCTCTCCCTGAGGTTTCTCCCATGTTCCCTTAAACTGTGGATTTTCTCTGGAAGTTTTTCCTTGTACGATGTGAGGGTCTAAGGACAGAGGGTGTCGTTTTTCTCATACTGATATTCTGAACAATCTGTGCGGTTGTATTTGCTGTAAAGTGTCTCTACTGTAGGCTATTTTTATGATATGTACAGCACTTTAGCTCGACCAAAAATCGTTTATAAATGTGCTATATAAATAAAACTTGATTTGATTTGATTTGATAAATGGCTAGATCTTGATAAAAACAATTATTTTATAGTTTTGTGTTAAAATATTCAGGAGTTAAATTATTTAAAATTCACAGTCCTGAATGTGGGTTTGTGGTGAATGTGGAGATCTACAGGACACACATGTTCAGAGCAAAGGCTTTCACATTACTATCATTATATATGTATTTAAATGTAGGCTACATTTTACACCACAATGGAACACACAAGCAGGACCAACCATCATACATTGAATTCCTTGACGAACAAGAGAAAGATTCATTAATTTAAATACATATTTAACAACAAATGGGCCGGTTCTAAGGGGTTATTCAGTTAAGCCCGATGAGAGGGGATACAGCTGTGCACATGTCATCATTAATGCAGCTTTCACACCAGCGCTTTTCAGTTTCTAGCTCCGAGCGGGAGCTTTTCTGGTTCAGCTCCGGTTTCCCTTTTCAGCTCCCGCTCTGTTCACACTGGCGCCCCAGAGCTGCCCCTGCTGCGTCATGACGTCACCGTTTACATCGCTGATTTGCTCCCCAACGGCAGCTATTACGGCGCTCACAACAACAACAACGGGGAACTGCGTCGGGTCGATGATCGTGTTGCTTTTAATCACACGAAGCCAGAATAAATTGAATAACGACTTCTCCAACCTTATGCTCCAGAGGGCCGTGGTTCATTGTTTATTCATGTGTTTCTGCAGCATTTACCGACCGCTGCAGTATTGGCTGCTCTTCCACGGGAGTTTATTCTCCCGTTAGCTCCCGGTTAGCTCACACTGCAGTGGCCGCTCTAAAGTATTCACTGTCCGACTCACACAAGCAGCTGATGCATATCCCCAGTTCCCCTTAGCCTAAGTGAATGTGTGTCAGTCTGAATTGACGCTGTTTGGTATCACAACGCTGTTATGAAAGTTTCTCCGGTATAAAACGGGTGATGTTGGCATAGCAACCGAAGCTAAACTGACTACTTGCATCCGATAGCTGCAATAATACAAAACAACACGTCTGCCTCTCTCCACAATGATCGATAACAGTGAACGGATGGTCAAAGTAAGGTACAAATAAACAGAATCACACGGAGCCTGGTTAGTGTTGCCTGACTTTATAAAGTGTGTTTATAGGCACTACTGCTTGTAGGCAGGCATCACAGTCGACCCATGTTCAGGGGAGGTGGGTTTAGTTTCCTGCACGCCTCGACGTAAGCGACGCCACCTCTTAGCTCCGAAGCTCTTGCCCCTGGACCGACAATTTTTTGGAGCTGGAAGTGAACCCGATTCCGGAGCTAAGAGCCGGCGCCGCCGCGGTGTGAACAGGAAAAACTGGCGCTTTTCAGGCTCCAGCTCCGAGCTGGAGCTGAAAAAGCGCTGGTGTGAAAGGGGCATAACAAACGTTGTTTAAGAGTGACGTTTGAGTGAACGAGGACATCCCAATTAATACCTGAGGACTCCTCTGTCCTCCCGTCTCCGCCTCGCATCTCTCGCTCGCATCTTATGGAGGCGGAGCTAAGACACAAGGAAAGGACGCGAGTGAGGGAAAGGAGGAGGTGAGATATTCAATTGAGACGAGCCTACTGAGTCTATCCAGCATGATGGCGTGGTCCACTGTGTCAAACGCTGCACTCAGGTCCAACAACACCAGAACCACGCAATAACCTGCATCCAATGCCATCATGATGTCATTGGAGACCCTGAGGAGAGCTGATTCCGTGGAGTGGTGTTTTCTGAAACCTGATTGAAATTTGTCATGGATTTTATTGTCATTCAGAAATGTATTGAGTTGATTAGCAACAACTTTTTCTAAAACTAAAACTTATGACACAAATGGGAGCTTTGAGATGGGCCTGTAATTATTCGGGATGGAGGGATCTAGATTGGATCTAGACATAGTAGCCTTTCTTCCCTGAATGATTTGCTCTTTTAACATATCATTGTTGATTTTCCGCTCAGAGCCAAAAAAAAGCACTGTGTTAGACATGGGCGGAGCCTCTCTGGTGGTCGACTAATCAGAACAGAGTGGCCGAGCTGACCAATCAGAGCACACTGGGCTCACAGGGAGGGGGGGCAGGAGCTCCAACAAGCCGTGTAGGACAGAGAGTGAACACACTATACAGAGATGCTGTGAGAAACCAATGTGAGTTTGGAAAATTGCACAATATAAATCTATTTTAGTAGACCTCAAAAATGGAATTATGATCAGTAGAAATGGCCATGACATCGAACCTTTAAGAGAGAGAGGGGCCTGTAAAAGGGACATTCGGTTGGGTCCTACCGTTTGTTGGCAATTAAAGTGATGCAAGCTTCTCTAAAAGATTTGGGACGAGAGCCCTGTGTTCACTTCCCATTTCATCACACAGAGCTTTAAAAAGACTTGTGTTCAGTGCTTTGGTTTTGATTGAATTCACAATTTTCACTAACTGGTCCAGTAATGATTGAGGCATGGTGGCATTTTGTTCACAGCCAGCTGTTCTCTGTGAATGCAACAGTGTGTATAGATTCTCACCATCCTACTTATCTGATGGCTCCTACAAGATTGTTAAAAACCACCTGGATGAATCTTCTTATTATAGACACATGCATTTTCTAGCATTTGGACTACTGTACCTATGTTCAACTTACACACGGCATCTATTGCACGTCTGTCCTGGGGGGGTTCTCGGGTTTCTTTGGACATTTTTTCTTGTCCGATGTGAGGGTCCAAGAACGGAGGGTGTTATATTCATATTCTGTACAAACTGTAAAGTCCCCTGAGACAAATATAACATTTGTCATATTGGGATATATAAATATACATTAATTGATTGACTTTACCCCACTGTTGAGTTGAGTCTCACATAATACGAAACGAGAGCTGGATCAGAGAATGCTCTGTTGTGATTTGTCTGATATCTTTATATCTCCCAGCTGAGATCTTTAACAACTCTCTCGGGCTGTACACCAGAGAATCCCCACCTCCATCTTAATCTCCAAGCAGCGACGGGGATGAATTTGATAAAGTATTTATGCACTGTAGTATTGCTCATAAAGATGAGTACTTTGTCCACCACTTGATATTGTTTACAGGATGTGAAAGCCTTAAGGCCTTTTATTCTCCTGGTTATTTAGCCTTATTATTTTCTGGAACGTCTGTTTCAAATGTCTGTGTGAGTTGTTATCAACAACGGACGGGGGGAGGAGAGGCTTCTGGGAGAAATGTACTTGAAGGGAGCCAGATTATGGATGGGTATATTTACTAAATATACATTTCTCGACTAAGCTCTGCCTGTTGATTTACAGACATTGTGCGAAAGCAGTAGGAGTTTTTAAAAAGCACATTCCTGCTTCACAATCAGAGTCATTGTACTTCGTTTGAAATAACCTACTAATTATTGGAGGGTTAGGGTAGAATAAACACTTTTTTTGTGTGCTTTTTTACTTCTGTGGCAAGGCTTCTAAAACTAAAGTATATTTACCTCTCCAACAATTAAAACAACAGATTTATTTTTTGTCCAATGCATCATATGTAACAACCACAGATGTATATTTTGGAAGCCCTCAACATCCCCTACAGAAACACCAGTATCATACTCACTGTTTCAGACTCCGTTTGTTTACATTTCGGTCCAAGGCAAGGCAAGTTTATTTATATAGCACCTTTCAACACAAGGCACATGTCCAGGAAGTGGATCCCAAGCACCTCACCCTGATGACATCATGCATTCTTTGAACGATGACGAACAATATTTGCAGCGGTTCAACTATTAGTCTCATTAGTGGGAGGTTAATCACCAGGGGCCTCATTTATAAAGCGATATACGCTCCAAAAATGGCATACGCCAGTTTCTACGCAATGTTTGCGATTTATAAAATGCTAACTTGACGGGAAAATGTGCAGTCCTCCACGCAAACTCTAACCCATGCGTACGCACTAAGCACAACAACCTGAGAAACAAGAAACTGCGACACCGTTGGCAGAAGGAAGAATGGAGAGAAATATGTGGAAATAATACCATAAATAAAATGTTACCTCTCATTTATCATATATGAAGAATTCATTTTCAAACATTGATTCAAGCCAATCTTAAAATGGTAACATGTCAAACATGCTCAGTCACATCCGAGTCAGTCTCAGTCCCCAGCGAGAGGGTTTTCTCGACATATCTGCCCTCACTACTGACAACGTAGACAAACTCATCTTTTTGAAGAACAACTTGAAAATAGAGTAAAGCTTGAGTACCTTTATTTAGGCATAATGGCCTCACACACTCACAAGTTAATTACATGTTAGACATTGCTCCTAAAGGTACAGATTTTATTTTGTTATTATATATTTATCATTGTATTTATTTTATATTTTGACATCAGGAGATGTTATACAGTTCTGTATTGCCTTTTATTGATTGTGATTGAAACACTTTCTTATTATTTATTTTAATATTTTCAAGACATTCTTTTTAGTTGTACAGCTCATTTAACCTTTTAGTTTGACATCAGCCATTATAAATAATATGGCCATCTGAGTGTTACTTTTTGTGGTTTGTTTTTAACTGTGTAATACAGTTAATGATTCCAAATGTTAGAGTTCCTTATTTTCATACCAAAACTTGCACTGCTGTTACAAATAAATAATAGCAAAAATAGCTTTTTTTTTGCTTTTTCTTGTTGTACCGAACCCGTACCGAACCGTGACCCCCAAACCGAGGTATGAACCGAACCGTGACTCTGTGAACCGTTACACCCCATGTGTTAATGTTATGAAATGTTTTCTCAAATGATGCGGTAAGCAGAAAGACAGAATTACGTCTAAACTGACGCCGTTTTGCATTTCTTTAGGTTGTAGATACGAGCATAGTTTTATATACCATCACGTTTAATCATGTTTTATTCCGTTTGCCAAGACTTCATAAGTTGCTCGTAAAAAACACAGGAGGTATGAAAACTAAGAACACCATATGTGGTCAATTGTACAGCTAATATAACACAACACATTAGTTGTATGTCCTTTAACTGGTGGATTATGGATATATAGTTGCTGATCGACAGCTGGAATACAAACCAACAAATAAAAAAATAAAAATCATATCCAGTCGTCATGATTCCATGTAATATCTCGTAAAATCTGTTAAGTTAATGTTTTAAGTTTAGTCTTGTATCCTGTTTTATGTTGTCGTAACCTTTCCTTCTTGTTGCAGATTACCTCACTTCCTCCCTTTGTGTGTTTTCCCTCCACTGTGGTTGTCGACTCCGCCCTAATTGTCTGCACCTGTTCTCCCTTAGCCTGCCTATATATAGATTCTGTCTCCCTTGTCTTGTTGCCAGTTCGTTTCGTCCCATGTGCCTGACTGCCAGCGTGAAGTCCATGTTATCTGCTAAGAGCTAAGAACCGAGGTTTTGGAATTTACTTTATCTTTTTGACTTTTGATACAATGTTAACCTTTTCCTCGTAAGAGTGTTTTTTATTATCGAAACCTGTTACCTCTACGGAGAGCTCACAATGTCACCATTTTTTCAGTAAAGTCTTGCCTAGCAGTGACAGTACGAACTGGCCAGTAAAATGGACCCAGCCGACTCAGAACAGCTGCAAGCTGCCCTTCGCTTTCAGGGGAGACGTATGAACGAACAGGAGGATAAGATGTCTGCCATTCAGCAGGGAGTTAAGGATCTTGTTGGTAACCAAAAGGGTTTCAAGTCCTCCGTAACCACACAAGTTAATCACCTGGCCGAGCAGATCCAGCGTATGCTTACTCACCTCGGGACAGCACCTTCACCCCAGCCTCTAGTGGACTCTGGAGTGTCCCCAGCTTCTCCTGCAGCCCTGGTCGCCTCTTCAATCCGTCTGGCTCCTCCAGAGAAGTTTTCTGGGGAATCTGATGGCTGTCGTCCCTTCCTGGTGTAATGTGACCTACGCTTTCAACCCCAGCCTGCGGCATTCCCCACGGAGCGGTCTAAGGTTGCTTTCCTGGTCTCTCACCTTACTGGACGTGCGGCAGCATGGGCAACGGCCGAGTGGTCAAGGGACTCGCAAGTCTGTGGTTTTCTTCAGATGTTCACTGATTCTTTAAGAAGGATTTTTGACCACACTTCTCCTGGCAGAGAGGCAGCCCGAGTTCTATCAAAGCTTAAACAAGGTAATCACACTGTTGCAGACTATGCCATTGAATTCCGCACGATCAACGCAGATAGCGGCTGGAACTCATTATCTATTTTTGATGCTTTCCTCTGACCCTGTTAAAGATCAGTTGGCTCCACTAGACCTACCCCCTGATCTAGACTCTGTAATTGCCATGGCTATCAGGATTGATAATCGCCTTACTGAGAGAAGAAAGGAAAAACTCTGAGCTGTTTCCGCCAACGTCTACCACAGAGGGCACTCCACCTCGCCTTCCACATCTGAGAGATTCTTCCCTCGTCAAGCCTCACCGTCATCACAGAGGACTGCATCCCCCAGCTCATCAAAGGAACCCATGCAGCTGGGAAATGCCAAGCTGTCAGCTGAGGAGCGGCGTCAGCGTCTTCTAGAGGGGCTGTGTTTCTACTGCGGACAACGGGGTCACATGCTACCAGCCTGTCCACTAAAAGAGCAGGCTCACCAGGGAAGAGGAGGGTGCTGGTGAGCCGATTTTCTGCCTCTGGTTTCCCTTCTCACGTCCTGACCAGCGCCCAGGTACATTCTGCTACTATAACATTAACTCAAGGGGTATTCATTGATTCAGGGGCAGATGAGAGTCTGATAGACTGGGGGTTAGCTAATGAGTTAAAAGTCAAGACCGAACTGTTGACCGAGCCTCTACAGGCCAGCGCCTTGGACGGCAGATTGCTTTTCAAGATAACTCATAAGACTGAACCCTTAGAAATTGTCATTGATAATCATAGGGAACTCCTATCCTTTCACATGTTTAACTCAGCTCAACACACCGTCACATTGGGTTTTCCCTGGTTGAGGAAACACAATCCAAACATTGATTGGCATTCTGGTAAGATTAAAGGGTGGGTGGAGGCACCACTGATTGTCTCAGACAGGGAGAAAAGATAGCTGTTGGAGGGGCTTCTTGGAATACTGTAAGGACTGCATCACCAGACATTGACCAGAAACCTGAACCTCCAGACTTGGGATTAGTACCTACTAGTACCTACCTAGAATTCGCGAAGGTGATGAATGGAAGACTGGTTTCAACACCCCCACTGGCCATTATGAGTATTTAGTTATGCCTTTTGGTCTCACCAATGCTCCTGCAGTTTTTCAAGCCCTTGTCAATGACGTTTTAAGAGACTGCTTGAATCAGTTTGTTTTTGTCTACCTCGATGACATTCTGATATACTCACCCGACAAAGACTCCCACATCCATCATGTACGCCAGCTTCTCCTCAGGAATCAGTTATTTGTCAAGGCTGACAAATGTGATTTCCATGCCACTACTGTTTAATTCCTTTGTTTCATCATATCCCCGGGTCTTATTCAAATGGATCCTGCTAAGGTTAGTGCAGTAGCCCAGTGGAAGACTCCTGACAGCAGAAAGAAGGTCCAGCAGTTTTTGGGGTTTTCTAACTTCTATCGAAGATTTATTAGAAACTTCAGCGCTATTGCACTACCACTTCATGCTCTTACATCCCCTCAGGTTCCGTTTGTGTGGTCTACTCAGGCCGAGGAGGCTTTCACTCGGCTCAAAAGTATGTTCACCTCTGCCCCCATTCTAACTAACCATCTGTTCCTGACCCAAGCCGTCAGTTTGTGGTGGAGGTGGATGCCTCCAATCTAGGTGCTGTCCTGTCGCAGCGGTCGGAGAAGGACAACAAGATGCACCCCTGTGCTTTCCTCTCCAGAAAACTCTCGCCGGCTGAGCAGAACTACGATGTGGGAAACCGTGAGTTACTGGCTGTAAAAATAGCTCTGGAGGAGTGGCGACATTGGTTAGAGGGGGCTCATTTTCCTTTCTTAGTATGGACGGATCATAAGAATCTGGAATACATGGGACTTCCGGTAGTGAAGATGTAGGAGAAAGTCGCACGGAAGAGGTCTCCCGGTTGCACTTTAACTTTAATATATCTCTGTAAACACCACAATTAATTCGGGAAAGGGACGGATTACAGTTATAACTTCAATTCAGTCGTGAAATGAGTGGCAGTGTTTCCCCTAGGATGGAGTCATAGCAGCGGTGCCCAGCAAAATGTGAGCGCGGAGCGTGTGGACTTTTTAAGTGTGTGTGCGCGTGCGAAGTGCGCCCGCCATTGTGTTTCTATGTGTCTGCCAGCACAAGAAAGACTCATACATCATTAAAGGCTTCAAATTGATTCAGTATTGTATGAACGTTTTATAATTGGTGGTTGGACATCACATCCTCTAGGGGGGTCCGGGGGTATGCCCCCCCCCCGGGAAGATTATTTTTTACATTTTAATATAAAATTCTTCAATCTGGTGCACTTTGAGCACACAATGACTAGATCTAACTCTAAACACCCATATGAAAAATATCGTTTTATATTTTAATAATCAAATAATTTAACATACCAATAACCTACCATAGCCAATAACACATATGTAACATATTTTATTGTTGTTGTTCATTTACATCACTTTCATCTGTCAATTTTTTTATAGTTTAATATCAGGTGTCAAAAGAGCATGGCACCTACAGTAGTAATGAATGTGCCAAATGTCTCCACTTCGTTCCACTGCCCCAGTGACTTGAATATCTTGGGTTCTGCCAAGGGGTTTACTTCCTTAGTTTTTCTCTCATATAATTTGTCCTGCCTTGTTTCTTGATCCATATATGTTTTTGTTATGCTCTATACATAAAATGACTTGACTTGATTTAATTTAGTGATGATGGCACAGTTGGCATCCTGCCTGAGAGCACTTTATTTTTCTGGGGGCCTTAAAGAATAGCTCTAAGGCTCTCCTAAAGGGAAAGTCTCTGGTTGGGGGGGGCCATTGATGCTCAATCGCATACAGGTGGCAAGGTGTTCCCCGTGCAAGCGATTTCTTTAGTCAGTCTTCACCTGTAAATACAAACATAGTAATCAACAGACAAGTGTTTTAGTTTTTAAGCTGCAGTGAATATCAACCTTGTTTTTGTTGTTGGTTCATACCAGTCATGACAGCTGCTCCATCTGTCCCCAGGCCATAAATCCTCTGGGTGGGAATGTTCTTTTTTGCGAGGATTGTTCTTATTTCCTTGACTATGGTGTCAGCTCTGCCATCGCTGACTGTCACCAGGTCCAGAAATTGGCTGTAAAGCAGCCCATTTTTGTCCATGTATCTGATGAACATATTAAACAGTCAGACTGACTCAACAGATGTAGGTTTTTGGGATAAGCCTTATTTGTTTATTATACCCAATCAGTGGCGGTGGAATATGTTGTTGCCCCGATCAGATTCAATCCAGACTACGTGAAAGAACAACAAGCTAGCAACCGCCAACCAACTGTGATTGGTTTAAAGAAATAGAGCGTGTCCCAGGTTCCTAGGTCTGGCTTGCAAGCCTATATTAAACATAATAAAGACACGTCATTCAAAATTATTTTAAGTCTTAATTGTTGTCATTCTTGGAATAAAATAATACCTAACGTGAACATCGAGCTGCTTCTTCACATACACATCTGTGGTCTCGTCCACCTCAAGCCCAATTGCCACAGAAGCACTGATGTTTGCCAAGATAGGCTCTTCAACAACACTGCCCAGGATTTCTAACATCTCATTGATGATTCGGTGAGATGTGTTGTTGGTCTTCCCGATCTTAAAGAAAACAAATGCATTTAAGATGAAATATTGCACACTTTTTTTGTGATGACGTTGATTATAGAAAGCATTAACTTACCTTTAACTTCTCAAAATACTGGCAGCCAAGTAGTTCTGCGAGCTCCAAATGGTCAGTATGGTGAGCATGTTCTTTTTTCGTGAGGTGGTAGAGGCACTTAAAACCACCAATCACCGCTTCGTGTTCAAGGGTGATAACTGGGTCAAAGGCGACCAGCACTGAGGACCCTGTTGAAAGGAAAACAAAATTAAAATTGTAATGTATTATAACCTACTGTGTTGTTTGTTGACCTGCTGAGGGACTGCAGATGAAAACTAGCTTAGGTCTACTAGCTAAATCTGTCACATTTACATTGATGTAAAACCTGATATGTTGATTCATGTGCATTATTTTCTTTTAAATAAATAAACTGAAACGGTAAGCCTACAGTATTAGTGAATTTTACCTTCAATCAGTGCGGCGTGTGCCTTCACACTCTCTCGATGGTGCTTAGTGGCAGCATGCTTATCAAGGTAGTCGCTTCGGAAAAGCATGCACCCAACCTCAATAAATGGCCGTGTAGAAACCCCCCGCTTCGGTGCTTGCTTGTGTTGGCGGCACAAGCGCCAGAACATTCCTGTCGGGACAAGATCTTTGATATATATTTTTTTTCTTTAAGAGGTTGTGGCTACTGTATGATCGTTAAAACATCTGAGAGATCAAGCCCCTAACTGCTCCATATGTTAGATACTCACCATGGTTAGCTGTGTTGTACAGCCAATGTTTGAACCTCGGGTTCTCCATCCACCCTGGATCAAATCCTGATTGCCGGTGCCCTGCTCTTTCTGATCCTCCTACCTCTGACCCTCTGACAGCAGCAGCTGCACCTTGCTCCTCTCTCCTATCCTGACCTGCTCCTTCACCTCCTCTGCTCTGGCCTACTATCATCGCATGTCCGGTCTAGTACGAGATATCAGTCAATACAATTGTAAATTTAAACGACTACTTAAAAACTATTTCCCAAAAAGTGTGTATCCATTTGCTCCCCTTTCAAAACATTGCTGCCAGACAACAGAGACCCACCTCCCTAACTTCACCCAACTAACGTCCTCCTCATCACCACGATCATCACTTCTCTTTCGTTTGCTGACAATCCAGCCTTTTAAACTCATCTGAAAATAACATAAGATGTGATGAACAATCTATTACACTGGGTGTTAACTAGCTAAACTAGCTACGTTAGCTAGCTGTCATTCATTCTTAACTGTAGGCTTTTATCAAAGTATTAATTTACTTAATCTAAATGTAACAACATTTTAAATTATAATAACTTACATTAATGGAGTTATGACCTTCTTCTTCTTGAGGTGATTGTGTCCAAATAAAGTTGTCTGCTTCAACTTGCTGTTGTCTGTCTTGTCAGGCAGCTTTCCTTCAGCTCTGAAAATGACAGCTTTCCCGCGTATCGGTGGCGCGAAAAGTTGCCGCGAGCGCTAGGGGGCGGCACTTATTTATTTATTTTTTTTTATCTGCTAGCGCCCCCCTAGCAGCGGAGCGCACATTTCAGCAGCGGCGCTGCATATAGGGGAAACGCTGGAGTGGTTCTAAATCTAAAGCGAGAAATACGCCGAACTGCTCAGTTACTCGTGGCGGTGCGACTCCTGTAGCTAGCAAAGTTGCTAAAATGGCGGCTGCAAGCTCCGGCGCTAGCGACACACCGGACACCTTTTCAATGAGCCAGCTGGTTTCTGAACTGGAGAAGCAACGGGCCTCTCTCCGGAAAGACATGTCTGTCAAACCTTTGCAGGGCTCGGTGGACGCGCTCCGTGAGACGGTGAATCAATTTAATAACCACCTCGTTGCTGCAGAGACCCTGGCGGGGGATAACTCTGAGAGCATAACAAGCACGGAAAAAACAGTGGAAACACTACTGACCCAGAATAAGTCTCTTCTAGATCGCCTCGACGACATGGAGAACCGGTCACGTAGAGTCGACGTCTATTTTATTTTTTGTATGCGTGTTTTTGTTTTGCTTTCTCCCCTTTTCCTTTGGCTCAGGAGTCACGTCAGCCATGGGAGAGTTAGTGCCCCTCGTCTCCTTATGATCTGACGACTCAGGGTTAGAATCAATAAAATGGAAATAAAAACAAATTAAATAAAGGGTGAATATTAAATAGTATTTCAAAGAAAAAAGGGGGGGGGGTGCTCTGCTGAGAATTAAGTATTGGGTTCTTCACCAATAGTAAGGGTGTCAATGTGGTCCAGAAAAGGCGAGGGTGTTAACAGGGAAATACTCGCTTTTCTGGAGGTTGAGTTTGTAGCCAGATAGATTTTTGAATTGCTCTAAAATGCTTAGAATTATAGGAAGGGAAGACGATGGGCTGGAAATGTACAATAAAAGGTCATCTGCACACAAAGAGAGCTTATGCAAAAAACTGAAGCGCGTGATGCCCCTAAACCCTTCCTCACTACGAAGCCATAAGGCTAGAGGCTCGACGGTGAGCGCAAATAATGACGGAGATAGAGGGCAACCCTGCCTATTTCCGCGAGAGAGCGAGAACAGACCAGACTTAACACCATTGACGTTAACTGAAGCTACTGGAGATGTATAGAGGAGTTGAATCCATGAAACAAAGTCCCTGCTGAAACCAAATTTGTTAAGTACATAGAACAGATATCCCCACTCTACTCTGTCGAATGCCTTTTCCGCATCCAAAGAGAGAACAACTTCAGGGGAACTAGTAGAGGGAGAATAAATAATGTTAAACAATCTTCTGGTATTAAAAAATTACTGTCGTCCTGAGATAAAGCCTGTCTGGTCGGGATCGATCAGGCCCGGCATCACCCTCTGGAGACGGCTAGATAGAACCTTAGCCATGATCTTAAAGTCTACGTTTAAAAGGGATATCGGCCTATAACTGCCACACAAGAGTGGGTCCTTATCTTTCTTCAACAGTAGAGTGATTGATGCCTCAGACAAAGTAGGTGGTAACTTGCCTTTCAGAAAGGCATCATTGAATACTCTCACCAGGATCGGGGCAAGTACAGCACAAAAGTTTTAAAAAACTCTGTGGAGTAGCCATCAGGACCAGGTGAGTTACCGCTCTGTAAAGATTTGATAGCCTCTGTTACTTCATAGATGGTCAACGGAGCTCCCAGATCACCAGAACCTCTTCCATCAACCTGGGGATAAGCTAGAGTGTCTAAGGGGTTAGGGTTGTCCCAATCCTGTGGAGAAGACTCTGAGGTGTATTATTCAGAATAGTAGTCTGAGAAGATATTACTGATTTCAGCAGATTTTCATCTGTTGTAATATCACCTGTTGGCGACTTCACTCTAGGGATCAACCTGGAGGCACTCGCGATTGATATGCAAGCAGTTTGCCTGCCTTATCTCCCTGCTCAAAAAATCGTTGCCTGGTTTGCAGAAGTTGCCTCTCGATCTTACCAGTTGATAACAGATCATATTGAGATTGAAGCTGAAGCCGTTTTTTATACAAAATAGAGGTGGGATTAACCGAGTATTGGCTGTCTACATTTCGGATATTAGCTGAAATTTCTGTCAATTTGGATTGCTCCGATTTCCTGAAATGTGAGACAAAAGAAATGATTTGCCCACGAAGATAAGCCTTAAAGGACTCCCAGAGTATATCACTACCAATATTCAGAGTGTCGTTTATCTCAAAGAAAAATGTGATTTGTGTTGCAAGAAAAGCCTTACATTTGGGTTCGGACAGTAAATGAGGACTAAATCTCCAGAATTTAGAGGGTGGTCTACCATGGGGAAAATTGATTTCTACAGAAGTAGGTGCATGGTCGGAGATAACTATGCTATCGTATTCACAGGAAAGAACGTTATGTAATAGTTTATCGTCAAGTAAGAAGAATTCTATCCGAGAGTAAGTGTGGTGGACATGTGAAAAGAAAGAGAACTTTACTGGAGGGAAACTTAGTCCTCCATGGGTCCCTCAAGCCCAGCTGGTCGGCGTGACATTTTAAGACTTTGGTCGATTTAGATAGAGTAAACTGCCTAGTGGACGATCCATCAAGCTCTATATCCTGGACCAGATTAAAGTCACCTCCAATTATAATTTGATGCTCATTGAGATTAGGTATAGAAGTAAAGAATTTGGATATGAATTTGTCATCGTCCCAATTCGGAGCATATAGCGAGGCCAGGACCACAGGTGTATTTTGTAATTTGCCAGATACTATAACGTACCGGCCGTTCGGATCAGATATAGCAGTGTTTAGTTCAAAGGCAATATCCCTGTGTATAATGATAGCTGCCCCTCTAGCCCTCTCGGAAAACCTCGAATGAAACAAGTGACCCATCCATGGCCTCTTGACGCGAGACATTTCCGCCGTACGGAGGTGTGTTTCTTGTAAAAAGCAGATGTCTCCTCTAAGGTGTTGCAAATGTGAAATTACCTTGTTGGCTTTGGTGATATTGTTCAACCCTTTAACGTTCCAGGAAATAAACCGGATATTTCTACCACTCACTGACATAGTCCTTTAAATTGTGGCATAACCTGAGCAGAGAATAAAATAAAAGGGGAGGGGAGAGAGAAAACAGGTAATGGGGGGGGGGAGAAACACACACACACACACACACACACACACACACACACAAAGTCCCATTGGGATCATCAAACATGTGTATCTCCTTGGATACAAACCTTCCTGACATGGGTCAGTCCTATCCTTCCATTACTTAACCTCCGTTCCCTCTACACTGAACAGTGAACAAATTCCTCATAAAAACCCCTGAGTTAGCTGCCATAACCGACATCAGCCTGGCAGAATAACACCAATTATCTGAGCACAACCAGTTAATCACAAACGTATGTAAACAGTGAGACTGACATTCAACTTAAAGTGCTATATTTTGAAACGGTGACCAGTCTACGTAAAAAATTAGCTTACAGGGAGTCCTTCGTAGAGTAACATGACTAGTTGCCGTACAGTTCAGCGTAGCAATAGTGCAGTCCGGGCTATGCTAACGAGCAGCCAAGTTAGACCACTCAGTAATGTGGCAAGTTAGCAGATGGGCCGACCATAGCTACTGTGTTTTATAGCAGTGCATACTACCTCTGTTTAGCGGCAAGATACGTCTTAGCTTCCTCGACAGATGACAGCCGAACTTTGTCTCCATTCTCCGCCGTGATCATCAGCTTGGCCGGGTACTGGAAAGCAGGCCTGAGTCCGAGTTTATACAGCTGCGCCATCACCTCGCGGTACAGAGCTCGCTGCATCACAACCTCGGGAATATAATCTTCGTAGAAGGCAATCGGTTTCCCCTCGTACCGTAGATCCGCTCTCATTTTCCGGGCTTCACGGATGATTCTTTCCTTGGTCTGGAAGTTGTGAAATCGGATGATGACAGGCCTCGGTCTTTCCCCAGGCTTCGGCTTCGCGGCTAACGACCTGTGAGCCCGGACCAGTTCAGGAGAAGTAGGCAGGATTTGGTCCCCCAGAAGCTGGGGAAGTAGGTCGGAGAAGAAGGCGGTTGGTCGCGGGCCCTCAATCGACTCCGGGAGACCAATGATGCGGATATTCTTGCGGCGGCTGCGGGCCTCGAGGTCTGCAGCTTAGCATTGCTAGCGGCTAGCTCCGCGCATGTAACTTCCAAAGTCGACAGGCGCCCGTCGACCAAATCCGCATTCGACTCCAAAGAGGTAATACGCTGCCCATGATCAGAGATAGTCGCATGAACCAGATCAATTTTGGACTCGAGAGCGGCGATGACAGTTTTGAATTCCGTTGAGAGAGACACTTTATGGCTCTCCAACAAGCTGGTTTGCGCCTCCATGTTAACGTCGCTAGTAGCGACTTTCTCCGTAGGCATAGTCTTTCTTGACTTGTTTTGCGGGCATGTCTCCTTAAGGTATAAAGTTGCTCAGTTGTTATGTATCGACTAGTGTAAGTATGAAGTGAGTAATGAGGTTTCTACCTAATAAAAAAAGTTGGAAGCGAGGGAGCAGAGGAAAACACGTCTACTCCTCACTCTTCATTCCGGAAGATGATGATACATGTATTAAACATTTTTTCTCCTCACTCCCTAAAGTTGATGACCACTACTTAATTATCGGCGGCGATTTCAATTTAACTCAAAACCCCTCGCTAGACAAGTCTTCCTCTAAGCCTCTGGCGTTATCCAAGTCAGCTAAAGTCCTTGACACATATAAATCTAGTTTAGGTTTATTCGACCCATGGAGAGGCAAATCCCATTCAGTCGAAGCCTTTTAATTATTTTCACACGTCCATCATTCGTATTCTCGGATAGACTTTTTTCTCTTGGATAATTACTTTCGATCAGAGGTCCATTCATGTGATTACCATAGCATTGTTATCTCAGACCATGCCCCCGTATCTATTGATATTAGCTTTCCTAGTCGGGTCCCCTCATCCAGAGAATGGAGACTTAACTCCTCCCTACTAGCCCACACTTCCTTTAACCTCTTCAGCCCGAAGGTCCCCCCAGTGGACCCCTCCCACTGTTTTTTTACGAGACTATGTCTCAGGGCTTCTTAACATTTATGAAACTATTAATGTTTCATACCCTTTTAAAAGTAAAACACTCCGGTAACTGACAATAAGAACAATTGTTAGCTAAAAAAAACACAAGAGTAATACCAAGCCTTTGAATTAGCATTGAGCGAAAAAATGCTAACTAATGCTAACGCTTTTTTACACAGAACTCATGGTAGAAATGCCCTTATTACTATCTTAACTGCTATCTTAACTGCACAAACAAGATATACGATTTAAAGCTGAGACAACACAGATCCCACACATGTAATGTCATCACTGTACGACCTCGAATTCCTGGAGCTATCAGCCAGAAAAGAGAAAGTAAACAACATCCGGTTTCAAAAATATTACAATAATTACGTCTTACCTTTTTTGATTTGTGATCAAAAGTTGTGTTCAACGGAATAAAAACACCGCTCAAGGTTAATCCAATGTCTTTGTGTCATGTAGAAATTGTTACTGATAATCCATCATCATATTTATGGCAATATACTGGGTATAAAGTGTTGCCGTCCAGGCTTGTACTTTCAGATATGTTTCGTTTGCTTCTCTATTACGTCCGCAATGGTAATGTTTACGTGGATTTGGGAACTGCCCATCGATTCTATTGGATGTAATGGTTAAGAAAAAGGTGTAAATCACCCAAATCGACCAATGGGTTCCAGAGATATGGTCCTGCGTAAAGTATAAAGAATGCCAGCCAGCTTAAGTACATTACGCAGGAGACTTTACTTATTGTTTACTACGTAAGGAAGCAGGAATTGCAGGACCCAGAGCGCATGGAGCACAGAGCGGACAGCAGATAACGGAATTTCAGTTTTATTGCTTACAGATTATCAGAACATTTCAAAGGGGACACAGCCACATTGGATATTAACCTATGGATTAACTACATCATCGTTTTTATCGTTTTAATGCCATTGAAGACCAGTTTAGACCAGACAAAGAGGAAGGTGAGCCATGTTAGCCTAGCGCATTAGCGCTAGCGCCACTTGTTTTGATGTACGTTTTTGTTAACGTCGCGAGTTTGTATCTTGTCTTTACTATCATAAACAATGTGTTGGATGTGCAGCTAGGATAAGTAATAAGGGAGCTAGGGGTGATTTTCCGTGCAGTAATAGGTTAGCATTTTTCGCTCGGGGTTAATTCAGAGGCTCACTGTAAGAGGATAACAGAGTAGGCCTATTTTTTTTTCACAACAGTTGTATTTGAATGGAATGAATACCTATAGTGATAATTCAAAGTAATAACATGATTTTTACAGTGAAAAAGTTCAAATGGAACTGATGGTTCCCAAATTAGCCAGAGGTGAGTCCGCTTGGACTTTATTTTTCTAGACCTCTCTAAAAAGGTCAAATTTCCCTTGTTTTGCATCAATTCTGATACAGGGAACTTATTATGTTATAGTTTGGATTCCTAAAGCTTTTAGTCTACTAGCCCATCATTCAAGGGTGGTTTTCACTATAAGTCATGGTTTTTCTTTAGGCGGACATTAGAATGTACATGTTTTTATGTTTTTTTTCCATCTGAATTTACTTTAAAATAAAAACATCTATATTGATTCTGACACTTCTACATCCAACTCACAGATGTAACCATGCTTTGAGAGAAAATATTATTAATTTACCCCTTTTTAGAAGTGAAGATATAGTCTTTGTTGTGTTAGTGGCATTTTCAAGCCTGAAAGAGGCTTAAGAGGTTAAATAATTCCTCCATACACAGATCTCCTTGTTCTTTGATACTAATGATTCTCCAGAGATCTCGAGACGCACGCTATGGGAAGCATGCAAGGAAGGCAGAAAGGCGAGAGTCGGAGGCGTTCACTAAGGAGGTATTTAGAATTGATCAGTTGTATGCTTCAGCTCCTACCCCTGCTCTTTATAAGGAACGCCTTCAACTTCAATCCAAATTTGATTTAATGTCCACATGTAAGACTCAGAAGCAGTTATTCCTCGCTAGACAACGTTTCTTTGAGACTGGGGACAAAGCGGGAAGATTATTAGCACACCAGGCGCGTGCAGCTACACTATCCAGATTGATTCCCAAGATCAAATCTACTTTAGGTGAAGTTTCCTCAGACCTGACAGGGATCAATAAGATATTTTGTTCTTTTTACACTAACCTCTATTCCTCCCAATGTCCTCCGGATGTTTGGGATGAAGATAATCCTCTAGATAGGACCGTTTTCCCCAAAATAAACGAGGATTTGTGTAAGGAGCTGGGAAGTCTGATCTCTATCAAGGAAGCACAGGAGGCAATTATGTCACTTCAGAACGGTAAAACTCCAGGCCCTGACGGGTTTTCTGTTGACATTTTTTTGTTACTCCCTGGCACAATTGCACCAGCCCTCCAGAGAATGTATAATGAGTCTTTTGCTGAGGGCCGCCTGCCTCCCACCCTGTCGGAGGCCTCCATTTTTCTTCTGCTTAAGAGTGATAAACGGGGTTCGTACGGTCATTGAAAACCTGGAAAAGTCATGGAATTTCAAAATGCAAATTCCAGGCCCTGGAAAAGTTATGGAAAACAATATTTTTCCCAAAGTTTTGGAAAAGTCATGGAAATGTAACTAAAGTTGCGTCAAATTGACATTTTATCTAATCGCCGAAATAATCTGCGGTCGCGAGCTGTTATCTGCCATCATGACGCGCATGGTGTTATTTTTTAATATATGAAGCGCGAGCTGTGTGCTGCTCGAGTCTTCCTGCCTGACGGTTGAACTCTGCTGCTCCGGGATGAGGGTCAGCTACATTATCTACGGTGTGTTCGTTAACTGTGCGGAGTCACTGTGGTACAGACTGCACCGCTGGTGAACAGCTGTTAGAACGGGCCGTTCAGGTGTTCAGAGCAGAGCGGCAGAAACGTTTTTCTGTCGCAATATTATTTAAGGAATCGTTGAGCTAGCTAGCATACATTGTCACTATCTGCTAACGTTAGCTTTAGCCTTCGTTTTCTAATCGTTTTTTCATAGGCTATAAACAGAGGTGGTATAACGATAGATATTGTACTAGAATAAAAGTAGAAGTGCTCAGGTCTTGTCGTCAAAGTAGAAGTACTCAGATCTTGTAGTAAAAGTAGAAGTACTCAGATCTTGTACTTGAGTAAAAGTAGAAGTACTCAGATTGTGTACTTGAGTAAAAGTAGAAGTACTCAGGTCTTGTACTTGAGTAAAAGTAGAAGTACCAGAGTGTAGGAATACTCTGTTGCAGTAAAGGTCCTGCATTCAAAATGTTCCTCAAGTGAAAGTAGAAAAGTATTCTCATCAAAATATAGTGAAAGTAGCGACAGTAAAAATAGTCATTGTGCAGATTGGTCCATTTCAGAATAATATATATGATATGTTTTATAATGATTGATCATGAAAGTGTTCTCAAAGCTGGTAAAGGTGCAGCTAGTTTGAATGACTTTGTAGACTGCAGGGTAGCTGGTGGATTTACTCCAGGTGGAACTACAGTCTGATTCAACACTTGATTAGATTTCACATCATTCATCCAGATCTGTGAAGTAACTAAAGGGATTAAATACATGCAGTGGAGGAGAAGTACACCATGTACCTCTGAACTGTAGAGGAGTAGAAGTACACAGTAGCAAAACATTGAAATATGTATCTCAAAATTGTACCCACGTATAGTACTTGTTGAGTTTATGAACTTAGTTACTTTACACCAGTGGCTATAAAGATAGAAAGACTAAGCCTTGCACAGAGGCATGAAAATACATTTTCAAAATGCTCAACAGTGCTGCCAGAATTATAAACTGACTGCTACACAATTAAAATAAATGCTTTTATATATTTCTATTAGATGTGACTCTTATGCGTTTCTGTTATTATTACCTGCTGCTTTAGTTGTTCTTACAGCTAAAATCCTCTGTTATTCCTAAACCGATATTCCATGGAGTCGGGGGCTCGGATCCTTGTCACCTTTTTCATACCTGATAAGTTTGCATCCCTGACTACAGATGCTTTAGCATGTAGAAGCTAGTAAGCCTACTATTTCACTTGTTTTAGATGGGCACAACATGTTTCATATGCAGACCTTATTTTCCTGTTCCATGTTAAAATAAACCATTTTCAGTCGTAATTTTCTTTTGGTCATGGAAAATGAGGTAAAGGTCATTGAGAAGTCATGGAAAAGTCATTGAAAATCATTGGTGAAAAAGTGTATGAACCCTGGATAAAGACCCTCTTATGTGTGGTAGCTATAGGCCCATCTCCCTCTTAAATGTTGACCTAAAGATCCTGTCAAAGATCCAAGTATAATATCTACTGACCAAACAGGTTTCATGCTTGGAAGAAACACGTTTCATAACACAAGGAGGCTCTTTAATATCATTGGCTTATCTAGTTCATGCAGTCCGGTGTTCAACAGGGTGGAATGGAGCTTCCTTTTTTTTGTGTTGCAGAAATTTGGTTTCTATTCAGAATTTATATCTTGGGTCAAATTTCTTTGTGCCTGCCCAGTCGCCTCAGTCCACACAAACGGTCTCCAGTCTGCCCCATTTCCCCTTTATCGAGGTACCAGACAGGGCTGCCCTCTCTCCCCCCTCTTATTTGCCATAGCTATTGAGCCTTTAGCAATCTGGCTGCGTCAGGAGGGTGGGTTTGAGGGCATCACCAGAGCTGGGAAAGATAATAAATGATCGTTATATGCTGACGACCTCCTTTTTATACATGTCTAATCCAGCTGCCTCTCTTCCCGTGGTTCTAGATATCCTCGACAAATTTGGGTCCTATTCAGGCTATAAACTTAACCTCCACAAGAGCGAAGTTTTCCCCATCAATTCTACAGCTAAAAGTATACCCCCAGCTTTTTTCCTTTTCAAATATTCTACAGACGGGTTTAAATATTTGGGGGTGCATATTACTGACTCAATTGATCGCCTTTTCTCAAAAAATGTCTCCTCTCCTTGAGAGGTGTAAACTGGAATTTGTCAGATGGTCTGCACTCCCATTTTCACTAGTGGGTCGTGTTAATTTGGTTATAATGGTTGTTTTACCCAAGTTTCTATATCTTTTCTCACATATCCCCATCCTTATTAAGAAGTATTTTTTCAGACTTGGTTTGACAAAGGGTAAAGCAAATTTAGGGACCTCTACAACCAGGGGACTTTTATGTCCTTCCCTGAGCTCTCGAAGAAATTCTACCTGGCTAGAACACACCTATTTCGTTTTTTTCAGACAAGGCATTTTGTCCAGAATCAGAACCCCAAATTCCCGAGTCGTCCCCCAGAAACCATATATATATATAATAGTTATATATATATATAGTTATATATATATATATAGATATATATATATATATATATATATATATATATATATATATATATATATATATATATATAGTTATATATATATATAGTTATATATATATATATAACTATATATATATATATATTTATTTATTTATATATAGTTATATATATATATAGTTATATAGTTTCTGTCTGCCTTGTCTTGTTGCCAGTTCGTTTCGTCCCATGTGCCTGACTGCCAGCTTGAAGTCCATCTGCTAAGAGCTAAGAACCGAGGTTTTGGAATTTACTTTATCTTTTTGACACCATGTTAACCTTTTCCTCGTAAGTTTTTTTTTGTTATCGAAACCCGTTACCTCTACGGAGAGCTCACAATGTCACTATTTTTTCAGTAAAGACTTTTATTTGTACCTTGTTTGTACAAGTGGATCGCCAGAGCTGTTGGATTAACATTAACATGCGTATTGTAGTTTTAAGTGCACTGCCTTGCGGCCTGTAGCACCATCCTTGATGGAGCATATATGTGGGCTGGAAACAAGAAAGGAGTGAGCTGAGGGTAGAGTAGAGTTGTCGATTCTTGGGACTATCTTCCTCACCCTCTCAGACTTTCAGTTGCGGGCGCTCCTAAAGAGACGCGCTACCATGGAAACCAAACAATGGTGTAGCTGTATTAGAGTCAGAGTGGAAACAGTCAGGAGTAAATCTGATTTTGTCAGAAATCGGGAGAAATGCGAGAGAAATATGACCCCGGGAGGAAACCGGGAGAGGGCAATGAAATCGGGAGTCTCCCGCGAAAATCAGGAGGGTTGGCAAGTATGCCCGTTCCTCTCACTGCCTGGCGAACCGCCGATTCCATGGGTTCGCTGGCTTGAATCCTTCGAAACGTTCATAGTAGCCGCGGGAAGAGAGGAAGAAAGCCCCGCCAGTCACAACCTCACACTCAATGGGGAAAAGTGCACATTCGCCGTTCCAGCCATCAAGTTTGTGGGGTTCCGCCTGACCGCCGACGGCCTCAGCCCGCTACACAAAAAATGGTTTCCAGAAAGAGTTATTTGGAGAACATGTTACAGTGGGTGAAAACAATGTTTAGGCATATAGTAAAATTATGAGTTGACATTAATTGTGTTTAGATAGCATTTAACAAACTAAAACAGATAGTATGATGAGAAAAATAGAGTGGAAAAGGTTGGATTTATTTATTTGTATCTACCCTCGTGGGGGCACGCTCATGTGATTGTCTTGGAATTGAGGAGACATCTGATTGGCTGTAGATAGAAAAAATTACAAGTACGAATCGGCTGACCGTCAGGGCAGTCTCAAAAAACCCACACGAATGCACAGCGATCCGTGCACAGAAAGCCGGTTGTGTTTGCAGGTTCAGGATTTAAACGGAAAACAAATAGTGAGGATCAAAAATACATATGTAAAACTTTTTTCTGTATTTGGATTTTATTTACATGCATATGAAACGGAACACATTTGTGTGCTTTGAAAAACACAAGTGTGGATCCGGAAATACAAGTGTGAATCCTTTTGTGTGTATTATGAGACTGTTCTGAGCCCATATGGCGTGTGGATATGGGCTTTTCTCTTCCAGTAGATACATG
The DNA here is from genome assembly GCA_036324585.1 of Champsocephalus esox. NCBI lineage: Eukaryota > Metazoa > Chordata > Actinopteri > Perciformes > Channichthyidae > Champsocephalus > Champsocephalus esox. The sequence continues at coordinate 52,319,634 of CM070479.1, forward strand.
GACTTCTGTACTTAAACAGGTTAATTCAAATGATCTATGTGCACTGCTTAATTCAGTTCAAAGTAGTACATAGAGCTCCTATTTCAAAAGTCCAACTATCCAAAATGGACCCTGATGTTAGTCCCTACTGTGACAAATGCGAAAATCCTCTCTCATATTACATTACATTACATTACTCTCTCATATGTACTGGTCCTGCCCTCGCCTTTGAATGTACTGGAAGGAGATCTTTCAAACTTTATCCCAGGTGTTCAGTACTGAACTGGATCCAAATCTTCTGGCTGCCATGTGTGATTATAGGAAAGGAGATGCATTTAACTGCAGAACGGCGCTGATCTGTCCTTTGCTCTCCTCCTAGCTCGTCGAGCCATTCTGCTTGAGTGGAGAGACAGTGTCCCGCCCACTCACTCACAGTGGTTGATGGACGTAATCTCCTGCATGAAACTGGAAAAGATCAGATTTAAATTTCTACACTCAAACAGGACATTTCAGGAAGCCTGGGGACCTATTTGAAATACATTACACACTGTGAAATTATCCGTTATTGGTATTGCTTATCTGTAGCATATGTATGTGTGTATGAATACAGTAGATGTGTATCTGTATGTTGCATGTATATGTATGCATGCAAATATATATCCATTTAACGATAATTCTGGTGAATATTCGTGTGTATGAGGCACACTGGCAGTGAATGTAGGGGATTACTTACTTAGTCATTGTTTGTTTTGTGTTTTCCATTGTTCTGTATTTTCCCCTTTGTACATGTGTATATAACCAGTACAACCATTGTTTCATTTGTATATGCATACATTTTCCTTTCCATTTCTAAATGACAAACCCTGGTTATGCATTGTAGAAACGTTAGATTTTTCATCTGAATACTTGTACTTTTACTTAAGTAACATTTTGAATGCAGGACTTTTACTTGTAACAGAGTATTCCTACCCTCTGGTACTTCTACTCAAGTACAAGATCTGAGTACTTTCCACCCGTGTGAATATTGTTCCGTCATTTATTTGGCAGCTTCATCCCTTCAGTCCATCACGACTTTACCTTCATAGTGTGTACTTTTACTTACTATTATTACTATGTGTGATTGTGAATATCCCTCTGTGATGAAAGAAAGCCTCCACCATGCATCTCTTTTGAAATCTACATTTTATTACGAAAACAATATACCTTCATCTCAATGGCTGTTGGCAAGTCACCAATAAATCCCTTTTGTCTCATAGAAATGAAATGTCTTAATTTGATCACCATATATTTAATAAAAATAAACATTATTAGAGGTGATTAACAACAACAATGGTAAGATGTGACTTATCTTAATCAAAATATATCAGCTATTTATACTTATTTGTTGTTCACATTTTAGAACACAGCGATGAGAACAAAAGTGAGTGTTTTTGTGCGGGAGGGGGTGAACACACAGCAAACCGACACACTGGAGGATGTTCAGAATAATGAAGAAGCTTCACATGGCTCCAGAAAAATGATCAGCTGACTAAAGAAACAACAGTCACATGTCTCCATATAACACATGTCAGCAGTAGGACTCACATTGAAGTGATCATGGAAATGCTGCAACAAAGGAGTGTATGAGGCGGTGCAGAATACAGGCTGCATGTGGCCTCTGTGTGAGGCTGTGTGGATCAGTGGTGATGCTCCCATCATTCACCAGGAGCACATTTCTCCTCTCCACACTCTGCTGGGCCGACAGTCATGTAGCTTCCATGTCTGTTCGGACTCTGTGGAGCGTCCTTCTGCTGCGCTTCCTTCAGTGTCCTCTGTCCGACTCCTCAGTCCTTTCCGCTCTGCTTCACCTCCCTGCAGTGATTTGTTGCAAAGGTATACATTGCTTTATTGTGACCCTTCCTCCCCTCTGACTGCTGCTTGTTGCTGTTTGGTTTTTGGTATAGAAAGTGAGAACGTTGCAGGTCGACATTATTTTGGTTGAAGTCTCTTCAGTGGGCCAACAGGAAGGGGAGAAGTTTATGCAGGAACAGGAGAGAGATGCAGAAGAGGGAGTCCATGGAGCTCATCAGACGGCAGCCTGGATGAAAGAGAGAGAAATAAGAATATTACAAATTACACAAAATGACACTGTTCTGAATATCACACTGATCATCTCTAATAATGTTTCTTAAGAGCCAATGCCTGCACCTTGCTGTAGCATCATCATGCTAACATTCTGTGTTGTTATGGAGGTGTAATGTTTTCCAGGGTAATACTCCTATGCTACGACTACAATCGGATACATGCTCAGTGCATGGACCGTGTAGTTGTGTCTCAAACCCGCAGTGCTGCATTGTAACGATAACCACTGTTATTACATGGCTTAGTTGAATACTCAATTCTGATTGGTCACTTCAGAACATGTGACACGTTGTTAAGGACACTCACATCTTCAGAAAGAAGTCCGGTCGATTTAACTGTATACAGTTGGGCCGAAAAGCAAACTGGGACAAGAAAAACAGCGGAGAAGTAATGGGGCAGAAACCTTCCTTTTTACGGTCCAGACATAGACATCAAACGGCGACACATATTCAGTTGCCAGTTACTTTGTCATTAGGGCAGGGATATCTAGATACTTTCCAAGGTTTGACATCATGAATTGTGCTACTTTTAAAGCAAGGAGCGATGTTTTCAAATCTGTAATCAAAAAGCTCCTCAAAAACGCAAGCAGTTCTTACCGTTGGCTTTTCAAACTGACAAGACAAGAGACGCTCCAACAGTTTTTCAAATGTAACAGTTTGAAAAGCAAGCAAACTGTCTAATTGTCTTTAGTTTTCCGCTGTCGTGTGATAGCAACATGGAGGATTTTAACATTCATTTTAATATATTTGGAGAGCACAGTAATTTGAAGGAAGTGGCTGATGAGTCCCCAGTGAAGAAAATAAAAAGACAAGAAGGACAAGAAAAAAGCGGAGAAGTAAGAGAGGCGAAAAGACACCGAGATTTGAATGACAGAGAAATCGACCAAATTGAAGAGAACCAGCATGAATTGAATACAAAACGGAACACATTATGGGCGATGAAACTATTTAAAGAGTGGTTGATTGAAAAAAAATAACCAACGGAGTTTGACAGCTATGGAGCAGAAACCCTCAACACGCAGCTGCGGTCCTTTTACGCAACGGTCCAGACCTCAAACGGCAAAACATATTCAGTTGCCAGTTACTTCAGCATTAGGGCAGGGATATCAAGACACTTTCCACGGTTTGACATCATGAACTGCGCTACGTTTAAAGCAAGCAACAATGTTTTCACATCTGTTGTAAAGAAGCTCCGCAAAAACGGGAAAGACGTCAGCCAGCAACCACCCGCCTATCTGCGGATTTGCGGCTGCTCAGGGCTTTGGCGCTGTCTGTGGACACAGCCGGCAGACTGGTCCGGAAAGTGTGGATGGATGTCCAGCTGCATCTTGCCAGACGAGGCAGACAGGGAAATCGACATTTGAATCAAAGCTCTTTTATTTTGAAACTTGATGATCACGGATGCGAATACATATCTGTGCGAACAACGTCACCAATGGTCTTTACATTTAAAACAGCAGATCTCACAGAGACAGTCTTATCGCAGCAAATTTCCCATAAACATGTTTTTAGCCTTGACCCCAAAATGTTCAGATTGCACCTGATTACACTTCCTGTCCCCTTTGTGTTAGAATCAACTGTCCTACATTTTATTTTTAAGGTAAGCTAAGGTGTTTCAGAAAACAGACCCAGAATGAGGAGATAATACCAGACGTCATGTGACCCTGGCAGACTGCGTTTTGAATATATCTATCATAATCTCGCCATGTTAATCCCTCCACAACATTACTGAATGAAATGAAATGTTATTTGTAAAGGTTAGTAGGAAACAAAAGGCAATGTTACTGTCAGTGAAATATTTGTATTGCATCTTTCCCACAGTGTAGGAGAATAATACACCTACACCTAAACATAAAATCATTTTATTAAGGATGAAAAGGTAGGATGTGTCAACTACATCATATAATAGATCACTACACATACTGCAGGCCACTTAAGCAGGGAACTAAAATAAAGGTCCAATATGAATCTTTTCTAGCACACTCGTGAACTGTCAACGGGGGGTGGGCGCACACTCATGAACTGTTAGCGCCGTGTTATGCAAGCCCACTGCACACAGCGTGCGCACAGCGTAAAGCAAAAACTCGCAGACATTTCAATGATTTGTAAGGCAAAGTTCGGTTTGGAAACGATATCATTTCCTTTTTGGCGGGCATGCATAAAACGGCATAACACCTGAGCCTTGCTGCAGGGAAGCTTTGGCGCTGTTCCGAGTTTGTTCTGTCAAAATGACAGACTGCTTTCAGATTTTTCCATCATTGTTAAAAAAAATCCGGTTAACGCGACCTCTGCTCCTGACGGCTTAAAAATATCTGATGTTGGATTTGTCAGAAGCCTTTTGTAGAAAATGTAAATGGTTAAATATAGGCAAAGTCAACCAATGAGCCCATTTTGTTATTATCAGCGACATGGATTCATATAGTCATATTTGAATGGATGGGAATGACATATTTCACACCTATTGACGCACTATAGTGTAGGAGGACTATAGAGGATTTGCTTGTATAAGTTTGTTTCTAAACAAGAAGAGGTGGAGGGCGCCGCAGGCACGGGATCTTCGTGCCGGCACCTCTCCCTTCGTCTCACCGTCGCGCTGCGCTCCCTCGTCTGCAGGAAAACCTGTGGAGGAGGAGCGCCCGCTGCGGTGACTCTTCTTTCTACTGAGGTCTTTGAATGCACCGCGGCCGCCCTCGGGGGAGGGGGGCCGCACGCGCCATCACAATACCGTCTCTTTGAAACAGACATTATGTGGAAAAGTGGAATTGTAGAGAGATGACTCTTACTTTGGGAAACATGAAATCGTTTTTACTGAATGCATTTTCCCCACACACACATCACTCGAGAACAGTGCTTCTCAAAGTGTGGTCCGCGGACCATTGGTGGTCCGTGAGCGCCCCCTAGTGGTCCGTGAGTATATTGGTAACATTTCACATTTGAAATAAATACATTTAAGTTTTCCGCACTCTCGCGGGAATATCTCCGCAATGGAGCGAGTTTAAGTTTCAGTCCAGTGCAACACCTTCGTTACACATGTTGCCACCTGTTCGTAAACCACCGTTGCGCGCCCACGTATTAACCCTGTATTTCCCATTCAATGGTGAAATGCATTAATCGGAGCTATTATACCTGGCTAGGTGTGTTCTCTGACAACAGCACGCCGGCAATAGCGTCTCTTGAACCCGCACAGTGCTTTAACAGCACACGGTTTATTCGACTCATGTGCACACGCCCACCTGCTGGCTCCCTATACTGGGGTTTACAGCAGGGGCGGGGAGTGTAGGACAGTGTTTCTTTCTCTGGGGATGGGCAAGAAGCAGCCATGCTGCGATTACTCCTAATCCCGTTACCAAGGAGATTGATCCAAAGAGCCCTTCCGTAAACACGGGGGCTCCCAGGAGATCAACACGGTCCTCTTTGGAAAGGGTCACGCGGCGTGATATCCCAGGGACATCACACGGCGGGCAGCGGCAGCGACCTGTGATGAAGTAGGGTCGACCCTATATCATGTGAAGCCACCGAGCACCGGTCCCCGGGGGAACCGGGCCTGGGGCAAGGCCCATGGACCAAGCTACTTATTCGGCCTTGCGGCCCAATAATCGCTCTGACCTGGTGAGGCGGGGGCATTTCTAGCAATGAGCGAGTAGCCCACACACCCGCCGCCATGATCATCACCAGAGAGAGTATAGTCCTGGGCGGTGGATTTCCTTGGACGCCGGACCCGGAAGGAATGGCGAATGTGATTGGCACCGCCTCGGCCATATCCTGGTTCCCCAAACACTCTAAGCAAAGGTGGTGGGGATTGGCGCCCGCGATTTCAGCTTGGGCACGAAGGACAGGCCTGGGTCTCTAGCAGTGGAGGCGAGGCCTCCTTTTATACGGTGAGATGTGCGCGCATTCAGGTAGGCCCGCCCCGAGGGCCGGCTACTTCTATAGAAATCTCAGTAGGTGAATGCTTGCATAGAGGGTAGTACCCATAGAGTCCAGTAGAGGGCGGAGCCTGTGAGAGATATAACAGGCTTGGGGCTTAACAGAGTTAGTCATGATGTCTAGGCCTGTCAAGATAATTACTTTTGTTGGACGATACATTTTTCTGGCGATAAACGATAATATTGTCGGCACCGTTGTAAGACCATTTTAGACCACTATAATATATAATAATTAAAGTACATTCTTTCAAACATAACTTTTTATTGAACATTTAACATTGTAAATTAAATGTGAAATAATATTAAAATATATAAATGATATATAATAAATAAAACAAATGAATTAAATCACACACAACCAAAACAATAAATTAAATAGAGTAAATAGAGCTGGAAAACAGCTCTCTCTATCTATATATATATATTAGGGCTGTCAGTCGATTAATCGCATGATTGTCCACAGTTAATCGCAAATTAATCGCACATTTTGTTTCTGTTTTAAATGTACCTTAGAGGGATATTTTTGAAGTTTGTAATACTCTTATCAACATATGAGTGGACAAATATGCTTTATGCTAATGTTTATTATCATTTGAACAATGACAAATATTCTCATGAATATTAAACACAACAACCTCTGAACATTACAAATATTCGCCTCAATTCAACCTGGAACCTCTCTCATACTGTGTGTGTGTGTGTGTGTGTGTGTGTGTGTGTGTGTGTGTGTGTGTGTGTGTGTGTGTGTGTGTGTGTGTGTGTGTGTGTGTGTGTGTGTGTGTGTGGTGTGATGTGTGTGTGATGTGTGTGTGTGTAGATGTACTATTTGGCTTCCTCCATAAAGTGACAGGTGAAGTTGTTTTGCGGAATTGTTGTGTGTACCCTTTTCAAGACGACAATTCAGTGAAAAGATGTCGCCATATTATTAATTTGTCTGCTACGCTGCTGCATGTGCACGCGGATGGTCCTGACCTGGCTATGTGTCAGCCCGTCCCTCACAGCGCGCGTGGCCGGCAGCCACAGCGCTCCTAGCTAAAATGCTGGTCACATCCTTATGTGACGGCAATTTATCGAGCTCAGAAAAGTTATCAAGTCCATTTTTATTTTTCGTACGATAAATCAATTTATCGATTATCGCGACAGGCCTAATGATGTCAACACCACGACCCATGGCCTGGTGTATGTACACAAAGCCTGGGGCTGTGGCTTAATTTAGAATCACAAAGTCATGCTGATGTTGCCATGCAGTTAAGCATTGAAGGTCAATGCTCGCATCTGTGATGATGTTGTGGTTGAGTAATGCTTACTATGCTGAGTCAGATATTGTGGAAGGGACGACACTGTCAACTCAGACCAAGGGCCTCAGATTTTCAGATCACACGTGGTTTGATGTGCATTTTTCAGCTGGCCTGCTTACCACTACCTGCTCAGCAGCAACACACTTAGAGTCTGGCTAGTAAACATAGAGAAGTGTTTAGCAGCTGAAGAGCTTATCAGTGACTAAGTCAGACCCCGGACCACAGATGAAAAACAAGAATATGAGAGTACATTTAAGGCACCCGACAGCTTATCTCTCCCACCCCCCCACCAGCCACAACCACTGCCCCCTCCCTGCCTCCCTTATTAATTGTTTCTGCCACTCATTGAGATGACTGACAGAAAGTGACAGATGCCTGCATTTATTTCTCACACCATTGGCTGGTGTTAGAGAGGATAAGGCAGCGGAGCCTAGAGCGAGCTGAAGTAATCTTTCAATTTTGCCAGACTTCCTAACCTTCATCTGTTGTCAAATACTGAGGGCAGCTCAACTTGGAGGGGAACAGGGAGGACCAGCGGCCAGAGACAGATTCCTCCGGGTTTTCAGTCAATAGTGAAATGTCAGCAAACCGCTTAAACATTAACAGCTTAAACATTATTGGTTAAAGGTGTAACAGACATTAGTAGTCTGGCCGACATTTCACTTAAGGTCTGGTATATAAAAATATCAGCTCCCACTGCAATATTAATCAGGAGCAGTTTTAGATTCAAATCTGCACTTGTTGTATATACTCAATTTATGTAATGCTTCTTTTAAAACAGCAATAATGAATAATACATTGCCCTGGGGTAAATGTAACATGAGACAACAACGTAAGCATTTGTATAAAAGTGAATTGCAATTAAAGTAATAAACAACTTATGTCATAAAAATACCTCTATCATCATACCGCCAGATTATAAATCCAAGCTCCACAGATAATTTTTTAAGATTTTAGGGACTTAAATGACACAATAGTTATGCAACCTTTAATTAAAGTAGGATAACTGGTCATAGCTCGGCTGGTAACACTTGCTCTGCCAGAGCACTGCTGAGGCGCCAAAGAGCATCATGGTCCTGCTCAGGGCGCTGTGCTGCAGCAGCCCCGTCACTCTGACATCTCTCCACAGTGAGGCCTGTGTTTGTAAATGAAAATGACATTTCATTAATTTAGCTTAAGGCTTGATAACAAAATGGTTGGCTGCGTTTCATCCAACAGTGTATAGAATGTAGCAGCGGTGCAGGAGATTGAGGACAGTGTGGCTCGTGTTGGCTGCTGTTACGCCCAACTCAATGTGAGGGAAGTTGGCTGAACTGAATTTGAACCAGACGCCGGTTTATCCTCCTACTGGAACCCACTGTGACAGATCCATCAGCAGCCAATCAGGGAGAGGATATCATGAGTGACTTGTGAACACAACAAACACTTTCTCTTTCTCTGTCGGGAAATGTGATATTTTTATCACAGATGCTGAACAAATACATTTAAAAATTTAGAGCAAAATAGGAGATGAGTGTGGAGCGCTGAGCTGACACTGCTGGGGAGGGATTCATATATTTTGTATAGTTGTAGGTTTTTTGTATATATGTTGATTATACGTTTTTATGGCTTCAGCTCCACCCTTTCATATTGAGATTCACTGAACACCATTTGGAACTTCACTACAATTTGAAATGACATTTTGAGAGGCTTACTGTTAAGGTTTTTGATGATGAGAAATATAGGTGTGACATTAAGAAACTTATTGTTTCTGTCATGAGGAACTGTGCCTGGTGACCGGCTGTAAGACGACAGGCTGGGAACAACAAGACAGCTACATGCACACTCTTTCAAGGAAACAGCTTCTTCTTGATTGCTTACTTTGTAAGTAACAGAATGCAGCGTCAGTATGGTTATAGCAGAAATGCCCCCCTCACCAATGAAATAAAAGTTTATAGGCTCTTAATATTTTCGGAAATGTTCAGCCTTGTTGTAACAGGCACACGTGAGCACACGGGACAGTGTGTATCAGCACTGTCACTGAGTTGAATTGAACAAAACAAGACGAACCCTTACACTGAAGCTTCTGACTGTGAGCTTTTATGTGCTGTGTCAGTGATCATCCAAAACAGCACTAACAGATGTAGGTTACATAAATGAACAGTGGACATATGGCTTCACAAATACTTTGTTAATCATTGGTTTGGGCTTACTGACAATTGCATGGATAGAAGAGGATGAAATCTGTGTGCAGTAAAAGAAAAGCTCTGGATTCATTACGGTTCATCACTTTGTATTGAAGGTTTGGCAATTGCAAACATGTTGCAGCATTAACTATAATCAGGTGTTTTTTTTATTACAAAGTAGCAACCTGGAATTCTTGCATGCCTCTGCAGTTGTTAGGTGTATATAAGGGGTACAGGAGTGGCAGCAAAGGAATGTGATGGCAACCACATACTGCTGATCGTGACCAAACCAAGGATATGGTCATTGTATTCAAAATGACTGCTGCTGACCTCATTAGCTTTCTGGGAGAGGTGCAGGATGAGTATCTGGATGGAGTTCACCTTGACAACAGACTGGACTGGAAACGCTGTGGCTGTTTTTCATCACATGTTGCAGTGTGATCAGTCTCTAGTGGCAACTTCAATCCTCTCTGCTGGAGCAGTTGGCATTAGGGTAGCAATACCTATACAATGACCACCTCATCTCATGTTTATGTGTACAAGTAAACTTCTCTTCTTTATTTAAGCTCTTATAAATAGTATGAAATAGTCTTTTTGCTAAGCTGCTGTAACAGTACAATCTGTCTGTTTTAATTTTACTGCACCACCACATGTCTGGATCCACCGCAGGGGTTTCCTCATTATAACTGCCATGCTTGGAGCAGAAGCCGCCATCTGCTTTATTTGTACCTGTCCTGATTAAACTGAACACTTCACTGTTTCCAAGTGTCTGCAATCACTGACAGGAAAGAACACATTAGTTCAGCTCAAGTGTAGAAGAACTTGCCACATGTATCTGCAGAGAATTATGCCCAGGTGAGTCACACACACTGTGCTCTTAAAGGGGCCCTATTCTGCTGATGTTCAGGTGTATATCAGTATGTAGTGTCTTTACCAGAGGTGGGGACTCGAGTCACAGGACTTGAGTCGAGTCGCATATTTTTGGACTTGAGAGTTGCTTGACTAACATTGAAAGACTTGATTTTGACTTGAGACTTGACTAAGCTTGAGACAGATGACTTGAAAGGACTTGACTTTTTAAAATTAAATATTTGCATTTGTATAAAGATATTACGTTTAGTTTTGTGATTATAGCGCTATGCGTGCAAACCTGGCAACCCACTAGAAGGCAGGAGCGTCAGTTAACATGGCAGTGGCTAGCGTTACTCCACAAATAGTCAAGTTTGGATTCAAGGATTATGTTGTCGATGATGCCAATAAGAAAAGAACAGCGGTAGGGTCTGCAGCATAAAGATCAGTGACACGACCACCACAACATCAAACTTCATTCGTCACTACAAAAAAACCCACAGAGAAAGGTGCGTGCATGTGTTATGTAGGACTTACTCCCACCTCTGGTCTCTACTATGTAGTTTCTCTCTAGTACGTCTATGCGAAGATAAAGTAAATACATTAAAGGAGATATCTACATTTAAATACAGCGATATCAAAATTAAAAGTTGACATTAAAGTATTAGCACCAAGAGGCACAAGGTTAGTGTTAATGTAATATAAAAATGTGTCCTGATTCGTTCATACTGTTTTACAACTTTGCTAACTATTTGCAGTCACTTGTTTAATGGTATGCTAAAGTGATGCGAATATGGACAAAGCTTACATGTATTTGTTGTTTTGTGTCTTTGTATAGCTCTTACGTAGATTTTTGGAGTTTAATACATTTGAAATCATCAGTCAAGTGCACAACCATCTTTCGGAGGGATATGCTACACTTGGTGCTCCGGTTTCCTGTTGTTAGCATTCCAGCTTCACAGTAGCATGCAGCTAGTATGTTCTTGTGTGTGAAGTTAAAACAGAAAATTAAGTGTGGAGTTCCATATTAAACACACCGCCTCCGACTCCCATTCATCGGCTCTACAACACGCACATTTTTTAAATTTAAATCGCAGCCTATAGCGGTTATGCAATCGCACAAGCTGACATCGCGATTGCGATTCGATTAATCGTGCAGCGCTAATGTAGTGGCTCTACTAGGGCTGCCCCCAAATAGTCGATTAATCACCAGTCGGCAATTTTTCATTTATCGATTAGTTGAAGAAAAAAAAAGTATATATAAAAAAAATAAAGAAAACATCCGTGCGCTGCATGTGCTATGACGCGTCAGCTGGAAACCCTCAGACTTCATTCAGAGCGGAGCCTGGTCATTAAGTTAATTTGGTCGGGCAGGAAATACAAAGTGTGGATCTTTCTGAGCAAGTAAAGGACGAGCAAACTTCAAAACACAGAGCTTAATTATCCCGACGACAACGTGTGTTACTTTCTCAGAATCGGAGGAAAACAGCAGCAGTAAGTCAGGCAGTATATGCTCGAACGGGAGCTGCCTGGACGCTGCAATCATGTTGCACGCACATGACGTGCTGACTTTCCGTACAATGTCCCATTGTCTGGCTTCCTGCATAAAGTCAAGTGCTCGGCGAAATGTCGCTCCTCTGTTTTCATTGAAACAGCTCCTTATATCCGTTAGCGCAGCTAACTAGCACCAGATGCTAACAACAACAATACCGTAAGGTCTCTCTCTCTCGCTCGCGCCACACATACACACACCCTCCCGGTCCTCCCGGCAGGCACCAGTCGGTGACTGCCGGTGAGCGTAGTCTGCCGCAAGAGCGGAGCTGTCAGCATCAGCTTGTAGATGGTATTTTAAACTCGATGCGCTCTGAAACTACGGGGCGGCCGAGGACAAAAAATACACATGCGTTAATCGCGTTAAAATAATTAGTGGTGTTAAAGAAAATTGCGTTAACGTGTTAACTTGACAGCCCTAATATAGACCTATAATATATACTCATTCTGACCTCAGAAAACGATAAAACTTGAATTTCTTAATCAGGGCCTATAATGAAAAATAGAAACTAGAACTAAATGTTCCGTGTGTGTCCTCGCTGCTTGTTCACACACCATAAGAATCCTTACCGGAGCTCCTGCTGTTTATACCGCTGCATCCGTGCGCTTTGACTCTCATGCGCTCTCTACATTTCATTTATATTTAAAATGTTAATTATTACACTTTTATTTTACGTGAAGCACAACGTACCATGCTGTTATAATAACGCTCTTTAACAGCCTTTGAAATTGAAACCATTTTGGGAGGGAAAAAAAAGAATAAATATATATATATTTATAATCATAATGTATCATAAACGTGCGACGATTAGTCGACTAATCGCCTTAATTGACGACTATTGGTCGACTAGAAAAATCTTTAGTGACTAGGGCAGCCCTAGTCTCTACTTTAAAGAGTCCTCTCCTGCTGATGTTCTGGTGTATATCAGTATGTAGTGTCTCTACTTTAAAGAGTCCTCTCCTGCTGATGTTCAGATGTATATCAGTATGTAGTGTCTCTACTTTAAAGAGTCCTCTCCTGCTGATGTTTAGGTGTATATCAGTATGTAGTGTCTCCACTTTAAAGAGTCCTCTCCTGCTGATGTTCAGGTGTATATCAGTATGTAGTGTCTCTACTTTAAAGAGTCCTCTCCTGCTGATGTTCAGGTGTATATCAGTGTGTAGTGTCTCTACTTTAAAGAGTCCTCTCCTGCTGATGTTCAGGTGTATATCAGTATGTAGTGTCTCTACTTTAAAGAGTCATCTCCTGCTGATGTTCAGGTGTATATCAGTATGTAGTGTCTCTACTTTAAAGAGTCCTCTCCTGCTGATGTCCAGGTGTATATCAGTATGTAGTGTCTCTACTTTAAAGAGTCCTCTCCTGCTGATGTTCAGTGTATCAGTAGTATGTCTCTAAAAGCCTCCCTGAGTCAGGTGTATAGGTGTGCTCTACTTTAAAGTCCTCTGCGATGTCAGTGTATCATAGTAGTCTCCCCAACACTCAGACTGCTCTCTGAAGCCGGCTCATGCAGGTATGAAGAAGTGTGTGTGAGGTGTGCATTAACACAGCGGCTGACAGGAGTCCTCCAGACCTCCGTGAGTTTAAATTATTCACGTGTGCTTAATTGACACCACAACACCACCACTAAACAATAATATCAAACAATATCAATATGAAATCATAATCATTAAGGGTTACAGGCTAGCCCCAAAATAGGTGCAAAGCGTGTGCAAATCATATCAATAGGCAACTAAATAGGCTTGGACTCGAAATATCATCATTTCCCCGGGGATCTTGAGCTACTAGCTTCATGCTAGCATGTTTTCCTTTCAAATGCTTGCTGAGGTTGACAGTGGAGTTAACGGCAGTGGACACAAGTTTCTGGCCAGGGCACAATGTACACCTTACACTCACATTTTTCCCCTTAGTTTCAACAAGTTCGAAGTAATGGGAATACCTCCATCCCTCGAATGTTAGCGTTGGCTGCGCCTGCTTCTCGCAGTCTTCATTCCACCACCAGCGGCCAGCCTCTATTACATACAGTGTGGAATGAGAGCTCGTGCCTAATGCGTAAGCACACAACTGAGTAGGCAGTGTCACTGTCACTCGTCCCTGGGAAAAGTAACGTTGCGGCGAATTGAAGAAGAAACTACGTTACGTTACCAAATGTTCCGTTGTAGCGTGTTACACTACTTTTTACCCGGCAAAAGTAGTTACGTTACTGTAACGCGTTACACCCAACACTGGTGATAATATATGCTGTCATAAAAAGCATATATGTTAAATGTGTCAGTGCTCACTACAGGTGTCAACATATTTAAATATGGACATAACACAGCTTACCCAGCTAGCAGGGAACGTTCTCACAACTTTGGCTAACGTTACCTATGGGTTCTAATAAGGTTTTAAAGAAACGTTTTAATCTGATGTTCAAAGAACCTTTTTAGGATGTTTATTTTTTCAAATAATGTTCCGATAAGGTTTAAGGTTAACTAAGACATAGCGTTTTAACTGCAACATTCAGAGGATGTTTTCAGGATGTTATTGAGGCCTGAGATGACAAAGTGTATTTATAAAACGTTCCTTTAATGTGATGTGTTAACAAAGGTGGAACGTTTTGCCTCCAACATTCTAAGGATGTGTTTTGGAGGTTGTTGGGTAACACATTAAAGATGTTCCTTATAAAACGTTCCCTCAATGTTACAAGATAACAAATGAAGAACATTCTCCAAAAAACATTCTGAAAATGTTTTCAGGATGTTATTCTTTTTTTATAAAACGTTCCTGTTATGGCAAATATTAATACGGTCATGGTCAACATCAGATTTATTTCTAGAGCGCTTTAAAAAACAAACGTGTTGCATCTGTTTGAAAGGGATGTTTTAAAAAAATCTGATGTCACCATATTTTTCTTTTGAAAAAAACAAACACGTAATTCATGATAAGCTGTAAGCCGATATTGCATATTTGCGGTGGCATGTGCAGCTAGAAATGTTTGTTACCATTCGTTCTTCTAGGTATGTTTTCAGCGGGACGTTTTATTTTGGTTCCCAGAATGTTCTTCTGAAAGGTAGGATAACGTTCTTTAAAAACACTCTTGAAATGTTTGGTGATAACCTTCTTAAGATGTTTTTGATAACATTTTTAGAACATTATGCCCTACTGTTCTGTTATAGCAGAATGTTTAATACAGCGTATTTCTGATATTCATTAAAGATGCTATTCCATATGATGTGTGTTACTGAGTTGGGTCACACGCAGTTAGAGAAACAATGGTCGTTCTGAATTATCAATAGATGTATTCATTTTAAGTGAGCTGACACCGAGGGTAGAGGGAGTTCAGAAAAGGCCTCAGGTTATAAAAACACTTAACCTTTGTTAGTTAACTACTCCTAAAGATGTCATGAGACGATGACGTTTAAACATATACAAGTATAGCTTTCAGAGAGATAAACATGTGACATTTGTGTGCTAGGGTGCATGATAAAATGTGTGTGCGTTAAACATGCTTAGGGAAAATGTGTGTGTTCATTACAGTGGCTATATATGCTGTATGATTGTTGCTACTATTGGCGGGCATTTCCGCGATGGGCTGCTGTGGCAGCAGGTGATGGACTTCCCATTGTTGTTTGTTTGTTGCAACAACTAAATAATAATTACTGATCAGCTATGTCTGTGTTTGATTGATTCCTCTCTGTTTCATTCTTCCCTGTTGTTATGCTGGATTGCCACAACAGTTCTTAAAACGTTTTCAGCGGGACGTTTTATTTTGGTTCCCAGAATGTTCTTCTGAAAGGTAGGATAACGTTCTCTAAAAACATTCTTAACATTTTTGGTGATAACTTTCTTAAGATGTATGAGCGCATTGAGACAATGAATAGGACGTATAAAAATGAATGTATGCATGCCAATATTCACTCACATGCACACTAAGGTATGCAGGCCCACAGTGTTCATAATATCATGTGTAAAATATCAGAAAATAATCACACTTTTTTCTGACTATAAAGGTTGTGTCTCGTATGTAGGTTCTAACTGTTGGATAAACTATCTGGCCGTGTGTGGTTTGTGAGGGCCGCGTATAAACAGTGTTCGCTGTTTGTGCATATTGGATACAAATCGTTATTGCAGCCTTTACATTTGAGACCGACAGACATAAAGAGGAACGGACCGACTCACTGCCCTGAAACCCCCGTTAGTGTTTGTCTGTGTTTGTTTCTACTGTGTGTCTCTCCCCCCCCCTCTGCCTGCTGGTCTGCTCGACACGGCTGGGAGCAATCTCCAATCAACCACACCTGCAACCTGCTCATCAGCCACACTATGAAAGCCTGCAGCCTGCACTCATTCCCTGCCGGTTTGTTGCGTGCCGCTCTAGCTTTTTGCCAGCATATTCTTTGACAGCTTTGCCTGCTTTTGCCTCACACTCATTTGTGTGTCTCTCCCAGGAGGAGTCCAAGGCCTTCCACACTCCCAAGACCAGCCAGGCCTCTCCACCCACCCTGGAACAACTGTTTCCCACTGCCGCCATAACCAACCTCCACTCCCAGCTCCCCTTTTCTAATAAACAGATGTTACTTTCACCAGCTGATTCCGAGTCTGATTCTGGGTCCCCTCCAGTACATGTGACACCGACAGTGACGTGTACTAGCTGCTGGTCGCATTTATAAAAAAAAGAAAAGACTTCTGATAAATCGGAGCGATAAAGCACGTTATCATTCTCCAAAATAATAAGATTCTAATAAAAAAGTCTAACTTGTAGCTGAAAACATTTTAAGAATAGTAGGGCATAATGTTCGAACAATGTTATCAAAAACATTTCAAGAATATTTGTAGAGAACGTTATCCTACCTTTCAGAAGAACGTTCTGGGAACCAAAAGAAAACTTCCCGCTGAAAACATTCCTAGAACAATGAATTTAACATTCTCAGAATGTTTTTAGAACCAAACATTTCTAGCTGGGTATATTTACTTAAAGGCCTCCTACAGTATATAGCTATCTCTCTTTTTTCAAAGATGTCTGAATGAAACACTGCAGTGAACTCAGAGTAATTCTAGAATATTTGAATGAAATGGGGCGAAGCCGGCGAGCTCGTTCAGGCAGTCAACTCGAGCACTTATGCTGCATTCATACATAACGCCCCCTTGCCACTCTACAACCAACCAAACAGAGTCTCCTTAATATGCTGCTCTATTGAACCTGCCAGATCTCTCTCCATGCATTGCTTGCTGCTGCTATTGCTGCAGCTACCTCTACGTCGCTGCTGCTTGCCTGCCCCACCACCACCCCAGCTTCCACCTGTAGGCTCGGGGGTTAGTTATTTAATCATCACTCATCGTGCTATGTATATCTATGGAGTGATGATGCCCGAGCCTAGTCGCCAAATTCAACAATATGCTGCTTCTAATAAACATGTTAAAGGAACACGTGAGTTGTCTGACTGAACTGATGATAGTATCAAGAGGTATTCAGTGTCGATTAAACCATGGACAGTATACAGCCCTAACCGTACACATCTTAATGATCCATTGTCGTCCGTTTATTTGGACCTATCATGCAAAATGCACTTTTGTACATCTTTTATACATGAATATGTGTCCCCGGTGTGTCAGGGAATATATACATGTAATGCTGGAGGAATCACTGTATCTGACCTCGTAGTCGTGAATTCTGCCTGAGAAGATCCTAATGATTGTCTTAAGGTTCAGAGATTCATTTGGCTGAGGGGATATGATTTGCTTCGAGCCAAGTGCACATCCGGTCCGTTCGGTAATTAAAGGGGACCTATCATGCAAAATGCACTCTTGTACGTCTTTTATACATGAATATGTGTCCCCGGTGTGTCAGGGAACTCACCAAGTGTCAGAAAGCACAACCCTCTCTCTTTTCCTCCATACCCACATCTCTAAAAATGGGGCTGCAACGGATCTGATCCAGACTGATACAGACTTGAAATATCTCTGACGTCAGAAACGAGGAGCTCCGCCTATATGGGCAACTCTCCACTTATCAGGAGGAGACAGCCACGGCCATTGCCGTTCGAAAGCGCTGGAGACGCTGTAGTACATATGCCAGGCCTGTAGGTGGCGCTGTAGTCTGCCACAAAAGCAGCGAAGAAAACTTCTCAGATTCAGCCCTTGCAAAAACAGGGCTATAAAAGAGCAAATAGAGCGAAATTAGGCATGGCTAAAATGCAGGATCTGTTTGGTATTTTGAAAAAAAACCGTTGCCGACATTATGGCCCTACAATATATTATTAAAATATTGCATGATAGGTCCACTTTAAAGAAAAACGAAGTACAACAACTTTTAACAAAATATTTGAAGCCCTACTGCGCATTACGGATGGCTCGTACCGTGCGTAGTTCACTGTGCGGTTGAATGTTGTTTGCCCTTCCATTCGGTGTGTACAGTTCACCTGTCCTAAAGTATAGGGCCAAAACCACACCTACTGTCACTATAATGCATAGATACACAGGGAAATCTAAAACATCCTTTAACATCAAATTATAATCATTTTAACTTTTATTTATTCAATAATGAAGAAACTGTCACACAAACCAATTTCCCCCTGGGGTTAGTAAAGTGTTTCTGATTCAAAACATAATCAACAGATTTTTATTTGTATTTATATGTTGATATGTATATATTTATTGTTTAAATCTTCTTCTTCTTCTTTATGGTTGTTTTTTATTTTCATTTGCGATGCCTTGTAACCATGCTGCTGCGGCAAAATAATTCCAACAATCATTTCAATTCAATAGTGTGTATCTAATCTCATCACATCTAAACTCTGTCAAGACATCTCCAATAAAAGGCTGCACATACTGGTCCCTGTGAGGAGCCTCTGAATGCCACAGCTGCAACACATCTTAGAAATATGCAAAATGGCTTCAACAGCATCCACAACAACGAGACAAAGAGAAACAGTTTGTCTGACAGCACATGAGCTCAGAGGTGAGTTAGTGAGACAGATGTCTGATCTGTCTCACTAACTCACCAGCTTCCTCTATCCTGTCCCCACTAGGGGTCACTGTGGCTCTGCTCCCTCTCCCACTCACCCGCTCCCAGCTGCTGGCGGAGGATGGCTGCGTTCCTCTGCAGGGGGGAAGCGGATGACTTGGCCACGGAGGAGATGGTGGTGGAGGAGATGGAGGGGAGGAGGCCGGGCTGGGCCTGCTGAGGCACCCGCTGCCTCCCCTGCCCTGCCCTCTGACCCCCTGCCAGCCCCTGTTCAGGCTCCGAGGTGGCCCTCCCCCCTGCGCCCCCCCCCAGCGCCGTGTTGGTGTTCCTCAGCGGCCAGCGGTTCTGGATGTGTGACACCGCCTCCTCGGCCACCATGCCGCCCCCCAGCGACACGTGCAGCATGGCGTGAACCGTAAAATCCTGAGACTCGTCCGCCCACAGGTCCGACACGCGGCACTCGTACACCCCCTCCTCCTCCTTCTTTACCTTGGACAGGCTGAGGCGGTGGGAGATGGCGCTGCCCTGGACACGCACAGTCTGGATACAGGCAGAGGAAGCAGGAAACACTAAAATGTGGCAACGTCAGCTATATTCATGTCCAACGCTAGCTTTTTACTTCTGGCGATTGCATTCACGCTTCAAAAATCATACACTATGTGGAGATTTAAATATATTGATGCAGCTTCTGTGGGTTCATTATTTATAGGCAGAACTATGTGTTTGAGTAAAATAAACATTTTTAAAATATTGTCATTTAGGGATTTTTTTTACAGAAAAGTGTATCTGGTTGAAATAACTCAAATCAATTAGGTCATTTCAGACCTGAAATACTGCATAGAAAATAACGTCATGGTTATTTTTAAACACCACAATAATAATGGTTTGTTTCAATATTTGGTAGAATAACCCTGATCTGTCGGCCCCGTGCTCTTGGCTTATCCTGCTGAACAAAACATCTAAGTATCATAAACGTGTTTCCCACAGAGCTTATTTTTTTAAGCATTATTCTGAAATCCAATGGAAAAATCCCATGACTTTTGGTAAAGGGAGCCCTGTGATGCTAACTTTAGAGTTGGCCTACACACTACGTCATCACTGCACCAAAACACGTAACCAAAGCTGAGCCTGCCACAGCCTGTTGACATAATCCTGACCTTAAGAAAGGCTGACGCTGGGTCGGCATGAGACTAAAGTCCTGGGTGAATAGTCACAAAATATGCATAATAATCATCTCTTTAACTTCTGATACGACAAGATATATATATATTTCATTAACAGGAATGCTTATATGTTTATTTCTCATTAAAGAGAACACAAACCCTCAGAATGGGATTTAGCCTGAACATATATGAATTAATATGAACATCATTTATCCAATCATAGTCCTCGAAAAAACACTTGAGTGTGTGCAGTCAGGAGAGAGGACACTTACACTTATTTTTGTGGCTTCCCTTGGAACGACCTGAAACAAGAAAGCATTGTAAATCCCATGTATTGAAACAGGTCCACCAATCAACAGGGCATGAGCTGTTGCATTAGTAAGTAGATTCACATTATTAGCAACATTAACATGTTTTTCATTTAGTGCAGAGAGCATACATACAGCGTGAGTAGAGCTGGCTGCGTACACTTCTCAAAGACGCCATTGATAACCTCCCTCTCTCTCTTCCTACCCCCGCTGAATGTCTTAATGTGCTTAAACCGCAGAGGAAAACGCTGCGGATGTGATTGTCCCTGACTCCTCTGACAACCGAGAGACTGATTTGTGATGCTGGAGGGAAAAGAAATCCCCCTGCCACAATATTCTATCATGGCGGTTTAATGCAGCGGACCTGAGAGGAATGTAATGGTGTTGATAACCAACAAGTGCCCTTTCAGCAGCCAGACAGCCATCGCCACAGAGGGAATGCTCAGAGTGCATCGCTTCAAACACTGGGATCCTTACTTAAAAGAATAGGACACTCAAAAGATTAAAGAAACTGTCTGCAACAGGCCAACGAATATAAACTCTCCATTACATCACATTGCATTTAGCTGACGCTTTTATCCAATAGCATTCGACCAGTAAGACACAACCTTGAAGAAAACAGAATCATAAAGTACATCAGGTTTCATAGAGCCAAGCATTTCACGTGCTACTCAACGGGCTTTAGATAAGCCAGCCTTTTATTAGGATATAAGTGCTTTGTTAATAGTTCTATCGCTCGAAGTGGAGTCGAAAGAGATGAGTTTTCAGTCTGCATCGGAAGGTGTGTAAGCTTTCTGCTGTCCTGATGTCAATGGGAGCTCATTCCACCATTTTGGAGCCAGGATAGAAAGGATCTCCAAATATGTGCAGCCTTTTGATGAACCTTTACAGGCCACTGCATGTGCATCGTGCACAATGCTGATCGCTGACAGATAAACGTGCACTGAAAAGTTGACTTTAATGAAATGTGTTGTCAACAGATTTCACATAACTGCATTAGGTTGGTTGAAAGCAATAATATTAAGTTTAAATAAGGTTCAACTTATATTATTACTTTCATGTGAAATGAGTTGACATTATATATCTAAGTCAACGTTGAAGTGTGGTGGAAGTGCATCAGACATCATCCACTGCTGGGTACGATCTGCTTTAAAGATGTAGCACAATATACACTGTGGCACTAACAGCGCGCGCACACACACACACACACACACACACACACACACACACACACACACACACACACACACACACACACACACACACACACACACACACACACACACACACACACACACACGTTATGTATACTTGAGTTCAGGTGCGTGTGCAGTTACCTTGGCTCTGTGGGCCGGAGCACTGATCTGCAGCTCGTGATGCAGATCTCCAGGCACGTCCTCCTTCAGGTACCACCACTGGATCTCCAGAGACATGGGGGCCGCACTGACAGCCTTGAAGGCACAGGGCATCTCCACGTCCTCTCCCTCCCCCACACTCACATCTTTAGGGACTTCAGTAAATGCAGCTTTGGTATATGATGGGTGAGGAGACACACAAGACAACAGAAGCACATTAATATGAGTGGGATGGCATGGTGGAGATGCTGTGTAAAACACAAGCCTAACAATCCAGTTTAGTAATCCATTACCATCATGCAGACTTCCTCTATTTTTAGGATCTCCTCCAATAGTCCCCATTAGCCGTGATTTATAGACTAACATGGATTTATGAGAGCACACCAGACATAGCAATGTGCCTCAGGCTTTATTTGATCAAATAATGGAGAGCAATCTGTTCCATGATGCTGTGATGGGGGCACAGCTGGGTCATTCTGCGGTTTTCAGGTTACAATTCTCAAGTATTAAATAATTGTAGAGAAAGAAAACAACTGGCTTAGTTTAAAACTAGCAGGGTATATTTAATGCTGCAGACAGGTGGCATTTGTTTTTAATTTAAAGCGTTTTAAAGCCACTGTCTATTTCCGACGTCAAATAATTTCTTCCCTTCTCCATTTGCTTCATCAGCGGGGACTCACTTCTTACCATTTGCACAAATCATAAATGGCGAATTGAGGATGAAGTAGTAAAGCAGGCTGTAGAGTCGCGTTTTTTCCATGTCACAACAAGACTGTCACACTCAGCACGGACATTAGACGGTCATTGGACCTGGATGTATTGAGTCCTGTTAATGTCAAGTCAAATAAAATATAAATAACTCCAGATATGACCACAGATCCAGAGGCAGCGGCTCAGCCAGGCGGCAGGAATACTCCGGGGGTGAGCCAGAGCATTTTTAAACCACAATTCAGCTCAGAAACAAAAGGAACTACAGTAATTCTACAGCGAAAATATGCAATAAGTTAGTCAACCCTCCAGTAAAAGCAATAGCTCCGTTAATCAGCACTGAGCGTCGTCTGGAAGTAGAGAGCGAACTTCCCGCGGCTCTCCATCCCCTGCCCGCTGCTCTCAGGGCTCCGCTCCATCACCCAGCACATCCCGCTCTCTGCGCGGGAGAGGCTGCAGCAGGGGCCGCAGGGAGGACTGCCTCTGCCCGGGGCTCACAGACCGGTGCTAACAGGAAGGTAAGATACACAGAGCCTCGCGAGTTTCCCTGTGTGTTTCACCCTCTCTCTTCTGGAAACTGCCACCGACCTGGAGCCTCCGCGGATTAGTGAGCGTCGCAAGCGCATCGCGAGGAGGCGCGTTCAAAAGAGCCCCCCCCCGTGTTTTTTTTTCTCTCTCTCTCTCTCTCTCTCTCTCTCTCTCTCTCTCATTCATATATATATATATATATATATATTATAATAAAAACAAAACCTTGGCATAAGGGGTACATATACTGTAGGTACAAAGGCCTACAGGGTCACAAACTAAATATACAATTGTGATCAAATAACACAAATTACACATTTGGTTTTGATTGCCTTCATATTTTCAATATATAATAATGATGCTATATTGTTCAGAATCAGAACTCCTTTGTTTGTCACAGAAGGGACTTTTACATTGTTACAGCAAAAGTAAAGATAGAGACACAAAAGAGAATACTATCAGAGAAAGGGCATGCACGATTTCAAATTAAAATACTAGAATTTGCAAAGTATACATTTGGGTAGAAAAGTAGCAGTAGCAGCAGTATTTATAAAATGAATTAGGTGTAACGTGTAGAAGCTAGATATTTTCAGTCAGTCCATCTCTTTTTTTGAACTTGAAATGTTTGTGTAAATGTGTGGTTTTAATAAATATATGCAGCATTTGTGGTTTTACTATTTCTGTTTTGTTTTTTAAATATGGTCATTTAGGGATTTTGTTTTCCGAAATAACCCAAAAACTGCAGTGTGTCAGTATTTGGTAGAATAACCCTGATCCGTCTTGATCTCTCGGCTGACACCCCTGGAGCAAAAACTCAAGCAGCTCGGCTCTGTTTGATGCCTCGTGACCATCCATCTTTCTCTTGATGATTTCTGAAGTTTTCAATAAGCTTCAGGTCAATCAAATGTCCCTCAACAACAGCAAGATGACATCAAGTCATGGAGGCAGCCGAGGGGAAGTGCACATCGAGGACGATTGAAAACAGGCTCCTCATGGCTGGCATCCTGCAAAGCTAGGGATAAAAAGTCCTTAATCAATGGGAAGCAAAGAGGAGCCAGGCTGAGGGTTGCTGACTATTGGAGCATAAAAGGGCTGGAGAATGGTCATCATCTCTAATAAGTCAAATGTCTAGCTTTTCCCCAACAACTGCGGTCTAATGCCCATTGAAAACGTCAGGAATCATTAAGATGAAGATGAATAGTCACAAGTCATCAGTCAAAGCTGAGCTGCTTCTATTTTTGCCCTAGGAGTGGCATTAAACATCCAACATCCATGTAAAGACTGGAGGAGCGGGTTGGTAATCCGGGGTTCCGCCAAAAAATTGTTTCTGTACTCTTCCTATATTTAAAAATGCATATGATCTTGATTCCTTCACACTATTCAAGGCCTGAAACCACTGCGTTATTACCACCCCTTTTGTTATTTTGTAATGTTTACTATTAAGCTTTACATTTCTGCAAACAAACATTTTCATTATATTCAAACTCATCACATGTGACACCTGTCATGCTGCTGCAGTGTACCAATCAGCCTGTCCTCCTACAAAAAACGACCACATAGGCCGATTGTTCAAGCCCATATTACGACCCAGAGACACATTTTAAAGTGTATGTTGTTCCATGCTCAACATGCTCCCGTTGATTACAAACGCTCTGGAGGGTCGTTTATTCACAAATAACCCTCTCTGGAAAATCCTAAATTGTGGAATAGTTTGGCCATTAAAATGCTTTTTGATTCGATTTCTAGCGAGAAGTGTATATCGTACTCTTAGAATCCACGTCCAGTCGATGTGCAGGATCTATAGTTTGATAGATATTACGAAGATTATTTGATGTCTCGTAATCCTGTGACCTTTAACCTTGCTCATCAATAAAAGTGCGACGAGCCAAGAAGCAGAAGAAGAGTGTCCGACGCATGTTACAGAGCATCACAGCTGTACAAGTGGTAAGTCTGATTTCTCAGAAAAGTCAGTTTGTCGTAAAACTGTTGAAATATAAGACTATGAAAAATACGCAACTAGAAAGACTACAAATCCCGGTCCCGCATGCTGGCTCTTACGGAACCGACTAACTCTCCTTGTGTGTATGCACAGCTCTCAACATGCCCAGACTTGGAGTGATTTTCACCTCTTTTAATACTTTCCGCCTCATTCTGAAAGAAAGAGGTGAAATGTTCCAACGTGACGGCCGTCTTGGTGTGTGGTGCGAGATGGGAGATGTAGGTCATTGAGCGTTTCACTTAAATGTGTTACTTCACAGTTTTACGACGCATTATTTTTTTTGACTTGACAAACATCATATGTGTAATTCGTGGCACAATTGAAACGGGATCGAAAGATAATTTTTCTCTCTCCATTGACTTCAATACATAATTTTTCCGAAATAAGGTCCCATAGAGCTCCCCCGGAAGGGGAGGGACTTCGCCTCTCTATTCCAACAAGTCCTCCAACTCATACGACCAAATGGGTCGATTGTTTAAGAACCTTATTACGACCAAATATGTCGTTTGTTCAATCGCTTAATACGACCTATAATTACGTTTTAAAATGGTCGGCCTCTAGTGCTCCCGTTCAATGCAAACGTTACAGAGGGTTGTTTATTCACAAATAACCCTCTCTGTAAAATCCTAAATTGTAGGATAGTTTGGCCATTAAAACGCTTTATGATTAGATTTCTAGCGAGAAGTATATATTGTACTTTTAGAATCCACGTCGAGTCGATATGTAGGATCTATAGTTTGATAGATATTACGAAGATGATTTGAGGTTTCGTCAGGACAACGTGTATATGCGGCAAGCTTCCATGTCAAGTTTCGGGTTGAAAACAGTATTTCCGGTCTGGCCGTTTTCATAATAAAACCAATGATCAAATGATTTAACAGTGATATCTGCACTACTCATCCACTAAAAAACATCAGTTTATCCTAGTTAATTATACGACATTAATTGGTTTAAATTCTGTTCAATGCTTTTGTGTTTTTCCCATAGGTTTTTCTCTTTCGATTCTGAGAGACACATTTCTGTTTTCAGAGGTTTTGATAGGCTAAAATCACGCCGCAATGCACGTCGGGATATGGTGTTTATGTGATATGAAATCGGAAAACATTAAAAAAATAATAATAAAACTTTATTCCAAGTGCTCTTGCTTTTCTCTTTGAAAGTCATCACATAACGGCATTGCAATACACGGTTCGGCTGCATTAAATATTACAGATCTGCCGTAGATATGTATTTATAGAGCCCTGATCAGAAGACCTTTTGACAAACTGGAAGAGATGCCGCCAAAACTGAATACGTGACGTGGACCATACATATATCAACAATTAAACAACATCTTCCATTTCTTTTCACACAATACGTCTCCTTGCAGTATCAACACTAATTCGGCTGACTTTTATATTTGATCCAATTAGTAGATGGGCTGTATTTACACCATAACGGTGCACAGAAAGGGACTTTTTTGTAGTTTTTAAAGATATTACTGATTTTCTGAACTACCTTTCCAACTCCTCATGCAGTTGACTGTTACAGGTCTATACAAGTTCATGGTACAATGCATAAGCTTCACATCGAGAGACTGAAACTGTATTTTCCTTTAACGTTCTGTTTTAATTTCCCAATAAAGTTTATAGTCATATTATGTACGCTATTATTATGTTGTATTAACTAGACCACTGGTCTAAACCATACCTCCTAGTGGTTAAAGCACGTTATTGAATTTAGTTGTAGAATAAGTTATATTTGATGAAAACATTTAAATATTAAGAGTAGCCTACATACACAATAGGGGTCAATGATAGAAATATAGAATGGAAAATATCAAGAAGATACTGTAGTGATCTCTACAATAAAACAATTTAGTGCAGGACGTCCAAATATATTAACAGGAGGATGTGCAAAACAGACAAACTGATAAGGCTGAATTTATTAGGCAAAAGTTATTCAGAAAGTGAGAGGCAAAAGTCAAACATTCTGCGATAAAGCCTCCTTCACAAAAGGGATAATGTTTTGTTTGTTGAAATGGCTAAAAGGGTGTTTCTTATATGTAGCCTACATTACAATAATACTTATTTTAAGTCACTTTGGAAAAAAACATAAACAAAATTAAATGTAATGTACTCCAACCTGGTTGTTCTTCATGGGTGTACTTGATATAAAAAGTAATTCTCACTATATCACAACACCATTCAACAGCACCACAGATTCCATCCTCCAAAAAGAGGAGTTTTAACAACAATTAAGATCACCTCCATGATTTATTGCAGGACTTGTGTATTCGACTGCATTTGATTTTGCTAGGTTAACCTAATAAACTGACAGATGAGTTTGCACATATAAATATAATATATACAAACTTGCCTTGCCTTATCATTCTCTCTCCAGTGAATGTGGCAGTGTAAGGGGTGTCCAGTTGCTGTCGCAAGTAAGTCTGCACTACTTAAACATTATAAACTCGAGCATCCACATTTTGGGCGCACCATTCGCTATCCATGTACATATTTGAAATGCCCATGCACATTAAAGACATGGAAAGCTTTAATCGTACACCAGAGTAAAGTGCATTCCACACAAGTTAGTCAGACCCAAAAAGAGTTATCTACTTTCAGCTATCACATATGTAAGTGCAATAATGTATCTAATGAAAGGGGTACTTTGTTCATATCAACACACATCTGAGAAAATGTGAAAATGTCCCGAGCGTGTTTGTTGGCTGTAATTTTCAAACTAGTATTTATGGAACATTTAAGTCCCATAAGAGTCGTCGACACACACCTTAACTGATTTTGTACCTGGTATTGTGAAAACAACTACATTAGCATCATCCTCATTACATGATACTTTTGATCATTGCCAGGACGAGGAAGAGGAAGTTTCTGTGACATCCTTAGATCATAAAAGCCAGAACAACGCACTCCCAAGAATTGTTGAGCAGCAGCTTGCAGCAGCGTTGTTGAAGTTGGAGTATTTACTGCATGCATTGACGAATTTCTGCAAGAACTGTACTACTTACTAAGCTCAGCATCAGTCCCAATTTCAAGAGGTTTAGTAAGTGAGATCCTTGAGCGTCATAACGTCCAAGTGGATGACTCTGTAGTTAATGAAATCGCCACAGCAGTTTGCTCATCTAACCCAGTTCATAAAGCAATTGAAAAAGGTGGCCCTCTTAGCACTTCGTATCAACGTAAACAGTTTTACAAAAATAAATTCAATGTTGTGGAACCAATCACCTACATACTTGATCGTAAAAAGAAACACACTTGTCAGTATGTCCCATTGTTAAAATCCTTGCAGCAAATATTAAATTGCAAAGTAATTCTTGAAAAGATTATTGAAAGTCATTGTGGGCAGCAGGACATAGAAATTGACCCATCGTTTGAATTCAGGTCCCCCAAGGCAAGTGTCTTAGAGGTACAGTGCAGAGTGTTATTGCAGATAACTTAGGGGCGCACAGTATTGCAGGCTTCACTGAAAGTTTTTCAGGTGACTTCTTCTGTCGGTTTTGCACTGCAAAAAATTGTGATACTAGGTCTGGCTGTGTTGCATCCAGTGGCGGCTGGTGGAAAATATCTTTGGTGGGGCTGTTGATATAGCGAGTAAAACACATTTTTTTTGGGAGAAATGACCCCTAGGACTTCTGGTGGTAATGGCGCGTTTCCAGTGCAGCGCGGAGCTCGCTTTAAGCATGCCGAGCCGTGCGGGGCCCGTTTTTGGTTGCGTTTCCACTTGGCCTAGTACTGGCTAGCGGGTCCTAATTCACAGTTTTTCTGGCCCCATAAAATCGTGGTTCTAGGGCCAGGAACAACCAGGCTGAGTCGGGCTGAGTATGCTAAACTAGAGAGAGAATCGCTGGCAAGGGGTTACAACTACAACAAGATGAACATATTTGACCGTGATTTAATTGTAATACACGTTTCAAAATGATGCCGAATTAACAACATACTGATACCGGTTAGTAAAACCATGAATTAACGCTTTGACAAGTCTGCAGACAGATGGCAGGCGAAAAACTCTTTTAAAATGCGTATTTTCAAAATGGAGCTTGGCTAAGCAAACGTTATATATGCTCCGACCGTCCACACTCACAACAACGGCCTATACAGACATAAATAAACCAGCGACTGTATTCGCCATGACAAAGACAGTCTGTGGTTTGTACTTGTTTAACTTTTGTCTAGTTTCTGAACAGATCGTATCTGTCCCCGGCTGTTTAAAGAGCAAGCATGGGAAACAAAAGACAGCATTTACCTGTTTGCATCCAGCTAGCCATGCCTTTCTGGTGTACCAGCTACGTGAGAAGCCTCATTGATACGTTTTGTCTTTTTCACGAGCTTGCTGCGATATATACAAATCGGGTTGGTCCGGTCCAAGGTCTCAATTTATCTCCCAAACTTCTCCTTTCGAAAGGATTGGAGAGTAGCTCTGGCACGGAATTGGGTGCGGACCGAGGTCCGGCGACTCCACCTGCACACGAAGCCATTCTCATCCAACTACTGCAGTCACCTTGGTCACTCACAAGTCTAAAAAACAACTCACGTCAACGCACGTAATCAACGTGGGCGCCTACGTGAGCGCCCTCGTGACCAAAATATTTGACGGTGCTGATTGGCTGAAATTATGTTTTGGCGGCACAGTTTACTATTGACACTTTTGCAACGTGCTGGTTGCTGCTGTTTGGCTCGGGGGCTCCTTGCACGGCGCCCGGTAATGATAAACTAATGCCACGGGCAAGGCCAGGCAGGAAACATGTGACTTATCAGGAACTGTAGACATCGTAACACAATTTTAAACGAGATTTTATTGTAGATTATACATTTTACTGATACCAATTGTATGATATTTACCTTGTTCATTAAAAATAAAAAAAATATTGTAAGTGGGAAGAGGTGGGGCGGCGCCCCTAGCGCCCCTATGGGCCGGCCGCCACTGGTTGCATCTGGTGCCTTTAGCTTGAGAACTAAAGAGGTTTATGCGGCTCATTTAAAAACTGCTCTTGAGAATAATGCCAATTGATTTGGAGTTAAAAGAGAGTGT
The DNA here is from genome assembly GCA_036324585.1 of Champsocephalus esox. Lineage (NCBI taxonomy): Eukaryota > Metazoa > Chordata > Actinopteri > Perciformes > Channichthyidae > Champsocephalus > Champsocephalus esox. The sequence continues at coordinate 52,349,555 of CM070479.1, forward strand.
GTTCTAACCAAAAATCTGTCTCATTTTCATGTTGTCACTGGCATTGCTCATGATTTATTTGAGGGTATTGTCCCGGTCGAGCTGGCCTACTGCTTATCATTGATGACATCAAAGAAGTTATTTTCACTAGAGGGCCTGAATAAAGCTATATTGGCTTCTCCCTATAAATGGTCAGAAAAAACAAATAAACCACATGTTGTACAAATATGAGTCTTTCGGGTCGTAAAACTATTGGAAGTAATGCCCATGAAAATTGTGCACTACATATACAGCGGCATCATTTTCACCATGTCGGAAGTTAGCTTTAACTGTTAAAGTGTATCTATTTTTATTGACTATATGTCCTAACATGCATATGAATCTCTGACATTGTCTTTGCTACAGTGTGTCTGCTTCCAATTCCTCCACCATCCCAAATATGTTTCTGTGGTCCAAGCCAAGATTTCACCATCATCCCAGGAAAGCAGAACATGTTGGTGACTATCAATGGTTTGTTGCCACCAGAAGACGATGTGGTCAAGCAAAAATACAGGATTACTATTATACTTTTGTCCTGCGTTGCATAGATACCTGTCAAATTGCACATTTATATTTGTTCTCAGGTCCATACAACGTTTGCCTGCCTTCTGTGTGCTGTCCAATTTGTTCCACCAAATGGTCCCCGAGCATAGGTAACTTGCTTGGATAGAAATACTGGCCAGCAACCAGCAGCTGCAAAATTATTTTTAAGTTTCATGTGTTCATCTCATTCGAGCAAATGAAATTGGCCAGCCCAGCATTATCCCAGCAAGTATTTATAAAAATGCTTGAACATCGATCGCTTTCCACGGGAAGTGTACTGTAAGAATAAAATGTGGTTTTCAAGATATTTGAATACCAAACTTCCAAACTTTTAATTAACCAAATGAATACCATTCTTGTTTCCAGACAGGCAGAATTTGTAGCGATACCTTCCACAGTATTTCGGGAGTTTGCCTTCTATAATTACAGACAAGAAGATCTGTGCCGGGTGGAGCCCTTTAAATGCCCAGCATGCACACCTGACATGCTGGCTATTGCTGTAGATGGCAATAGAAAGCATTATCGCTTCAAGAAGCACAGAGGGTTAGTGAAATCATATTCTCATTTTAGTTGTTTTATTGACTAAGCTGAATGTCTTTGCTGAAATGTTTAACATACATCTACAATTTTAAATGTTTTTTTCCAAAGTTTGTAGACCATCAGAAAACAATAGGTGGTTTGTAATTACACTTAATTATATAAATCCAATTCATAAACATTGTATATGACGCCTGTAAAGTTAACTCAACTTTAAAATGTTAAATGGTTGGAGCTAAGAACCAACTTTGGATATAATCGCTTCATGAAAAATGTATTAAATTGTCCAGGAACCTTTTTCTCTGCCCTATTCCATGCCCAGCAATATAAAGGATGTACTTTTACTGTTATCTTCCTACAAGAAGTCAGTAAACTTTTCACTAATGTTAAATAATGGTGACATAAAGCTTTACACAGAATTACAGATCACATTCATAAAGACCTTTTCCACATTTATGAAAAATGTATAGCAAATTGCCCACATTAAATAGAGGACACAATCAAACGTATGCATGTATGACAATGTTGCTTACAATTTTTTTCTCGAATTTCGCAGGACAGATGAACCGTCTCTAATTGATGGACTGTTCATTGCCCAGGACAGTAAAGTGTCTGCCTTTGCCGACAAAATCAGGAGCCAGATGACGAGTGTAAGAATCTATTCAACCCACTCACCCTTTATTTATTTTAATTAGCACAGGGTTAAATGTAACAGATTGTGTCTATTTCAGAAAAGTGGTCGTGATGTTTGTGGACCGGCAACATTCACAGCTTGCAGAGAAACATTACAAGTCCAGGGCCAAGGTGGACGAGGAAGGCCAGCAAAAAGCTGTGTGCAGACATGGCATCTCGCTACAAGGCCTAAATCACTTCCGTGGTGAAATATATGCCGACCCAATGTTCCTGCAGAAGGAGCTGACTGAAGTTGCGAATGCAACATTCTTTTGTATGGACGTTGCCTGCAGGTAGAAATTCGGACGTGTTTGTTTCAAACGTCTTATCTACTTAATTCTTGCACATCCAGTACATACTGTAGATGTAAAGCAAAAAAGCATTCATTTGGATAAATGCTGTTAGTTACAAGGATTTTACTGGTAATGTTAAGGACCTGGATTTTGTCATTACAGGTACTGGCCTTATTTAGAGAAGATGGCAGCAAAGTGCCTGAGCTCCAACCACTTACAGAGATGAAACCTTTTCTCTGTAATGCAAGCCAAGGCCCACACAGGCAAATGTGAGGTACAAGTTAAATATTTGTGTCACGAGATTCAAATGTTTTAAAAATGGTAGTGCACATAAGAATATCATGTTGTATATTCTACAGTATGCAAGCCTGTGGAATAATTGTAATGGTTACAAATGTTGACAAAATTGTTACAAAACAGACTGTCACAAGGATAGGCTTCCAAATCCCATTTACTTTTTTTAGTAAATATATCTGCACTGTAGAAATAATGATTAAACAGAGCTTCAAATAACTGAAGTTGTGACATTGTAGTTCAAAGCATAATTCAATCTCAGAACATTTAAACTTTTTGAAATTGCTCCTGTTAACTAAAGATGTACAGTACAAGACATGATAATATTGAACTAAATATCTAGATCTCATTGTTTATGATTCTGAGCAGGTGAAGTGGGGTGGCAGAAGCCAGGAAGGTGCTGGAAATACTGTCGGCGAGGAAGTGGAACAGGTTAACAGCTTCCTCTCAAGGGCAGCTCTGACAACAAAATACATGACCAAATCAGGTTGGTAGAGGAAAACAAATTGTTTTAAGCAGTGCCACATTGTAAAGCTGATATGAATTTCCATGTTTTTGTGTTTACAGCTAGAGCAGATATGATAACCGTGCTGGCTATGCAATGGAACCACAGGAAGGTGGAGAATCTCCACAAGACACTGGCAAAGAGATTTGTCAAAGTAAGAAGTTCATACTGCATTTCAAAATGTACATTAAGAATATCTTAGTTTATTGTTGTAGTAATTTAACACCATCCTTAGCTACATGTTGTTAAATTAAATGTATTCTGCAATCATTTCATTATGTTGGTGCTGCCATGGCACACTGTTCTGTTTGTTTTTAATAAAGCACTATAGGTTAATTCATCTGAATTTCTGTATAATAATAATAATGTGAATCCTGCTTGATCTTTAACAAAACAAAAAAGGGACACTAAGTTGATACTTGCCAACCTTGAAGAGAAGATGTTCAGCATTTCATGTTGTTGTCTGTTAATGTGCATAAAGGAATTCAGTAAAAAAAAACCTTCTCAACCAACTGGACACATATTCACTTTTTCCTTTTGAACATTCTAACCAGACTACACAGAGAGCACAAACTGGTCAGTGTCAAACGTCTGTCACTGAATAGTATCTGTAATGATTGCATTTTTTTTAAAAATTAACGCATTTTAATCTCACTTATTTTTGCACAGCGGAACGCCTCTCACTGGATGAGTTTCAGGCGTACCGATTATACTGGAGCACCAACTAACGTTCATGACTTCAGCATGGGACTTCAAACAACAACAAACCACGGTGAACAATAGTCAAACATGAACGAACAAGCTGATGAGACCGCTTTGGTCGGTCCCGTGGATGGGACATTTTGTTTTAAAAAACGGACGGATGGAAGAGTCGACAAGAGCACGGTTGTGTGCAAATTATGCAAAAAATAATTTGCATATCACCGCAGCACATCAAGCCTAAAGTATCACCTAAATGCAAAGCATGTAGCAGCTAGCGTGGACGTTAGCCCGACTCCGAGTGCAAGGAACCACACCCTGACCCAACCCACACTCAACCAGATGACTGGTTTCAGGGCCAGGATAAGTAAGTCCACGTCTGTGAAAATAACCAAGGGCTCGACATTAAGGACTGCCCGATGGCCCGGGGCCATCTAGTATTTAGCTCGGGCAATGAAGCCTCACCTGCTGGTTGCCCGATCAGGCAATCTATTATGCCAGTATCATGCAGCTCGCAGATCCAGTAATGAGTGACCCGACAGTAAAACTAAACATATCTATAACTCGTTTAGGTAGTTTGAGAGGTAATTAAAATAGCAACGTGTGATATTCTAACCTGAAGTGTGTGTTTTGTCCGCTCACCGCTGCATGTGCTTATGCAGAGCTGCATCTCGACTCGTCAGCAGCAGCTGATCTCTCCCGTCAGATTAGACTTCACTCGCGTTTATGTCCATATCGATCAGATCCAGCTAGTTCTAGCTAATGATAGGACTACCTGCTTATTAAAAGACAACTACACAATAAGTGTCGCTATGCAACTGGATGAGGCCACAAAGTATAGCGCAGCATTATGCATTTGTTTACATGCCCACCGGAACCCCGAGGCATTACCAACAGATCAACGCACAATCAACCCATACAGGACATCTCTTTCTCTACATTAAGTGTTAGACATTAGAGTTGACTATTCTTGTCTGTCACATACTCTTCTTGTCTGTCACATAAGTGGCGCAACTGAAGCGGTATTGCTCTAAAGGGATATTTAGATTTGCCGGCTAACGGGAACTCTGACGTGTGCTTCGCGGATGCGCTCGGCTCCTCTCGACTGCTGCTCGGGTCTGCTCGGTCAGCTTCCGGATGAGGAGGCATTCGTTCGACCAACTTACAGTAGTTAACATGACAAACATTTTTAACAGGGGCCATAATAGTGTAAATAATGTTTGTTTTGGCAGTTATAACTGAATGTAATGTGTTCTACTTCTTTCCATCTGGGAAGGCATTTGCATTTTTCCAGGCTCTCATCATCTCACGCCTAAACTACTGCAACTCCCTCCTGGCTGGTCTACCTGCATGTGCCATCCGACCTCTGCAGCTCATCCAGAATGCAGCGGCTCGTCTGGTCTTCAACCTTCCTAAATTCTCCCACACCACGCCGCTCCTCTGCTCCCTCCACTGGCTTCCGGTATCTGCTAGAATCCACTTCAAGACAATGGTACTTGCGTACCATGCTGCGAATGGATCTGGCCCTTCCTACATCCAGGACATGGTTAAACCGTACACCCCAGCACATGCACTCCGCTCTGCATCAGCCAAACGGCTCGCTGCACCCTCGCTGCGAGGGGGACCCAAGTTCCCATCAGCAAAAACATGTGGGTTTGCTTTCCTGGCTCCAAAATGGTGGAATGAGCTCCCCATTGACATCAGGACAGCAGAAAGCTTACACACCTTCCGGCGCAGACTGAAAACTCATCTCTTTCGACTCCACTTCGAGCAATAGAACTACTAACAAAGCACTTATATACTAATAAAAGGGCTGGCTTACCTAAAGCCAGTTGAGTAGCACTTGAAATGTTTTTTCTCTTTGAAACCTGATGCACTTATATGATTCTGTTTTCTTCAAGTTTGTATTTTGTTGGTCGAACGCACTTATTGTAAGTCGCTTTGGATAAAAGCGTCAGCTAAATGCAATGTAATGTAATAATTTATATTGACTATGTTGAATTTCTCCTTGAGATACAGTAATTGACTGTGACAGACAGATAACTTAAATGGAGAAATTTGATGTTTGTAAAGTTCAGCAATTTGAATGTAACTGTGTACTTTGAATTTTGAATAAGAAGCATTCCAGACGATCAACCGGATCCTGTGTATAATTATTGCTGCTGCACTTTTCTGTTTTCTACAGAAATCATTGATTGTTGCTGTGGTACCCAAGCTTTTGGGACCCGTAATAAAAAAATGTGTGCAGCTGAGTGTCAAGAACTGCTTCAAATAGTGATAGGATTAATTGTAGTGCTCCACCTGTATACATGTATGTTTGTTTGTTTGTTAATTTGAGTAAAGTTCCATTGTGATTGACATAATTGTTGTTTTCTATGGTTGCCAATTGACCCACAGTCAATGGTTCATGAACAGTTCATAGCCAGCCATTGAATTATATTCAGTGACTGGGTATGAACTGTTCGTGAATGGTTCATGAAGTTGTTATGAACAGTTCTTGATATGTTCATGAACAATTCTTGAAATGTTCTTGGTTGAATACTGAATATCCCTACACACTCACTGACAACTCAATTTCATGAATTGTTCATGAACCTGCCTAAAACCATATTCCATGAATTGTTCATGAACCATTCCAGCACAGGAGTTTCATGAGTAGTTCATGAACTGCCCTAGTGCCATTTAATGTTCATGTCACTTTCATGAACAGTTCATCAACTTTGTGATGAGCTGTTTATGAGCTGTTCATGAATATGGTTCACTAATATTTCATGAACTTTTCATGACAAGTTCATGAACAGTTCACTATCATCTCACTGGGGAGGGAGCGGAGGAGTGGAGTGTTGTGGGAGAATTTAGGAAGGTTGAAGACCAGACGAGCCGCTGCATTCTGGATGAGCTGCAGAGGTCGGATGGCACATGCAGCTAGACCAGCCAGGAGGGAGTTGCAGTAGTCTAGGCGTGAGGTGACGAGAGCCTGGACCAGAACCTGCGTCGCTTTCTGGGTCAGCTGGGGACGCATCCTCCTGATGTTGTAAAGCGTGTATCTGCAGCAGCGGGTTGTAGCAGCTATGTTTGCAGTGAAGGACAGGTTGTTATCTATAAACACATAACGCTATCAAATATTACTTTCTATCAATATATCTATGTTTACCAAATATAACATATTATGGAGATCACAAAAATACACTGTCAATGTTAATAAACAAAAAACAAGGCAATGTTCCTGCAAGACTTCACTTCCAGAGCCTGGACCAGAACCTGCGTCGCTTTCTGGGTCAGCTGGGGACGCATCCTCCTGATGTTGTAAAGCGTGTATCTGCAGCAGCGGGTTGTAGCAGCTATGTTTGCAGTGAAGGACAGGTTGTTATCTATAAACACATAACGCTATCAAATATTACTTTCTATCAATATATCTATGTTTACCAAATATAACATATTATGGAGATCACAAAAATACACTGTCAATGTTAATAAACAAAAAACAAGGCAATGTTCCTGCAAGACTTCACTCAGGTAAACAAAACATATTACCCGTGCACAGCAGCTAACCTGCCTGCGAGCCTTCGCTCAGGTCACATTTACCCAGGCGCGGCTGAAGCCGAAAAAAAAATGGCATCGATTGTTGCCGACAGTTTAGTATTTTTAAAATACCGTTACTATGTCAAACATGCTCAAAACTTTCTGACACACTCTCCTAAACATCATATCTAATTCACTTAACATCAATCATTTTCATCATGTACTGACCTGTAGAAAAGAGAAAAGTGCAGCAGCAATAATTATACACAGGATCCGGTTGATCGTCTGGATCATAGATATATATAAACACTTGATGGCTCATGGGAGATTTTCCAGCGTAGCTGACCGGCCGCCATCTTGCTACAGTTAACAGTTACTCTGATTCGCGTTATGGTAGCTGTTGTAAGGTGAGTGATCTGCACAAAAATACTCTTAACTCACTGAAATCTTGACTGATTTACAAACGGTTTGGTTTATTATAAACATGATTAGCATGGCTATGATACAGAATGCTTGGACATGTTGAACTTGCAGCTTTTCTTTGTGTATGTGGTTGTATTTATTAGCTGGCTAATAACAAGAGGCTGTGAGTGAGACCTAGTATTACAAAGTTCACCCAGCAACATTACACCAGTGGGAGAGGCAAAACTGCTCTTTCTTTTCAACACAACTTAAGTTACACATGATTTCTTCCAAGTGGTTTGGCTTGTTAAAAACATCTTGCATTATGATACAGGAATTTGCTGGCTTTGTGTTTACAGAAGTACCTGACTATGCCGGACTTTTGTGCAGCCTACGGATGCTCCAATCGCCACTGTCTGCAAATAAGAACCTGTGGGATCACCACATATGTTTGTTTGCTCAGTCCAATAAACCCATAACATGGTTGTGAAAGAATACCAAAGCTGAGGCTGGACGATGATTGATTGTTGGTGTGCCATGTGTCACCTTGTGTCTTATTGGTTTTGTGTTATACTGTATTTTATTGTGTGCAGCTGGTCCTTATCACCAAGACACATTTAAAACAAATAACCTTGAAGTCCCATCTCTCCCCACCTGCTCCTGCTTCCTACATCCCCTCCACACCACACCAAGTTGTTCTTCTTAATAATAATAATACATTTATTTTGGGAGGCCGCTTTTCATAACACCCAAGGACACATAGGATAGTTTATGTTTAAATTGTTTCCTATATTGCATAGGGGCAATATAGGGAACAATTTACACAGTGGATTTTGTGATATATCAGCCGGGGTGAGACAAGACAAACCACAAATGGACTACAGAAGGACACAAAAGGACACATGGTACAGTTTATATTATTCTTGGTCTTTTTTCAATAACATATTTCAAAGGTTCTGGATTTGTTTACAAATCTAGAAACTAAATACAAATCTAGGATGATATGAAGAACTCATGTCAAAAATACTTGTGATAAATTAGACAGAACTGGCCTGTCTGTGAGCACATTTTATGTTGGTTTGGTTCTTCTGATAAAGGTGTGAATATCTAAATAATATACCAACATATGCTATTGTCCTTAGTTGTGTCCCTGTTCTTAAAGCTAAGGCATTGCTAAATTAACAAATATTAAATATTAAATATTAACAATATAATAAAATTAATGGAAATATATACACCGGCAAATATTTAATATAAATACCTTGTGTGTGTGTGTGTGTGTATAGCTATTGCTTTATCTGATTAATGTTATTTTCATATGAGTCCATGATTCTAAGTATGCAGTATCATAACTACATCTTTGATGTTTATAAAAAACCAAACCATTTGAAAAGTGGTTGAACATTGAGCAAGCTATGGTTATTTAAATAGTAAACCATAATGTTATGAATGAGAGAACTCCCTGTAGCAAGATGGCGGCCAAGAAACAACGTCGGTCTCCATTGGCCAGCAGCGCGGGTGAGTCATCTAGTGTTTATATATATCTATGGTCTGGATTGCTTCTGAGGAGGGGGCGGAAGTGTCCCCCCTAAAATAACCCAGATGTCACCGCTCACCTGCCAAAGGTTCCACCTTGGTGCTACTTACTCGTACTGCTTCTCAAACAGTACAGATAAACCATAAAATGATATGAATGTCACCAAAATAAATACAGATAATGTTCAGTTTCAAATTCATTATTGTTTAGTTTTAAGATTAAAAGTTTTAAAAAAATAAAGAAATGTTCAAATAGTAGATGAATATTCAAGAGGTCTTTAAAATCATCACACTGATCATCAAAAGTTCATAAAATGCTCATGAATATTCAAAAATATTCTGAACTTGCCACAATCATCCACAATTCATGAAATGCTAATAGTCATGAAAAGTTCATGAAATGCTCATGCAAACTTTTTGGGGTTTTAATTATAATGTTGTGATTGGCTGGATCATGAAAAGTTCATACATTGCTCATAAAAGTCTGTCATGAGCAAAACAGGAACTTTATATGAATGAACAATGTTCATAAAAATGTCATGAACTGCTCTTTAAAATAGTTCATGAGCATTTTAAGAATTTTGGTTCATGAACATGACAAGTGCACATATAATGAGTTGTTCATGAATGTTTCATGAGTGCTCATGAACAGCTCATAAAGTCATGAACTCCATCTCGCAGGGGCTGTATAGAAAACTGTAGTTTCCATGGTTTCCCCACAGCAGCAGACGCACAATTATGACGTCCGCTGGCGCATCACAAACACGTCAGATTGTGAAAGTGCAGTCGGATTCTCTAAAGTACCGCAGTCTCTTCTCCTAAGTCCTTTTGAATTCTCCTATCCCTTAACCCCGTGATGTTTTACTCAGAGGTCAAGGGATAGACAATAGGGTTAGACGATAGGAGCTGATTTTTGGACTATTCGACTGCAGTCCTGGTCCATTTCAACACAGGAAAACGGAGAGAACTGGAAAAGCGTCACAGAAAAGTATAAGTGCTCACAGCAGAGTCCTGCACGGGTCTGATTTTCAAGACCCGCACCCGCGACGTGCAATACCGAACCCGCCCCGCTACCCGCACATATTTCCAATTAGTTCCGCGACCCGACCCGTCGGCACATTCCGCAACCCGACCAGAACCCGCATATATATGAGTAGTGAAAACGTGCAATTATTAACACATGCAGTTGCATATTTGTCTAAAAAGCGTGGGATGTTGGTTATTTTCTCCATCTAGGATGACACCAAAAGCCTCCCAGATGTTGGATTTCGCTCTTGAGGAAGTGTTATTGAAAATGCTGTATTCTCCGCTAGAGAGCTTCACCTCAGCCATTTTGAATGTGGCGCGCACAGCAGCAGATTGATGCGCTGCAGAGGTTATGATTATGCTCGGTCCCGCGGGGGGAGAGGTCTGAGGATTTTAAACATTAAACTAATTTATTATTATTTTAATATATTTATTATGCAATACCCGCGACCCGACCCGCATCATCTTTGTTTACCCAGAACCGAACCCGGAAAAAAGCGTTTGAAAAAATACCACCCGCGAGTCACCCGCGGGTACCCGACCCGATGCAGGACTCTGGCTCACAGCTCTGTGGGAATTATTATGTGCAATTCATTTCTTAAGTTATACTAACAATTTAAGTCTTGTTTAATGATCTTGAACCAGTGGCGTAGCTGTGGGTGGGCACAGGTGGGCCTGGGTCCACTCACATACACGTCTGGCCCACCCACAGCCAATCAGCGCTTCATAGCGCGGAGCCGGGAAGCCCAGAAGGAAGTGCCACAAACTGCAGTTCATCTAGTGGCCGACAGGGGATGGATGCAAAAAGGAGCGATTCCCATTGAACCCCATGTTAAAATGGCCAACTTTACAGCAGAAATAACCATGTTTCTAGCCTGGATCCAATAACACTTATTCTGGATATAGTTAGATTCCACCTTCATGACAATGGAATAGGGAGTGCATTTTTTTACCGTGAGTCTTTATCGTAAGTAAAGTAACTTTTGCCGTGAGTGAATGAAAGTATTATTTCTTCTTGAGGTCTGCAGTTTAGCGTGTACACATTTGCTGAAAATGAAAACACTCAGTGTGTGCCCACTGTGCGATTGTCAAGGATAAACAACCTGTGCCCCCGATATATGTTGTATGTATTATTGCTACACAAACATTACATTGCCGTTTAAGTGTCGCCAATGCGTCTGATTATTTTTAGTATTTTAGATCTTTCCATTCCAGACAATAGCTCTCTCCCCCGTCTGTGTGCAAGGGGGCGAGGCAGTTTACACACAGACTACATGCAGCAACACACACACACACAGAGGAGATGGCGGAGAGAACGTGCTCCGAGGTGTGGTTAAACTATAGCCGTGTCGATGTGGACAATAATCGTTACCAAAAGCTGCAATAAGAGTTTATCATGTAAGGGCGGTAACACGAGCAATTTGTCTAAACATTTTGCAAAAGTGCACCACATGCAGACGGAGAAATGCACCGGGTTCGACTGTCTTTCTAGCAGCTCTGTAGCCCGATCCACGAGTAACGTTTCCACGTCAAGTGTTATGTATGCTAGCAGCAACACACCGAGTTAACTACATTATACAAACATGGGTTATGATTAGAGGTAACTGAGTTATTTATTTTGTTAGTTTCAGCTATTCTGTTTACAGTTCTGTCATCACATTATTTAATACGATTTGTTAAAACATTGTTGTTTATTGTTGATGTGAAATATTATTTAATTTAAATAAAAAGCAATGTTAGTTTTGTTCACAATTTAGTTAGTTGACCTTATTTCGTTCTCCAAAAGAACCGATAAAAGTACTGTTAAAGGACAATAAGACATACTTTATTGTCATTTCAACAAGACACAGAGTGTACTATTAAAACGAAATTTCGTTGTACTGGCTTTCAGGAACAGGACAATATAAAAACTTGATAAAATTGTACATATAAATAAATAATAGTGGCGTGGTGCTGATAAAATTAAAGATAAAGTGTGCGTTTAAAATGTAAAGACTTACTATACATATCAATAAAATAGACATACTATCAAATATGTGCTCTTTACACAGCGTAATGTAATCTTTATGTTACTGGTCTACTTGCTGTTCAGCAGTCTGATGGCTTGGGGAAAAAGCTATTGCAGAATCTGGCTGTTTTGCTCTTAATGCTGCGGAACCTCTTGCCGGAGGGCAGCAGGGAGAACAGAGCATGGTGAGGATGAGTGGGGTCTTTCAAAATGTTCTGAGATTTTGTCAGGCAGCGTTTCTGAGCGGTGTCTCTGATGGGAGGGAGAGAAACTCCGATGATCTTCTTTGCTATCCTGACCACTCTCTGCAGAGACTTCCAGTCTTTGGCGTTGCAGTCTCTCGACCAGATGGAGATGCCACTGGTCAGCACGCTCTCTATGGTTCCTCTGTAGAACGTGGTGAGGATGGGAGGGGGGAGCTGTGCAGGAAGTGTAGGCGCTGCTGTGCCTTCTTAAATATTGATGTAGTCTGAGTGGACCAGGTCAGACTGCTTGTGATATGCACCCCCTGGAACTTGGTGCTGTCTGTAGTCTTCACTGCTGTGCCGTTGATGTGGAGTGGTGGGTGACAGTGCTTTTTGTTCCTGAAGTCGACAATGATCTCTTTTGTTTTATCGACATTCAGGATCAGGTTGTTGGTCTTACACCAGTCTGTCAGATGTTTCACCTCCTCCCTGTAGGCCTGTTCGTTGTTGTCCCTGATGAGTCCCACCACTGTTGTATCGTCCGCGTACTTTATGATGTGGTTGGTACTGAACCTGGAGCATAAGCATAAGCGCTATCGATAAAAGTAGTAGTACCGTTAAAGTCTTAACGATACCCATCCCTATGTTGATGTCAGTTTTACACACATTCTGAGGCCGCCGTGCCTATGTTTTTTGTTTTCACTGCTAATTTATGCTTATGTTCTATTAGTGCATTAAAAAATCATTAATGAAGTTTCAGCTCAGACCCCACACTTAATATGTCTCCCCCTGGTCCACCTACATTTCTCCAGGCCCACCCACACAATAATTCCTGGCTACGCCACTGTCTTGAACGTCACTAAAACATAGCTATTTCATAAATGGCTAGATCTTGATAAATAACAATTATTTTATAGTTTTGTGTTACAATATTCAGGAATTAAATGATTTAAAATGCACAGTCCTGAATGTGGGTTTGTGGTGAATGTGGGGATCTACAGGACACACATGTTCAGAGCAAAGGCTTTCACATTACTGTCATTATATTTGTATTTAAATGTAGGCTACCTTTTACACCACAACGGAACACAAAAGCAGGACCAACCATCATACATTGAATTCCTTGACTAACAAGAGAAAGATTCATTCATTTAAATAAATATTTAACAACAAATGGGACGGTTCTAAGGGGTTATTCAGTTAAGCCCGATGAGAGGGGATACAGCTGTAGTGTGCACATGTCATCATTAACATACGTCGTGAACGAGGACGTCCCAATTAATTCCTGACACATACATAGATGTTTTTTTATATGTATTTTATTCATCCAATGTAAATAAAAAATGCAGGCATAAGAGCAAATAAACAACAACAAATGAGGGTCAAACAATAGAACAATCAAACAATATTTTTTTTAGATATATTTAACAAGGAACATTTTCCTTTGGCTCCCAGGAATGTTGCCAGTTCGCCCCACTGTAAAACAGAAACACAGCAAAAAGTATTACTTTTTTTCAACTGTTTGGAATATGTAGTTACAGTATGTTGACAATGATATTTCAAATGAGAAGATAGACACTATGTCACTTAAAAATAGCATGATGAAAGTGCAGTATAATATATATATATATATTTATTAGGGCTGTCAGTCGATTAAAATATTTAATCGTGATTAATCGTATGATTGTCCATAGTTAATCGCGATTAATCGCAAATTAATCGCAAATTTTGTATCTGTTCTAAATGTACCTTAGAGGAATATTTTTCAAGTTTTTAATACTCTTATCAACATATGAGTGGACAAATATGCTTATGCTAATGTTTATTATCATTCGAACAATGACAAATATTCTCATGAATATTAAACACAACAACCTGGAACCTCTCTCATACAATACAAATGGTGTGTGTGTGTGTGTGTGCGCGCGCGCGTGTATATATGTGTGTGTGTGTTGGATCGTTGGAGCTTTGTGCAACGCAATGCATATGCTCGAACGGGAGCTGCCTGGACGCTGCAATCATGTTGCTGCAATCATGAGTGTGCTGACTTCTCCTCCAACGTCCCACTGTCTGCTTCCTGCATCAAGTCAAGTGCTCGGTGCAGTTGTGCGAAATGTCGCTCCTCTGTTTTCATTTAAACAGCTCCTTATATCCGTTAGCGCAGCTAGCTAGCACCAGATGCTAACAACAACAACAACAATGCACGTAAGGTCTCTCTCTCGCTCACCGGGCCACACACACACACACACACACACACACACACACCACACACACACACACACACACACACACACACACACACACACACCACACACACACACACACACACACACACACACACACACACCCTCCCGGTGGCCAGTCGGTGCCTGCCGGTGAGCGTGGAAGTGTGGTCTGCCACAAGCGGGCAGCAGGAGCGGGGCTGTCAGCATCAGCTTGTAGATGGTATTTTAAACTCGATGCGCTCTGAAACTACGGGGCGACCGAGGAAAAAAAATACACATGCGTTAATCGCGTTAAAATAATTAGTGGCGTTAATTTTTTTTTGCGTTAACACGTTATTAACGCGTTCATTTGACAGCCATAATATTTATATATAACACATAGCCTACATCATATATAATACAAGGTACATTTTTCCAAGTCAATGGTTCATTTGACCAATTCTTTGAATTTGCTGTCCAAACATACAGCACTAAACTTAGACAACTGCAAGACTGCACACAGAAATAATTTACAACTACTTATAGTATAATTGATAAGAACAAATATAACAAGTAAGTCATACAAAAGAGATCAAATACCATCCAGCCTCACATCTCAATAATGTAACCTTTAGTGATATTGATCAAGGATAAACTCAGTTGTATATTGTATTTTAATTTCTATTCCAGTGTAGGCTACTTCCCTGCTTATGTGTTACCATCAGACAGCGTTTCTAGGGCGCGACTTTTGCTCATGATGGGAAGATGTGAGGATGTCTGAATGACGAAGGGCAGAGAACTTGGATGTCTTACTTTATGGCGCAATCGCTGTTTGATAGAGCCTATAGTGTCTCAACGCCATTGATGACATGGCTCCCAACCCCCATGTGAGCAACTAAATGTAATTTACTGCTGAGGAACCCAAAATGTTTAAGTTATGATCTCAGGGTTGATGAAGTTGGTTGGTAAGACTACTTTTTGGCCCCTGTTCCGCCAGCCCCATCAGCTACACTGAAGGAACTTCAGATTAGATACATACCATCCAGAGCAAGGGTGCCACTGCACTAACACCTCGGTATGACCGAAAGACAGATTTTAGGTAAACTTAATTTTTTTTTCTTCAAATGTCATACATGTAAATACGAAGTCCAATGAAGTCAAATGATGATTTTAAATAATAGTACGATTAACTCAAACATATCAAGGACTGTAACATAGTCAATAGCATTTTTCCCATCAGTTTCATATTTTGGAATACTATTATTATTTAAAAAAAGATTTTCACTGCCAAGAATAGGAATTCACATACAAGTGATTACAAGAAAAAATGTAATATAAAAATAAATGGCTAGACATGATGCATTAATGCAGTGGTTCTCAAAGTGGTGGGCGCGCCCCCCCTGGGGGTCGCAGAGGCATGACTAGGAGGAAAAATGGTTATTATTGATCATAAATTGAAAAATTATTGATTCGAAAATAATATGATGCAGTACAGTACTATTACGTCTGGTCTCTGTGTTTCATTAAAGCTCGGCTTTGTGTGTGTGTGTGTGTGTGTGTGTGTGTATAACGAGCCATTTTGTGTGCACGAGCCAAGCCCCCAGGATAAGAATAATGTTTAAAAGGGTGATTTGTAAAATATCCATAAAGAAAAAGTAAATCTGTTTCCAGTTCTGTTTCATATGGGTGTTGAGAGGTATCCATAGATCTCTTCATGTTGCTCTCAAAGTGCACCAGATTGATGCATTTAACTTCAATATTTTAAAATAAATCTTCCCGGGGGAGCTTGCCCCCGGACCCCCCTATGTGAGGTCCACACACCACCTATAAAAATAGCACTTTACCCCTGCTTACACCTATATGCCATGAGCTGATAATCGAGCCTTCATTGTAACAGTCACGGGTACACTGTGTGTGTGCGCGTGGAGAGTGTTGCAGTAGAACATTCCACTGTAGCGCCCGGTACATTAATGGGAAACCCTAAATATTTGAGCACCCTCTATGAAACGTCAAGCTACCCCACAGCACCCCAAAAGAAGTTTCTTTTGGGGCCTGACAGAAAAAGTTTGAGAACCACTGCATTAATGCGACATGAAGCATTACACAAGTACCTCAACCTTAAATTAATAATACATTATTGTTACTGTAATTTTAATATTTACATTAGCAGTCATGCTTAACACTGAAACACTCCTTTTAAACAAAGCATACGGAAACCCAATAAGATAAGATAAGACTTGGTTCCACGGAAGCATTATTGTCATTGTTTATTTCTTTTTTTTTAATATTTCCTAAAACAAACCTCCGTGATTATTTCCCTCAGTAGTTTTTTGTAGGGGACAGTGGCTGACCCTTGATGAATGGGACATTCAAGGAATTAAAAGATGGTAATAAGTTGAAGTTCAGCAATAACCTCCTAAACATTGCCTAACATCACATTGTGCTCAATTAAATTGTTCAAAATGGCACTGAGACTTTTGATACTGCAAAGTCTAAACAAAACGTGGCGTATTCTAATTGTACCCATGATTGTTTTCTCTCTCTTTAACAAATTAAATGTGCAAAATCAAACACAGTTTTCAGTCTATGTAAATAAGATAATTACTAATTAACCCGCACATACCATTAATTGCCACTTTATTCCTTGTTAGTCTTCTTTTCTGTGAGGAAGAGGACACAGCAGGAGTCAGGCCAGAGGACACAGCAGGAGTCAGGCCAGAGGACACAGCAGGAGTCAGGCCAGAGGACACAGGAGTCAGACCAGAGGACACAGGAGTCAGGCCAGAGGACACAGGAGGAGTTTGGTCGGAGGACAGAGGAGTGAGGAGGAGAGTGAACTCAGTGTCAGTCTCGGTGGTAAGGAGAGGTACAGACAAGGAATCTGATCCTGGGTCTGCGGCCATTTCTGCCTGTGTGGCTGAAGGACCCTCAATGTTTACTGGTGGAATCTCCCCTACTCCCCTACGGTTGCTGGTTCAACTGCCAAAGTCACTTTTGAGAAGAAAAAAAAGTAGACACATGACCAAGTATAATCCTCCATAGACATTTATATATTTATAATGAGTAATTACACCTAAAAATGAAACTACACATACTGATTGTTTTTTATGAATCAAGCATTTAAGATTTCAATGTTAGGATGAGAAAACCAGTGCAGCTATCCACCAATAGTTGTGCTGCTAAGCTTTTACGACAAACATAGTCCCACAAAACGTAATGTTATTATTAGTATTGTTATCAGTATACAGTATAAGTAAGGGCGATTATTAGTTGATTCATTGTCAACTTTAAAATGATAGGCAAGCTGTTTCTATAATTGATTATCGTTTTGAGTACTCCTTTCAGTAAAACATGTCATTAGATTCTCACATGTGAACATTTTCTGTTTATTTTCCTTCTCTACAACAGTTAAAGGTCCCATGTCATGGCCATTTCTACTGATCACAATTCCATTGTTGAGGTCTACTAGAATAGATTTATACTGTGCAATTGTCCAAACTCACATAATGTGAGTTTGGAAAATGTCATTGGTTTCTCACAGCATCTCTGTATAGTATGTGTATTCACTCTCTGTCCCAAACAGCCTGTTGGAGCTCCTGCCCCCCCTCTCCCTGTGAGCCCACTGTGCTCTGATTGGTCAGCTCGTCCACTCTGTTCTGATGAGTCCACCACCGTTACAGCAGAACATCAGTGTTACATTGGCGTTTGTTAGCAACCAGGAAATGACACCAGTAATGACAAACAGATGAGAATGCTGCGTGGGGTCTGGGTGCCATGTTGGCGGGACGTTGCGGGGCTCGCTGCTCCGCCCTTTGAGGCTCGAGGAGCGGACAGTGAGAGCTGCATTACTGGTGTCGTTTCCTGGTTGCTAACGCCATTGTAACACATACACACCGATGTTCCGCTGTAACGGTGGTGGACTCATCAGAACTGTACACTAAAAGTGAAGCAAAAAGAGCAATTAAACATCCACAGACAACATGAAACGAAGAAACATAGATGGTCACACAATCAATGCAATTATTATTTGCAGTATTTCGTAGTTAGTAGTGCAAAAAATAAAATGTAGTGGCAGTTACGTAATTGCACGTTATCATAGCATTATTAATAATACTAATAATAATAATATAATATTGCACATAGTTATATATATAGCAGCAAGTGTATTGTAATGATGGTAATTATATTGATATGTATATTGCACATAGTGTTGGTGTGGAAGTTCTCAGTGTCCTTTACTTAGGGGTGAAGAGTTAAAGAGTTTGATGGCCACTGGGAGGAAAGACCTCCTGTGGTGTTGTGTGGTGGTCTTCGGTGATCTCAGTCTGTGGCTGAAAGTGCTCCGGTAGGAAACCAGTGTGGCATGCAGAGGGTGAGACCCGTTGTCCAGAATGCCGAGGAGTTTCCTCAGCATTCTCCCCTCCGACACCACTGCCAACGACTCCTGATCCACTCCCAGGACAGAGCCTGCTCTCCTGATGAGCTTGTTGAGTCTGTTGGCATCAGCCGTCTTCACCCCGCTGCCCCAACACACTACAGCAAAGAAGATCACACTGGAGACCACGGAGTCATACAACATCTGCAACATAGTGCTGCAGACGTTGAAGGACCTGAGTCTCCTGAGGAAATACAGGCGACTCTGGCCTTTCTTATATAGGGCGTCAGTGTTTTTACTCCAGTCCAGTTTATTGTCTATGTGGACACCCAGGAACTTGTAGCTCTCCACAATGTCCACATCCATGCCCACGACGGTAATTGGGCTTGGGGCGGTACTCCGCTTCCTGAAGTCAACCACTAGCTCCTTGGTTTTTGTGACGTTGAGTTGCAGGTGGTTCTGACCGCACCACTCCACAAAACTGTCTACCACACTCATGTACTCAGCTTCCTGATCTCTGACGATACAGCCCACAATGGCAATCATCTGAGAATGTCTGCAGATGGCAGGACTGTGAGCAGTGTCTGAAGTCTGATGTATAGACTGTGAACAGGAAGGGAGAGAGGACCGTGCCCTGACCAATTATCACGTTGGTCCCAAAGCCTGGTAAACCACCAACAGAAAGGGGGTCCTATCGTCTCATATCCTTAATGTGTTGTGACAAACATTCTGTGTAAAACTTTGGCAAGAAGGCTAGAATCATATGTACTGTCCTTAATCTCCAATGACCATAATGGCTTCGTTCAAGGGCGTCAAGCTTTTCATAATATTCGCAGAGTGCTTAATATACTTCATGAAAGGAGTGATGCTAAAGACACCGCAATCCTGTCATTGGATGCTGAAAAAGCCTTTGACAGGATTGAATGGAAATACCTGATGGAAGTCTTGAGGAGATTTGGGATGGGTAGAAAATATCTCAAATGGTTGAGACTTCTGTATTCAGATCCAACAGCTGAGGTATTAACAAATAACATGATGTCCAACCCGTTTAGTCTACACAGGGGCACAAGACAAGGATGCCCCCTATCCCCTCTTTTATTTCTGTTTGCTATTGAACCACGAGCTTTGGCTATCCGGCAACATCAGAGAATTTCGGGTGTGAGGATAGGTGAATCTGAGCATATGATTTCTTTATTTGCGGATGATATCATTATGTTTTTGTCCAAGTTGAGAACATCTATCCCAACACTTGTTAGCCTAATCAATTCATTTGGGGAATTATCTGGATATAACGTCAATCATTCTAAATCCACCATATTATTTTTAAATAAAAATGAGAGACAAAACCCAGGGATACCCACCCCCTTTTCAGCTACTCAGGAGGGTTTTATATACCTAGGAATACAAATTGTCCCGGAAATTGAGAATATTGTCCCCTCCAATTATAATACAATCATTAACAGAATCTCTGAATAGATGGATGCCAATGCCCATCTCAATGTTAGGCCGTATTAATATTCTTAAAATGTCGATTCTGCCAACATTTCTTTACCTGTTTCAGTCTATTCCTCTCCCTCTTTTTTGTAAGCTCAGGCAACTCTTCTCAAAATTCATATGGAACAACAGGCGTGCAAGACTACGGCTCTCCCTTTTACATCTGCCTTATGATAGAGGGGGTCTTCAAGTACCTAATCTACAGATTATTGGGCAGCGCAGCTGCGCACAGCCATGTGTTACTTCTCCTCCTCTGACCCTCCAGCATGGCTAGCCATTGAACGCAATACAGCACTGGGCCTATCCCTCCAGTCATATATCTACTCTGCTCATGCTAAAAAAAACAAAAAAATAGAGCCGGGACTCGATTAAAAAAAATTAATCTAATTAATTAGAGGCTTTGTAATTAATTAATCGAAATTAATCGCATTTTTAATCAAATATACATATTTGACCTGAGAACAGTGAGAAGCAATTTTAACATGGATTTTACTCCAAGTGGTCGACAGTCGAGTGCAATGCAGTGAGCCAGGGAGCTGGTTATTTTCTCAGACGTGGACTTACTTATCCTGGCCCTGAAACCAGTCCTCTGGTTGAGTGTGGGTTGGGTCAGGGTGTGGTTCCTCCTAACGTCCACGCTAGCTGCTACATGCTTTGCATTTAGGTGATACTTTAGGCTTGATGTGCTGCGGTGATAAGCAAATTCTTTTTTGCATAATTTGCACACAACCGTGCTCTTGTCGACGCTTCCATCCGTCCGTTTTTTAAAACAACATTTCCCATCCACGGGGCTGACCAAAGCGGTCTCATCAGCTTGTTCATTCATGTTTGACTATTGTTCACCGTGGTTTGTTGTTGTTTGAAGTCCCATGCTGAAGTCATGAACGTTAGTTGGTGCTCCAGTATAATCGGTACACCTGAAACTCATTCAGTGAGAAACGTTCCGCTGTGCAAAAATAAGTGTGATTTAAAATGCGTTAATTTTTTTAACGCGTTAATTTTTGTGTAATTAATTAATCTTAATTAACGCATTAAAGTCCCGGCCCTACAAAAAACCCATTTGCTAAAAATACTGTTTCTGTTTGGCATGAAGCACATGTCTACATAGGTCCAGGAGATTCTCTCCAATATGGGGTAATGACAACTTTGTTCGCGGAAGAGCGGATGGGGGATTCAAACAATGGGCTGCCAAGGGTCTGAGTAAAATAAAAGACTTGTATACAGAAGGAAAACTTATGTCCTTTGATCAGTTGGTTCATAGATATGCCATCCCAAGAAGCCACTTCTTTCAATTCCTGCAGTTAAGGAGCTTCACATCAGCACAGACTAAATGCTTAGATGAGCCACCCTTGTCAGTTGTGGAGAGGGCCACTCTAAATGATATGGATGCTCGAGGCCAACTATCAGTCATTTATGTTCTGCTGCAGTCCAAATCAAAGGACAACTCACACTCAATGCTTGGAGAGATGATTTAAAAGTAGACATTACAGAGACTGAGTGGGAAAATGCTTGTTTAAAGGCACAAACCCAGATTTTAAACACTGCACTGAAACTGATACACTATAAATGGCTGTTCAGAACCTATGTTACACCTGTTAAACTGAATCTGTATAATCCTAACATTCCTGATAACTGTTCCAAATATGACGATAATGTTGGTACTCTACTGCACTGTATGTGGGAATGCCAAAAAATCCAATCACTCTCACAAAGATATAGTTAACCTGATTGCACGTGTAACTGCTATACAGATTCCTCTCGACACAAAGCTCTGTATATTAGGTATATATCCGGACCAATTTGTAGGCTAGGAGAGTAATTGCACTGAGGTGGAAAAATAGGGATGGTCCTACACCTGCATTGTGGCTGCGGGAAATGGCGTCCTGCCTCGCTTTGGAAAAATTGTGATCAAAAATAAAATAAATACGTTTAAGGAAATATGGGACACATTCATACACTTCCTTGAAAGTGTTCAAATGGAAATTGATACAATACAACTTTATTTATAAAGCACTTTAAACCTCCAGACCAAAGTGCTGTACAGGCAAATAGATAAAACAAAGCACACAAAAAAGTAACACAGCTCAGCTCACACACCATAAAACAAGTAAAAACAAAAAACAATTTATATGCAAAAAAGCAACACTCTGAAAGTTGTTGAAACGTCAAATGTTAAAACGCTAAGGAGAAGAGGTGGGTTTTAAGAAGCGATTTAAAAGCAGGCAGTGTGGAGGCCTGTCTGATCTCCAGGGGCAGAGCGTTCCACAGTGCGGGAGCCGCTTCAGAGAAGCAACGGTCCCCTCTGAACTTTGACCTGGTTGTAGGCACATTCAGGAGCAGTGGGTCCGCTGACCTGAGAGGGCGGTTCGGCGTGTAATGCTGTAGCAGCTCAGCAAGGTATGGTGGGGTCATGCCATTTAGGGATTTAAAAGTTAATAAAATAATTTTAAAATGGATCCTAAAATAAATTGGCAGCCAGTGGAGAGAAGCTAAAACAGGGGAAATGTGGTCATACTTCCGTGTGCCAGTTAAGAGCCTTGCTGCAACATTTTGCACCCGCTGCAGTCGTGCGAGCGAGGACCCACTGACCCCCATGTAGAGAGTTACAGTAGTCCAGCCGGGTGGTAACAAAGGCATGGATTACTGTCTCAAACTGCTGTCTGGAGAGAAAATGTTTTACTTTGGCTAGCTGCCACAGGTGATAAAAGCTTGTTTTTACCACGGACTTAATCTGACTCAAGTTTGAGTTCACGGTCCATTTTAATACCAAGGTTCGTAACGGTGGGCTTGGTGTACTGATGCAAGGAACCCAGGTCTACAGAAGTGGTGTCAGGTGCTACCAAAAACCATTACTTCTGTTTTTCCTTCATTGAGTTTAAGGAAATTGCACGCCATCCAGGCCTTTGTCATCTAGGGACTTTAGCAGTGGGCTAATTAAGTAACCCTCCTTCTTTGTTAGAGGGACATAACTCTGGCTATTGTCAGCATAGCAGTGGAATGCGATGCCGTGCTTTCTAAAAATGGACCCAAGAGGGAGCAAATAGAGGGAGAATAGCAGGGGGCCTAATACTGAGCCCTGTGGGCCAGGAGTGGAGCAGAGGATGACTCGGAGTCACCAAGGCTGACAGAGAAAAGATGAGTGAAATTGATGGATATCGCTATCAAACACTGATAAATAATAAGGAATAATAACAATGATAATAATTATCTCTAAATATAGAAACAAATTATTCTTTCATATAAATGTTTTGTATTATTTTTTCACATCCTTTACTTATACTGTACTCCTGTTTCATTTCAATCTGTGAGGTTTCCCTGAATGTCCGATGTTGAGGGTGGGGGGAGGGAAGGGTTATTTTCCCATGTGTGTATGTATGTATGTATGTATGTATGTATGAATGTATGTATGTATGTATGTATGTATGTTCTTTCTATGTTGAAAAACCCAATAAATATAATAGAAGAAAAAAAGAATGTGACGTGTGATAACATTTGGATGAACCGATGGATCACATAACTTCCATGCTAACGTTAACGTTAGCTGATTATACTTTTGGCTAACTTAACTTTGCTATCATTATTCTTAGGTAAACATAGTAATCTTAGTCACTGTACTAGACAACAAAATAAAACAACATAATACATAATAAATATCCTTTTGATATCTGAATACTCACATTGTCTGTAGGGAAACAATTATGGTGTCAGTGGTGCAGTGACGCGTCCTAAAACCCCAGCGAGTTAGCATGTCACCACTTCCGGTTCCCTCGTCTCAGAGCCAATGGGATTTCTCCATAGGATTTTGGAAAATAGCTCGAAATAAGGTCTGTGTTTGACACACATTTAAGAGACGGATCACGTTTTGTTCTAAGATATTAAATACATCAGCACTGGCAGTGACCCCACTGGTAATTTTTGAAGAGTTTACGTATCAAGTGGCTGAATAGGACTACAGAAATTGTGGAGGATGTTGCACGTCATTACGCCGAACACGTCATCATCCCTGCACCGCTGACGCACCGTTGATTTAAAATGCCCCTGTGGGTCGTAAAGGTATACAGGCTGACGCTCGGGTCGGAACAATCGGCCTATTTGGTCGTTTGAGTTGGAGGACTTGTTGGTATCAATGCATTGTGGCATGCCACATGAGCAAGTAAGTAAAATGATACGTTAAATATAATAAATTGATCAATAAAGATACAGCCTTGTCCTTGTGTAGCGACTTGTTTTGGAGGTAGCTTTACCGCTCACGTTACTTGGACCTGCTGGACACTTTTTTACTTAAAATAGCCAAATGTAAAGCTCTATTCAACACACACATCTACAAAAAGCTTTAAGATGTCCAAGCTAGCAGGCTAACAGTAGCATGAATTAGTGTGCCTTCAAGTGCTTGAGGAGGTTTTACAAATATCAACACATCCTAATCAAAGATGTCTGCTTTGTTTAATTTGTTATCAATGTGACAGTAGCCACAGCCATTTTGCCTTTTCCTCTGACTCTGAATTTGGAAGCTATCTGGAAGTGGCACTGTCTAAATTATTATTCTCAGATGTTCATAACCCAGAGAAATTGCTAAGTGAATTAAATAACACAACTGTTTGCTTAGTATTAACAAGGTTTTTCCCCAACACACACAGTACCTATATGCAAATATTTTCATCCTGATGGGGAGGGAGGGCTGGAGGTATCAAACGGAACATGGATTTGTACCAGCATGCTAATTCTCAATTTTCTGAATATGCTAAATAATGATGGGGATGTTAGGGAGAAGAGTTGTGGTCTAATTGTCAGTTTATCTTCCTAATGGAGTGAAATGACCCAGAAGTACCTCAGTGGCAGCCATGATAAGAGCTGTTGGAATTGTCTAGATCAGGGGTGGGGAACCTTTTTCCTCTCAAGGGCCATTTCAATTTTTACACCATCCTCCGAGGGCCGTACAAATTATTGACCTCTGCTTAAAAATACAAAAATCACAGCCCATTAATTTGGCCTTTCTTTCATGCTGTGCAAAGAAAAAGCAACCTCTTAATCCAGATATTTTACCATGACTCGTGCATGCATGCACGTGCACGGTTGTGACATGACCACCCAAACAGAAAGATATGGACACAAGATGTGTGCAAATGTATTTAGTTTCCTATCCATGTGAACATGATTTAAGTGAGGGGCGGACCTAACCTCCTCTAGATGTTTTAAATGTTGAAGTTAAAACCATCAATCTGGTGCAAAATTAAGAGACCTATGGAAACATCTCAACACCCATATGAAACAGAACTGTAAGCAGATTTTCTTTTTGGATATTTTACAAATTACTCTCCTTTTAAACTGTATTCTTGTTTATTAATAACAACTTTTTGTTACTGTCATATAGTATGTTATACCTGTTTTTCCTTTAGTCTCTTATTTTTGTATAACTATAATGATCATATAAAGATGTGCCTTTACCTCACTGGTTGTAGAAAAAGCTTTTTATATTTGTTAGCATAGCTAGCTAACCAGATGCTAATAACAAAGAAGTTATTGAGTGTATGATCAGAATGACAGATGTCATTTTTGAATGCCGGAGCGGTATTCTTGTGCTCTCCGGCATAACTGCACCCCTGTCACATGAGACATATCAAAATGGTCTCGCGGGTCGTATACGGCCCGGGGGCCGGAGGTTCCCCACCCCTGGTCTAGATGATAGG
Organism: Champsocephalus esox; assembly: GCA_036324585.1. NCBI lineage: Eukaryota > Metazoa > Chordata > Actinopteri > Perciformes > Channichthyidae > Champsocephalus > Champsocephalus esox. The sequence goes on from CM070479.1 coordinate 52,375,555, forward strand.
AAAGGAACTATGAAACTTCCTTTATAACCCCCTTTAGCTTAGGAAACACTGGACCTTCCTTTGTGAAAGGAAAGGAGAAAATGCTGTCCCACAATGTCACAATTGCGTGACACAACATTCGGCCATTCATGGAAACAACTGATCGTGACCCAGAAATGCGTATTATGAAAGTGCTTATTCAGCATTTACTGGGATTATAATGGAATTCATGTGGATGGATACGTTTCAATTTTATTTCAATTCCAACCTTGATAATGAGGAATATGTTTCACCGTTGCCCACATTCCTGTCTCTTTTCCTGAGTCCTGATTAATTCTCATATCATCTTTGTTTTAACCCTGTGACATTTCTTGCAGAGGTCAAGGAATAGTGGTTAGGAAAAGACGATAGGAGCTGATTTTTGAACAATTTCACAGCAACACTGGCTGAATGCTCCTTACTTAGGAAAAGCAAGCTTCTACTGACAAGGCATCAGAGCTCTACTTCCTTGGATTTTGAAAAAAATCAGCCAGAAACTCAACAACCCCCCTGCTGCTTCTGAGCTTGTCATGGCCACTTGATGCCTCAGGCCAACAACTCTGCTCGACCAACCTGTGCCTCTCTTTCCCCTTGGCTTTATCATACAAGGGAGTTGGTAAGGTTCCCAGTCCAGCTCTTCCTTGGGTCACTGTTCCCATCAGGACTTTGCGGTGTAACAGAGACTCATCTTTGATTAACATAGCTTTGGCTCTCCAGCGTTTCAGTCTGATGTGCTTGGTTATCTGTTCTGCCCGGTTCTGACCTTGTCTGCATGATTTTGGACCAGAGTTTCTTGCCTGCATCCTGATTGGATTTGTTGGCCAGTTTTAACCTGCCTGTTCCTGACTTGAATCTTTTGGGCATTGTCTGTATCTGTTTCGTGTGCTTGGGTTAACATCCGTACCTGTGAACATGTACATTGAATGGACCTAGAATTCCCAGCCAATCTGTTCCTCCAGTCCTTGCAGTATCCACCTGCTTCCTGGCACCAACTTGGCAGCTGCCCGTCAACTTGCCACCTGACGGCTGGCACCGGAGGATTAAGAGGCCTGAGCCAGAGTCTCGATCCCTCTCCCCGCAGAGGACGTGACCTCGGAGAGCAGCCACGTCGTCTATTCTTTTATTTTTTTTTGTTTGTCTTTGGCCACATTGAGTTTTGTTAATTAAATACATTTTTCTATATATTCTTGTCCTTCCCACGCTTTTTGTGGCCTGGCCAAGAGCCAGGCCATGACATGTTTGAAATGTAAATATGCTTTGATGTCTTCCTATAAGAAGAGTCCGTTTCACACAGACTAGTGCGCTCTCTTTGGTGCTTGCAAGCATTAAAACGAAGATCTCAAATACTTTATATCGATATTGTGTTTCTTTGCATATTTGCCTAACTCATCATTTACTCTAGACAGCAGCTAATTTTAAGTTGCCACGACAACCCATTTTACTTTAAACTGTTTTCACAGTCATTTATAGATAGATCCAGTGTGCGAACTATACCACGATCTCCGGGGGAGCCGGGATTTTTTGTTTTGTTTTTCTGGCTTCACGCAGTCTATTGTGAGTCTTACTGTCAGTGTCATTCACAGCTGAAAAGCCCCTCTCGCACTCCGATGAAGTGGGCAGGTATGTTCTGCTTGCTATGGACAGATTCTCCAGCGTTTTGCCTGGTGCAGGTGCAGCATCTTGTAACTTCCAGTCGCGAAGCTCCTGCACTGCTTCACTGGCAGATTCACAGAGTGCTTTCGCAAGGGCCCGTATTTCTTTTCCCCCATAAAGTATAAGTGCGTTGCGGTCCTGTGGCCAAAAGCGCTTGTTGAGGGGTTTAAGCATATTAACGAGATCTGACTCTGGCATTCGCTTCTTAAGATTGTCGATCACAGACTGATATAACTGACCCCTTTTAATCTTACCGCTGCTCTCTACTAGCTCCAAACAGTCCTTGTGTTATGCGTTCCTTGGCCTTCTGTGCTGATTTACCTCCACACTCTTTCATAGCAGAAAGTACATCGATGCACTGCTGAATCTGACAATTAGCGCTCACTATATATATGTGTCCCTTTGCTGCAACCTTAGTGACAGGGCCTGCAGCTCACGAAGCATGTCTTTCATGCAAGCCAGATCGGCTACAAATCCAGCGTTTGAGAGTTGTTTATGGAGCCCAAGGAATTTCTTCCTTTCAGTGTCATTACGAGATGGATCCTCACTTGCGACTTTAAAGTGGCTTGCTAAAGCAGGGTAGTTGTTCCAGACGGCTTTAACAGTTCTAAAACTGCTTGACACCCACCTGATGATAAAAATATGCCCGATTTTTAAAAGCTGCATATTCAACTCCGCTGCTGCTTCCTCCAGGAGTCTCCCATTCTTTGCGGACTGATTTTACAAAGTTGACAACTTTGAAACGAAAATCTCGAAGTGGTTACATCCAGCAACAAGTTTTAGAGAGTCATGGACTGCCAATTCTAGCTGGTGGCAAAGACAATGTATAGACTGGATTTTGGGGAAGTCCTGTTTTAGCCGAGCAATGACCCAACTGTTTTTGCCAGTGAGGACAGACGCGCCGTCAGTGGCTATGCTGATGAGATTGATAAGCAAAAACTCGTCATCAAAACCTGCGTCACGTAGAGCCTCTCTCAGGCTGTTATAGATGGACTCGGCGTCTGTGCCCTGGGCTAACTCCTTGAGGTCTAAAAAGACATTATCCACATCTCCCTTTCCTGTCACGTCACATCTCACATATAAAATCATATGTGCACAGTGCTCTCATCGATAGTGATGCTTATTTTTGACTGGGCCTTTTTAACATTAGAAACAAACTTTTTCTGCATTTCGTGTGCAATGTGGCCAATAATCTCAGCACAGGATTTGTCGGATCTGTGTACAGCGCCTACCATTGATCTCTTGGAGCTGCATGACAGGTGGGAGTTTTTTAAATGCCATCCTTTCCTTTGCTATCATATAGGCAGATCTGAAAGCATTGGCCGTTTCCTCTAACAACTTTGCGTTGATTGTGAGAATCTGATTCGGCAGTATTGCTTGTTTTCTTGTTTCTGCCAGTTCAACTGCCTTGTTGTGCATCCTTGGAGAACAGCCATGGGAGGCGTGTGATCCACTCACTCCACTGTTGGCTGGTCCAGCCAGCCGGCGGCTGCGGGACCACCGCAGCAACTTCGCCCCACCCATCTCGAGCAGCAGGCAGGGAAGAAGAGGATGAACAGGTGGGGTAGTCATCAGCATCATCATCATCTTCTTCCACATTGTTATAAAAAGGTTCGATGAAAAATCTAGGAATTAAATAAGATGGCTCGAGTCACCAAAAATGTATCCTTAGGTGCTTTTATTAACACCAACGTACTGAAAAAACACAAAGTAACAAGGATTGTACAGGAAGAAATCAAAATCCTGCTATATACATACAGGTCGAGGACATATAACTGGTACCTCTCTGCTCTACAGCCACAGTCAGACTCCCTCAAAACACTTGTGGCCAGGGTTTTATACATGTTAAGCCCCTCCCCATAGGATAATCCACTAGTTATACCCCTAACCAATGTCATTCTAATCTACAAACACATTCACAATGCAAGATAAATTATCCAAACACACCACATCAAAATAGGTCAACATATTATCTCTTTGACCACAGAAGCCCCAAACAATAACATGTTTATACTTGCAAGAAAAGTGCCACTCGCGCCCATGCACTACATGGTATGCTCCAATTGCGCACAGGTGTTCCCACTGATTGAGCCTCTACTTAAGGCTGCTTCGTTCTGTGGCTCTGTTTGGCCTTCACAGCCTTGAAGGAGAGGGTAAGCAGGTTACTTGCAAAAAGACTTCCAATAAATTAGGTTTGAACAAACAATGACTTGGGTTTATTTGATCAAATGTGTGTTACCCTCAGTGTGCCTTTTACCATGCCCCTATGCCAACTGTGATGAAGGCTTCTTCTTCACATTACCACCCTCCTCTCCTACATCAACGATGTTTGGCAGCCTTGACAGGTAGTCTGCGGTGACATTTTCCTTGCCTGCTTTGTGCCACATACAGAACTTGAATGGTTGTAGTTCAAGATACCATCTAGTCACCCTGGCGTTCCGGTCCTTCATGGTCTGAATCCACGTCAAGGCTCTATGGTCCGTCTGTAGGTCGAATTCCCTCCCGAGTAGGTAGTACCTTAGGCTGTCCAATGCCCACTTGATTGCCAGACACTCCTTCTCGATGGTGGAGTACCGGGTTTCACGGGGCAGAAGTTTCCTGCTGAGATACAACACTGGACGTTCCTCTCCTGGTTCTCCCTGAGCCAGCACTGCACCGATGCCCACTCCAGAGGCATCCACCTGAACCAGGAAGCGTCTTTTGAAGTCAGGACTCTGCAGTACCGGAGACAAGCACAGTTTTTTCTTCAACTCCTGGAAAGCCCTTTCACACTCCTCATTCCATTCCACAGGATTCCGAGCAGCCTTGCACGTGAGGTTGGTCAATGGAACTGCTAGAGTGGCAAACTGAGGAATGAAGCGTCGATACCATCCAACCAGGCCAAGAAAGGACCGTACTTGTTTCTTGGTACGAGGTCTCGGACTGTTCAGGACGGCCTCAACTTTGTCCACCTGTGGCCTGACTTCACCGATCCCCAGCTGATACCCAAGGTAACGAGTCTCCTGCTTAGCCCACTCACATTTCTGTAGATTGAGTGTGAGTCCTGCGGCATGGATTGCACCTAGGACCCGACGAAGGTGATCGAGATGTTCCTCCCAGGTCCTGCTGTAAATGACCACGTCATCCAGGTAGGCAGCACTGCAGTCCTCGCCCCCCAGAAGAACTTTGTCCATTAACCTCTGGAAGGTTGCTGGGGCACCATATCGACCAAACGGCATCACAGTAAACTGGAAGAGGCCTAGTGGGCTTCTGAACGCGGTGAGGTGCCGGGACTGGCTTTCCAAGGGGACCTGCCAATACCCCTTGCAGAGGTCCAAGGTAGTGATGTAGTTGGCTCGACCAATCCTCTCCAGCAGGTCCTCAATCCGGGGCATTGGGTAGGCATCAAAGAAGGAGATGGCATTCAGCTTCCTGAAGTCGATGCAAATGCGGAGAGAGCCATCCTTCTTGGGTACAATGACAATAGGGCTACTACACTCACTGGTTGATGGTTCAATTACTCCCAGCTCGAGCATCAAGCGGATTTCTTCCTTCAACGCCTCCACTAAACGTTCCGGTACTCTGTAGTATACCTGCCGAACTGTGTTCTGCCCCGGTTTTACTCGGATTACATGCTGCAACACACCTGTCCGGCCTGGTTTCTGTGTGAACAAGTGGGGAAGGGTATCGAAATCCTGCTATATACATACAGGTCGAGGACATATAACTGGTACCTCTCTGCTCTACAGCCACAGTCAGACTCCCTCAAAACACTTGTGGCCAGGGTTTTATACATGTTAAGCCCCTCCCCATAGGATAATCCACTAGTTATACCCCTAACCAATGTCATTCTAATCTACAAACACATTCACAATGCAAGATAAATTATCCAAACACACCACATCAAAATAGGTCAACATATTATCTCTTTGACCACAGAAGCCCCAAACAATAACATTTTTATACTTGCAAGAAAAGTGCCACCCGCGCCCATGCACTACATGGTATGCTCCAATTGCGCACAGGTGTTCCCACTGATTGAGCCTCTACTTAAGGCTGCTTCGTTCTGTGGCTCTGTTTGGCCTTCACAGCCTTGAAGGAGAGGGTAAGCAGGTTACTTGCAAAAAGACTTCCAATAAATTAGGTTTGAACAAACAATGACTTGGGTTTATTTGATCAAATGTGTGTTACCCTCAGTATGCCTTTTACCATGCCCCTATGCCAACTGTGATGAAGGCTTCTTCTTCACACACATCTCCTTCGACCTCTACTATGGTAGTTGTAGTCATCAAGTTAGCTTCTCTTGGCTCGTCTTCTTGTGTCTCTTCAGCCCCCAAGTTAACGTTAGCTGTCAAGTTAGCACTAGCACTGACGTTAGCTCCCTCCTCTCTCGGTTCTGTTGTAGCAGCAGTCACAACGTACGATGTGCTAGCTACATTCGGTTGGTCTTCTTGATCAGGTTGTTTGGCCGTCTTTATAAAGAAATTGCCCAAGGTAAGTTGTTTTTTTCTTTTCGACATGTCAGCAGCAGCAACAATGCCTGGTAAACATGCAGTGCTAACTAAACGAGCTTGTGAGTGAGTGGGTAGTGGGTGGAGCTGCGGGCAGCGTGCAAGCAGGCGATACTTTTTTCATGAATCATAAACTCTAAATATAATTTTATTTCACTTATTTTACACCTTTGAAAAAAAAACATGCCCAAAATGGAATTTATTTGGTCATCATATCAGTATTTTAGAGAGCTCCCCCCAAATGTCACAAACCATGTTCCCAGGGGAGCTCATGTCACCACTAGGGAAGCTATAGCTCCCCCTGCTCCCCTCCAGTTCGCACCCTGGATAGATCTACATGAGCAGAATAATCTGAGTCTCCTCAGAAAGAACTGACCTGTTCTGTTCCTTCCTGAAAAGGCTTCAGTGTTGTGACTCCAGTCCAGTTATATCAATTTATTTTCGACTCCACTCTCCCAGTGTGAGTCCACCCTCTCCTCGATGGTAAGGAGGCACAGAGGGACACCCTGAGCTCTCTGATACTCAGCTTCAGGTGATTGTTGTTGCCTCACTTGAGAAACCTCTCAATAAGCCTTCTGTACTCATGGCTTGCTTTGTTGTTTTAGCTCTGACAATCTCTTGAATTCAACAATAACTTCTAACATTGTTACTTAGAAATACATGTTATACATGTTTGTTGTTAATGACTGGCTTCATTTGTATTTGTTGGCGCATTTAATTTTTCTGATTAATCCTTTAAATATACCCACTTCATCTACATTTATATTGTAATAGCCATAACTAGTGATTAAGGGTATAATATGTGGTTATACCTGTTTTTTATAGGTAGATAGAAATGTAAGAATTGCTTCACATTGTGTTTTTGTTGAAATTATTACAGTTATGGAGAAGTAAAATAGACTTTCTTTACTTTAATAATGTAAAATGGCTGTAGGGTGACCTTGCTTTGTCAGAGCAGTCGTGAGTACATTAGCTCAGATAAAAAGAAACCGTCCTCTCTGATCCCTGTGGCAAATCCATTTCCATCTTAATCACTTCTATAGAAAGGCGCCGGAGAGAAACTCATCATTCTTTAGTTAAGAAAAGTCATTTCATGTCTTGGCGGCTCTTTTTCCATTTTGTATTCCCTCTGTCTCTCCAGCAGAGAAAATTAATATCTTTTTAAACTTGCCCATCTCTCATGGATATGAAAAACTACAAAAATAAAAGATGTTGTTTCTGTTAGAGTTGTACAGCATCTACCACACACATGGGTTAAAAAAACTAAATTACTACACAATTACTCAACAGATAAAGTAGAGGAAGGGGCAGGTCTATGAAATCAGGTTTGTGCCATTAAGATCCATCCCAGTCTCACGGCATGTTGCATAATAGTCACAACATTTATTTAATCTATTGATTCGTGTTCACCAACACGATTTTCACATTGTTGTCGTATCAAAGATTTTAAAAGCAATGTATTTCTATTGGTAGTATGTTTCGTGCCTGCACCACGTCTTCTTGTCCGGTCGGGTCTTGGAAGACAAGAAGATGTGTGGTTCATAAAAACATTTTCCTACTCAATATCAAGCCACGATTATTGTTTTTATTTTAAATTGTATAATGTCGGACCTTTGTTGACGTCCGTGAGGAAACGAAATGGGGCTCAGAGCCTCAGAATACTGAAATGTTGTTTTCCTCCTAATTTGTTATTATTTGGTGCAGGCATGAAGCATACTACCAATAGAAATACATTGATTCTAAAATCATTCTGTGTCAGAATACGGAAATCAGTTTTTAATCATTTTTTCCTTCTAATTTGTTAATATTTACATTGCTTTTGAAATCATTCTGTGTGACACGAAAAAAATGGGGAAATTGTGTTGGTGAACACGAATCAATAGATTAATTTCGTGACTATACACGAAATGCCGTGGGACCGGGTTGTAAGATCAAGCAAAACTAAGAGTTCAAGAGAAAACAAACTCAGTCAAGCTAAATAAATATCATCTCAAAAGTAAAACTATAGCTTGCAAACAAATACTTTGTGTAAACATGTAAACTATTCGTATCTGAGTGTACCCAGGGCCGCCGCTTGCGGACAGACAAGACAGTCTGCTGCTTGGGGCCCCGGACCAGAAGGGGGCCCCAAAGAAGGTAGATTAAGAAGGTCCACAGCAACGACAACATGAAACACTCTTTAATTTACTGCAACGACATGTAGGGAAACCCCCTTAAGGCGGTCCCATGTATAGTGCACCGTAAAATGCTGCTTTTTATCTTACATTTCGTTGCCTTGCTCCGCTTCAGCGAGGGAGATGATAGGTAACTGTTCATGAACTTGTCATGAAAAGTTCATGAAATATCAGTGAACCATATTCATGAACAGCTCATAACAAAGTTGATGAACTGTTCATGAAAGTGTCATGAACATTAAATGGCACAAGGGCAGTTCATGAACTACTCATGAAACTCCTGTGCTGGAATGGTTCATGAATAATTCATGAAATATGGTTTTAGGCAGGTTCATGAACAATTCATGAAATGGAGTTTTCAGTGAGTGTGTAGGGATCTTCAGTTTTCAACCAAGAACATATCAAAAACTGTTCATAACAACTTCATGAACAGTTCATACCCAGTCACTGAGTATAATTCAATGGCTGGTTATGAACTGTTCATGAACTGTTCATATACATGAACTGTTCATGAACCATTGACTGTGGGTCAATTGGCAACCATAGAAAACAACAACAATGTCAATCACAATGGAACTTTACTCAAATTAACAAACAGACATACATGTATACAGGTGGAGCACTACAATTAATCCTATCACTATGTGAAGCAGTTCTTGATACTCAGCTGCACAAAAAATGTTGTTACCGGTCCCAAAAGCTTGGGTACCACAGCAACAATAAATTATTTCTGTAGAAAACAGAAAAGTGCAGCAGCAATAATTATACACAGGATCCGGTTGATCGTCTGGATTGCTTCTTATTCAAAATTCAAAGTACACAGTTCCATTCAAATAGCTGTACTTTACAAAAATCACATTTCTCCATTTAAGTTATCTGTCTGTCACAGTCAATTACTGTATCTCAAGGAGAAATTCAACATAGTCAATATAAATCATTACATTACATTGCATTTAGCTGACGCTTTTATCCAAAGTGACTTACAATAAGTGCGTTCGACCAACAAAATACAAACTTGATGAAAAAAGAATCATAAAGTACATCAGGTTTCATAGAGAAAAAACATGTTAAGTGCTACTCAACTGGCTTGAGGTAAGCCAGTCCATAAGTGCTTTGTTAATAGTTCTATTGCTCAAATTGGAGTCGAAAGAGATGAGTTTTCAGTCTGCGCCGGAAGGTGTGTAAGCTTTCTGCTGTCCTTATGTCAATGGGGAGCTCCTTCCACCATTTTGGAGCCAGGATAGCAAACCCACTTGTTTTTGCTGATGGGAACTTGGGTCCCCTTTGCAGCCAGGGTGCAGCGAGCCGTTTGGTTGATGCAGAGCGGAGTGCACATGCTGGGGTGTACGGTTTAACCATGTCCTGGATGTAGGAAGGGCCAGATCCATTCGCAGCATGGTACGCAAGTACCAGTGTCTTGAAGAGGATTCTAGCAGTTACCGGAAGCCAGTGGAGGGAGCGGAGAAGCGGCGTGGTGTGGGAGAATTTAGGAAGGTTGAAGACCAGACGAGCCGCTGCATTCTGGATGAGCTGCAGAGGTCGGATGGCACATGCAGGTAGACCAGCCAGGAGGGAGTTGCAGTAGTCCAGGCGTGAGATGATGAGAGCCTGGACCAGAACCTGCGTCGCTTTCTGGGTCAGCTGGCGACACATCCTCCTGATATTGTAAAGCGTGTATCTGTAGCAGCGGGTTGTAGCAGCTATGTTTGCAGTGAGGGACAGGTTGTTATCTATAAACACATTACGTTATCAAATAATACTTTCTATCAATATATCTATCTTTACCAAATATAACATATTATGGAGATCACAAAAATACACTGTCAATGTTAATAAACAAAAAACAAGGCAATGTCCCTGCAAGACTGCACTCAGGTAAACAAAACATATTACCCGTGCGCAGCAGCTAACCTGCCTGCGAGCCTTCGCTCAGGTCACATTTACCCAGGCGCGGCTAAAGCCCGCGACAATGGCATCTATTGTTGCCGACAGTTTAGTATTTTTAAAATACCGTTACTATGTCAAACATGCTCAAAACCTTCTGACACACTCTCCTAAACATCTCCAACATCATATCTAATTCACACAAGTTAACATTGATCATTTTCATCATGTACTGACCTGTAGAAAACAGAAAAGTGGAGCAGCAATAATTATACACAGGATCCGGTTGATCGTCTGGATTGCTTCTGAGGAGGGGGCGGAAGTGTCCCCCCTAAGATAACCCAGATGTCACCGCTCACCTGCAAAAGGTTCCACCTTGGCGCTACTTACTCGTACTGCTTCTCAAACAGTACAGATAAACCATACAATTATATGAATGTCACCAAAATAAATACAGATAATGTTCAGTTTCAAATTCACTATTGTTTTGTTTTAAGATTAAAAGTTTTAAAAAAGAAAGACATGTTCAAATAGTAGATGAATATTCAAGAGGTCTTTAAAATCATCACACTGATCATCAAAAGTTCATAAAATGCTCATGAATATTCCAAAATATTCTGAACTTGCCACAATCATCCACAATTCATGAAATGCTAATTGTCATGAAAAGTTCATGAAATACTCATACTTTTTGGGGTTTTAATTATAATGTTGTGATTGGCTGGATCATGAAAAGTTCATAAATTGCTCATTAAAGTCTGTCATGAGCAAAACAGGAACTTTATATGAATGAACAATGTTCATAAAAATGTCATGAACTGCTCTTTAAAATGGTTCATGAGCATTTTAAGAATTTTGGTTCATGAACATGACAAGTGAACATATAATGAGTTATTCATGAATGTTTCATGAGTGCTCATGAACAGCTCATAAAGTCATGAACTCCATCTCGCAGGGGCTGGTGATGAAAAGCTGGTTCGAGGGGCCCCCAGTGAATGTTTGCCTAGGGCCCCCACAGACTCTAGAATCGGCACTGAGTGTACCAACATGTTTTCGTTTTATTTCACTCTGAAGTGACAGCATCAGATCCACTGAGGGGGCATGAAGAAAGACCTGCACCAGCTTCATCCACGCTGGGCGTAGCTGTTATCACTTGCTCAGTGTCATTTCATTTGACAAAATGTCTTTACACATACATTTAATAGATTTTAGTATTGTCCACCTTTTTGTTTTATGTCCTTTTATCCAAAACATTCTTTGAGACTTCATCTTCTGGTTGAAATTATCACTATTTTGTCTTTATTCTACATGAAAATGTTTAGATTCCATTCTAATCGGTTGATTATTCATATCTTCCCCAGGCTAGGAATAGTATGTCGAGTTTAATGGTAAATGTATATCATTTTCTCACAGGATATAGAATGAGACAACACAGTTGTTATCCATTGTGTATGAATAAATGCTTCAGCTCTTCAGACCAACATAGTAAGCTTTGATCATGTTCCTAATTGTTCTTGATATGCAACCTAGGTCTGGTCAGTTTAATAAAGTAAGATGATCTGTCACTTTTATATTGTAGACTTTATTAAATGAAAGCAGTCTTTAAATGTGTGTTCTAACCATAACGTAGCATTACCATATATGCTTTTGAAAGCACCCATAAGATAAGTCCTATATTTTCATGAATAATTCCGCAGAAGGCACCAACACAAACGTGGTCGAGTTTGCTGCATAAATTGCACTGTACAATCTGTGGTGTACGGGTCGTCCCTCAAAAACTGAGCAGCTGAAAGTCTCGCCCACCCGGGATGTTTGTGCCAGAATCGCAAACACAAAATGAAGGGGCGTAAACGAGAGAACTGCAAACAAAAAGATATGTTATACAAAACAATAAAGACAAATAGTTTACATGATTACACAAATTATTTGTTTGCCAGTTATAGTTTTACTTTTGAGATTATATTTATTTTGCTTGACTGAGCTTTTTTTTCTCCCAAACTCTTAGTTTTGCTTGATCCTGAGAAAGTTTTGCTTGATCTTAATGACACAAACCTGATTCCATAGGCCATATCTCTATCAAGTTCTCAAAAACCTGCTTCCAAAGCACTTAATCTCATTATAACAGAATTCAATTTAAATGGGACCTATCATGCAAAATGCACCTTTGTACGTCTTTTATACATGTCCCCGGTGTTCCAGGGAACTCACCAAGTGTCAGAAAACACAACCCTCTCTATTTTCCTCCTTCGCCAAATCTCTAAAAAAGGGGCTGCAACAGATCTGAAAAAAACGGATCCAGATTTCAATACTTTTCTACGTCACAGAGAAGTCCTCGGCTTATTGGTCAACTCTCCACCTATCAGGGAAATGAGCCACGGCCACGTGCATTGCCAAACCTCTCATTCGCATATAGGTTATCGGCAGGCTAAATCAACCCACATCTGTGTTTTTGCCTGCTCTTGCCAGGATGTCTAAGATAGTTAAACGTTGTGCTGTTTTTGGCTGCAAGACTCGGGACAGGGGACTGCATGCAATGCCATCAGTGGAAAAAGAAATGAATCTGTGGCTAGACTTCATTTACAAGGGACATGTGCCAGAAGACCACGGCAGATTTCTGTTTGTGTGTTCCAAACATTTTACGACGGACATGTTTATGAACTTGTCTCAAGTCCAACACGGATATGCCTCCAAAGTAATGCTAAACCCGGGATCAATACCAACCATCCGGGACCAGGCCAGTGAGGACACATCCAATTTTGAAGCTGTACGTTTTTATTTAGCGGTGTTTTTCCTGATAAAGCTATCTCTAGCTTGTAGCATGTAGCATGTAGCTTCGCCGTATCAATGTCGCCTCAAACCCAAATAGTAATCGGTTTGGTGTTTATATATTTGTGTAGCATTTTATTTTGTACGCTCCGCAGTCTTTGCTTTGTCATTTGAATTATCAGACATTTGCTAACATGTTCAGACATACTGTCATAGTCTGTTCCATCATTCACCAGTAGTTTTCCATTCACCTGTTTTCCACACCCACTCGTTAACTCACTCTCTTTCTCTTCTGCACCCATTAGCTTCTGCCAGTATTTAAACCTGCACCTGACACACACTCTTTGCCAGATTGTACTTTGCCTCATGCTTGTCTCTCCCGCGTTCAAAACTAGATTGCCTACCCGGTTCCGACCCTGCCTGTCCCCGACCTGTCTGCTCTGCCTGTTTCCTGATCCTGCCTGTCCCTCGACTATCCTGCCTGGCCTGTTATCCGACCCTGCCTGTATCCACGCTGACCGCCTCGCTTACTCCCTGACCCTCTGCCTGTCCCTGACTCACCTTCTGCCCGCTGTCCTCCGGTGCGTTATACTGCCCGGTTGGTATTCCTCCGATCCAGTGGAATCTCCAATAAAGTATATAACCAATTGTCCTTGGTTTCTCGAGTGCTGCATTTGGTTTCTCCTTAAGACTGTGACAGAACAATCTGGCCAGAACATGGACCCAGCGCACTCCTCTTCACCAAGAGACCGTTTCGAGAGAGTTGAGGACGCTCTCCAGAGGCAGGAAGCCTCGATAGCCGCCCTGGCCACCGAGGCTCATCATGCTACATCTTCACATGACCAGACGCTAACCTATTTAGCTGCGCAGCTACAGCAGCTAACGGCTACTGTGCAGCAGCTGGTGGCAGGAGTGGCCGCTCCAGCGCCTCTTCCTATGCCGTCGACACCCGCTTCTGCATCACCTCTGATGGGATTTACCCCGGAGCCTCGGGTGGGAACTCCGGAGCGCTACGCCGGGGAACCGGAGGGCTGCAGCCCGTTTCTTACGAACTGTTCTATCCTGTTTGCACTGCAGCCACACACTTTCGCTTCTGAAGCTGCTCGTGTGGCGTTCATGGTCAATCATTTGACTGGGAAAGCCCGACTGTGGGGCACAGCGGAATGGGAGCAACAAACACCCGCCTGCTCTTCGTTCCCCGCTTTTTCTGCGGAGCTGCGCAAGGTGTTTGGACCCGTGGCTGTGGGTCCAGACGCTGCAGGAGGACTATTGAACCTGAGCCAGGGTAATGGATCTATAGTGGATTATGCCATTGAGTTTCGCACCCGGAGCCGCCTCAGCAACTGGAATTCTGCAGCCCAGTGTGACGCCTATCTGCGTGGGTTGGCGGATTACATTAAAGATGAGCTTGTGTCGTTTGATTTGCCCAATTCACTGGATGGGTTGATTGAACTGACTTCCCGCATGGATCGGCGCATCCAGACACGGAGACGGGAGTGACGATCGGCGGAAGTTCAACATGCGCCCCGACGTCCGAGTTTGGCTGAGACTCCTCACCTCACTCCAGAGCCGCAACCAGGGGGGGATGAGCCCATGCAGGTGGGTCGCACCAACCTCACTTTGGAGGAACGTGAGCATCGCAGACGTCGTAACCTGTGTCTCTACTGCGGCCGGGCCGGCCATTTCGTTTCTCACTGCCCGGTAAAAGGCAAGGCTCAGCAGTAATGGGGAACATACTGGTGAGCCAAACCCCTGGATTTGTTCCAACTCAGAGACCATTGAGCCACGCCAGGTTGCTATTGCCGGATAACTCTCAGGCTCTTGCAGTTTTTATTGACTCTGGTTCGGACGCGAGTATTATGGATGAAGAGCTTATGCTGCAGTTGGGAATAGACCGGGTTCCCTTATCTCGCCCAGTTCCAGCCAATGCCTTAGACGGTCACCTGCTGGGGACAGTGACTCATCAGACTGTACCCGTTCACATGCTCCTGTCTGGGAACCATCACGAGACTATTCAGTTTCATGTTCTCCGGTCTCCACATATCCCGCTTATCCTGGGTTACCCATGGCTCCGCCGCCACAACCCTAACATTGACTGGGAGACGGGAGCCATTTTGGGATGGAGCCCCTCTTGTCATCAGATCTGTCTGAAACAGGCTGCCGCGCCTCAACGCTCGGGGAACCCCAGCCAAGTTCTGGATGTTACAGGAGTTCCACCGGAATATCTGGACTTCAAGGAAGTATTCAGCAAGTCGAGGGCTACTTCCCTACCACCACACCGGCCCTACGACTGTGCAATCGACCTGCATCCCGGCACCAGCCCTCCCAGGGGTCGATTGTACTCCCTGTCTGCTCCGGAAAGAGTTTCCATGGAGACTTATATCAATGACGCTCTGGCGGCTGGGATTATTCGCCCGTCCTCATCACCTGCTGGCGCAGGGTTCTTCTTTGTAGAGAAGAAAGACAAGACCCTAAGGCCCTGTATCGACTTTCGGGGTCTTAATGACATTACAATCAAGAATCGATACCCACTGCCTCTTATCTCTTCTGCATTTGAGTTGTTGCAGGGAGCAACCATATTCACGAAGCTGGACTTGCGTAACGCGTACCACTTGGTACGTATTCGCGAGGGGGATGAGTGGAAGACAGCCTTCAACACCACCTCGGGGCACTGCGAGTACCTAGTCATGCCTTTTGGGCTTACCAACACCCCTGCAGTATTCCAGGCGTTGGTAAATGATGTGCTCTGAGACATGTTGGACCGACACGTGTTTGTTTACTTGGATGACATCCTGATCTTTTCCAAGACACTGAAAGAACACGTGCACCACGTCCAGGCGGTTCTCAGGAGATTACTCGAGAACTCGCTGTTTGTTAAAACGGAGAAGTGTGAGTTTCACACATCCTCTGTCTCTTTTCTGGGATACATCGTGGGACAAGGGAGCATCGAGATGGATCCTTCCAAGGTTGATGCAGTCACTTCCTGGCCGGTTCCAGATTCCCAGAAGCGGCTACAACAGTTCCTCGGGTTCGCCAACTTCTACCGGAGGTTCATTCGTGGATACAGTACCTTGGCCGCTCCTCTCACAGCCCTGACCTCCTCTAAGGTCATGTTCCAGTGGTCCTCCTCGGCTGAGGAGGCATTCCAGAACCTTAAGGCGAGGTTCACCTCCGCCCCCATCCTCCGAGTACCCGATCCTGTAAGACAGTTTGTTTTGGAGGTGGATGCTTCTGATATGGGGGTGGAAGCCATCCTGTCTCAGCGAGCAATGGACAGCCAAAAACTCCATCCCTGTGCTTTCTTTTCAAAGCGTTTGACTCCAGCGGAAAGGAATTATGATGTGGGAAACCGGGAGCTGCAAGCAGTGAAGTTGGCTCTGGAGGAGTGGCGTCACTGGCTCGAGGGGACCAGTCAACCTTTCCTGGTGTGGACCGACCACAAGAATTTGGAGTACATCCGGTCGGCCCGCAGACTGAATTCCCGACAGGCTAGATGGGCCCTTTTCTTCACTCGGTTAAATTTCTCCCTCTCCTACCGCCCTGGTTCTCGGAACATAAAGGCTGACGCTCTTTCTCGTCAGTTTGGAGAGGGAGGTAACATTCCCAGGGGCTTGGACACCATCCTTTCGACTTCTCAGCTCGTCGCCGCCCTCATCTGGGAGGTGGAGGAGAGGGTCAAGGCCGCCCAGCAGGACCAGCCGGGACCCAGTGCCTGTCCTCCGAACCGCCCGTTCGTTCCGCAGACGTTGAGGTCTGATGTTCTCCAGTTGGCTCATAACTCCAGACTGACCTGCCATCCTGGGATCCAACGCACATGGGAGGTAGTCCAGCAAAGGTTCTGGTGGGCAACACTTAAGGAGGACACCAGGGAATTTGTTAATGCCTGCCCCGTTTGCAATCAGAACAAGTCTTCTCACCAAGCTCCTGCTGGTCTCCTACGACCTCTGCCTATCCCTCATCGCCCCTGGTCTCACATTTCTTTGGACTTTGTTACTGGTCTGCCACCGTCCAACGGACACACTGCCATCTTGACGGTGGTAGACCGATTCAGTAAGATGGCTCATTTTGTGCCGATACCCAAGCTCCCCTCAGCTAAAGAGACGGCAGAGCTGGTCCTGCTCCATGTGTTCCGGCTCCATGGGCTGCCTACTGATGTGGTTTCTGATCGTGGTCCTCAATTTACCTCGGTGTTCTGGAGGGAATTCTGCACGCTCCTTGGGGCCACGGTCAGTCTGTCATCCGGTTTCCATCCGCAATCCAACGGTCAGACAGAAAGAAAGAACCAGGAGATGGAGACAACCTTACGATGTATAGTCTCCAAGAACCCAGCGGCCTGGGCTAAACAGCTGCTCTGGGTCGAGTACGCCCACGACACTCTGGTCAGTTCGGCCACCAAGCTGTCCCCATTTCAGTGTGCTTACGGGCTTCAACCCCCTCTGTTTCCGGCTCTGGAGAGGGAGGTTACCTGTCCGTCCGTCCAGGCTTTCATCCGTCGTTGTCGACAGACCTGGAATCAAGCCCGGAGAACTCTCGTCTGTTCGGCCAACCGGTACGCCTTCTCTGCCAACCGCCGACGTTCTGAAGCACCTGTCTACCAGGTGGGCCAAAAGGTATGGCTTTCCTCCCGGGATATTCCTTTACGGGTGGATTCAAAGAAACTTGCACCTAAATTCATTGGACCGTTTGAGATTGTCAGGATAATCAATCCCGCAGCAGTAAGGCTAAGACTGCCTCGGAATCTGCGGATCCATCCCACCTTCCACGTTTCCAGGATCAAACCTGTCCGAGAGAGTGCCTTGGTTCCTGCGATCCCTCCCCCACCACCCCCCCGTATGATTGACGGCGCGCCTACATACACTCTCCGACGACTTCTTCGTTCCCGTCGCAGAGGAAGAGGAGTCCAGTACCTGGTGGACTGGAAGGGTTACGGCCCGGAGGAGAGGTGTTGGGTTCCAGCTCGTCATGTGTTGGACCCCCGGCTCATCAGGGAGTTCCATCGGCGTAATCCCGAGCAACCATCTAAGACCGTCACGTTGACGGGCAGAGACACAGGGAGAGTCTCTCCTCTTACCGTCAGCTCGTCAGAGGAGGACAGCGAGGGGCAGGCTTCTGATGAGGATGCAGATTCCCACAGGGGGCAGGAGAGGGAGGCGGAAAGAACTTTTTCAGATGAGTACTAATCCCAACTCTCACCTTCATCTGTAGATTAGCATTTAGGGACGTCAAGAGCCGTCCATTAAGGGGGGGGGTTCTGTCATAGTCTGCTCCATCATTCACCAGTAGTTTTCCATTCACCTGTCTCACCTGTTTTCCACACCCACTCGTTAACTCACTCTCTTTCTCTTCTGCACCCATTAGCTTCTGCCAGTATTTAAACCCGCACCTGACACACACCCTTTGCCAGATTGTACTTTGCCTCATGCTTGTCTCTCCCGTGTTCAAAACTAGATTGCCTACCCGGTTCCGACCCTGCCTGTCCCCGACCTGCCTGTTTCCTGATCCTGCCTGTCCCTCGACTATCCTGCCTGGCCTGTTATCCGACCCTGCCTGTATCCACGCTGACCGCCTCGCTTACTCCCTGACCCTCTGCCTGTCCCTGACTCACCTT